>CM050421.1:13592293-13972377 GCA_027564155.1 Gymnocypris eckloni scoliostomus
GTCAAACCCCAGACCTACAATTCATAAGGTCAAGCAGTAGCACACACACATTTTGGATGGGGCTTGGTCATGCTCGAGTGCTGCTGGAATGGACTGTACTATACACAGATCTGACAGGTGTGGAGCTCACCACAAACACCATCTTCCATCATTCATCAAGTAGATCACTATTTACACCCTCTGTTCCAAAACAGAGAGAGAGCATGGCACTTTTCAGTTTCTGTTTCACATTGCTTTTTTAAGATTTATTTTATAAACATCACATTAATACATTGTTTTTTTTTTAACACTGCTGATTTGTTTTGTTTATTAATGTAAAAGTCTAAGTAGCTTAAAATTATTATTATAAGTGATTTTTGGCTCGTCTCACCTCATAGGATTTGACCTTTTAGACTGTATCTTACTGTTACGTCCCTGGACGTAAAGCCAGGGTGCAAATAAGGGGTATGCACATGCAGTATATGCAGTGCACAGGGGTGCCACACCAAGGGGTGTGCCATTGTGCCAAAAACAAGTCTTTGAAAATTGTCAAAAATATTTGAAATATGACAGTTAAGATACTATTTTGGTTTAGCATTTTAAATGATTACATATATATATATATATATATATATATAAATTGACCTCCACCCCCACTCTCCTTCATTACTCCGTTGCCACTGCCAGACAGTCACATATGGAAAATAGACAGAAGAGGGAAATTGTCTGGGGCGCAGAACAGAAAACGGAAAAAATAAAAGTTCAACAACATTTAACGCTTTTCCACTGCCAGCGAGGTGAGGCCGGGCATAGTTACCGTCCGTTAATATCAAATCATTATTCCCGAAATAAATAAGCGTTTGCTTTACATTTTCATTGTTTATTAAAAATGTTAACTGAGGTTCTCACCACCAACCACAACCTGGTTATTGGGCGCTTGCCTCATCCTCTCAGCTCATTATGTCCAGGGGCGCAATTAATGCATGATTAATCCCCAGCCTATATTAAATCACACTACACGTTTATACATAAAGTGTTCTAGGCACTATTGTAAGCTGTTGTGTAAATAGGATTCCTTAACACATTCTCAATGCCTTTTCAGCTAGAAAAACCACAAAGATTTGAAAAAATTATGCAGTTTGAATGTATTCATGCATGAGCTTATTTCTGTTTCTGGTACCATGCTAATTAATAAATTACATCACTGTTTAGCAAATACAATCCTGTTAATGCGTTGTACATGAGTGTATATAAAAAATACATTTTAATATATTTTTAGTTTTTTAATACTTTACTGTTTTAATCACTTATATATTAGTTTTTAACCACTCTTTCGTAGTGTGTAGAAATGTGCAAATAGTTTCCTACTGAAAGTTGACTGCTGTAGTATAGGTAATAGTAACACAATGGTATATTTACTTAGCCATGAAGATGGAGAGGACAACGAAGAGCAGATGTAAGAGCATGACAGAGTAGGTGAAGAAAACAGAAATTTGTTCTTGGAATTCTTGGAATAAAACAAACCATTCTCGCTCAATTCTCTCCCCATTTGATAAAAAAAAGATAACAGTAGGCTTTTGAAAATCGCCTGTTACTCGCCTCGGCCCATCAAGACATTTCAAAGGCCCTGTGTCAGTCATGTTTTGCCTAAATGTGTCAGAAATTTGATGGGGTGCAGGCCAGTCTGATGGGTGCTCTGGGTAAGGTCTTTCCTCTGTTGCATCTCTGCATTCTCCATCTAACTCCTCTCTTATGATGTCATCCTGAAGATGTGGCTCTTAACTTTCAAAAGTGCTTTACGCCACGTCAGAGTCTGAGGAGACGTACGCACTTTTCCTTGTCAGAATATTGCAGTTTTTTATTTCTGTTAGGCTATTTAAAAAGTGTTTTTTTTGCAGCTTGCCATTCTAAATTTAAGGATTTGTACATTGACTGACTGCTATTTTATATGTAAATGCATTAATTATGCATAATTTACAAGGCGGATAATTGTAACCAATCAGCTATCCACAACTGCAATAACTTTTTTTGAGATTTATTGATTCATTTGCAATTTACACATTCCACGCCCGAAGGAGAGCATAAGTACGTAACCTTCGCACGTAACCTGTGCACGGTTTTGCACGGGGGGCTACCCAAGATCTTGCATACCCATCAGCAAATATACAGTTGTGAGAGTATATTGTGTGCAGTTTTACTCCTCTCTCTCCCTCTCTCTTTCTAGCAGTGCTTGATTGACACCAGCTGCAAGAGATTACATCGTGAGCGGGAGTGTTTAAATGCTGGGAAGCAGAGCATTGTTGAGAGCTTCTGTGGTGTGCGCGTCGTGAAGCGCCGATGCTGGTTTCATTTACATTTACATTTAGTCATTTAGCAGACGCTTTTATCCAAAGCGACTTACAATTGGGAGTACATAAAGCGATTAATCTTGAAGAGGCAAACATACAGAGGAAGTGCCAATAACACCAAGTCTCAGGCATTGTTCAAATAAGTACATGCTAGCAAGGGAAGGAGAGAAAGATAAAGAGAAAGATGAATATTTTGAAAAAGTGAAAGTTCAATTTTTTTTTTTGTTATGTAGTCAAGTAGAGTTGAAAGAGATGAGTTTTCAGTTGTTGCTTGAAAATTGACAGGGATCCAGCATTCCGGATGTGGGTGGGAAGATCATTCCACCGGCCAGGAACGGTGAAATAGAATGTTCTGGAGAGTGATTTTGAGCCTCTCTGTGATGGTACCACGAGGCGTCGCTCACTAGCAGATCTCAGACTTCTGGAGGGGATGTAAATTCGTAATAGTGAGTGGAAGTAGGTGGGTGCTGAGCCTGTGGTTGTTCTATATGCAAGCATCAGTGTCTTGAACTGGATGCGAGCTGCAACTGGTAGCCAGTGCAAGGAGACAAAGAGAGGTGTAACATGGGCTCTTTTGGGCTCGTTGAAGACCAGTCGTGCCGCTGCATTCTGAATCATTTGTAGATGTTTGATTGTGTTTGATGGAAGTCCAGCCAGAAGAGCATTGCAGTAGTCCAGTCTAGAAATGACAAGGGCCTGGACAAGAAGTTGTGCAGCATGCTCTGTCAGAAAGGGCCTGATCTTTCTGATGTTGTGTAGTGCAAACCTGCAAGATCGAGCAGTCTTTGCAATGTGCTCGTTGAAGGTCAGCTGGTCATCGAAGATTACACCAAGATTTCTGACCGAAGCTGATGGGGTAATTGTTGATGAACCTAACTGAATCGTGAAATCATGCTGTAGAGTTGGAGTTGCAGGGAAGACAAGAAGCTCAGTCTTTGCCAGGTTGAGCTGTAGATGGTGTTCTTTTATCCATGGCGAGATGTCCGCCAGGCAGCCTGAGATCCATGCAGCTACCGTTGAATCATCTGGTTGAAATGAGAGATAGAGCTGTGTGTCATCAGCATAGAAATGGTAGGAGAAGCCATGTGCCTGTATGATGGGAGCCAGTGATGTAGTGTATGTGGAGAAGAGGAGGGGTCCAAGAACCGAGCCCTGGGGAACCCCAGTGACCAATTGATGTGCTTTGGATACCTCCCCGCCCCAGGCCACCCTGAAAGACCGACCAGTGAGGTAGGATTCAAACCAGCGAAGTGGAATCCCAGTGATATCCAGTGATGAGAGGGTGGACAAGAGGATCTGATGATTGACAGTGTCAAAAGCGGCAGACAGATCCAGCAGAATGAGGACTGATGATTTGGAATCGGCTTTTGCAATTCGCAGGGCTTCAGTGACAGATAGTAGCGCAGTCTCAGTTGAATGGCCACTCCTGAAACCTGACTGTTTAGCGTCCAGTTTGTTGTTCTGTGAAAGAAACAATGAGACCTGGTTAAAGACAACTCGTTTGAGTGTTTTGGCAATGAATGGAAGGAGAGAGACAGGTCTGTAGTTTTCTAAAAGAGAAGTGTTTAATGTAGGTTTTTTGAGCAGTGGGGTTACCCGAGCCTGCTTGAATGCAGTGGATACGCATATCTGGAGCATTGTTGATCTTGTTATGGAAATGTGACAATTTGGCAGTGTGGACTTCAGCAGAGAAAGATGAAAGAAACGATTGATACATACTCAGGTCCGACGGCTCGTTTGATTTTAGCCATTTTCTCTCTGCCGCTCGGAGTCTGGTCCAAGAACATCAGATAACCAGGGGTTAGAAGGGGCAGTTCATGCTGGCCTGGAGGAGAGAGGACAAATGTCATCTAGACAAGTGGTTAAAGTAGAGCATAAAGTATCAGTAGCAGCATTCACATCCAGAGATGAGAAATGGGTAGGTGAGGGAAGAGAGGAGGATACTACAGAGGAAAGATGTGAGGGAGAAAGGGAGCGTAGGTTTCGTCTAAAAGTAACCGGTAAGGGGGTTGGTGGCACCCGGGTAGCAAAGTGTAATGTGAATTTAATGAAGAAATGGTCAGAGATATGTAGTGGTTGTACCAGGATGTTATCTGCAGTACAATCGCGTGTGTAAATTAAATCAAGTTGGTTGCCAGATTTGTTAGTGCTAGTAGTGGTAAGGCGTTTGAGATCAAATGAAGCTAGGAGCGAATGAAAGTCTGTAGCATAAGGCTTTTCTAGATGAATGTTGAAATCGCCAAAAACTAAGAGTGGAGTTCCATCCTCCATGAAAGAGGACAGCAACCCATCCAGCTCCTCTAGGAAGGGGGCTAGAATTTGGCCAGGGTGACGGTAGATTACCACAATCTGGAGTTTTATAGGAGCCGTGACAGTAATCGCATGAGATTCAAATGAGTTGTAATTGCATAGGGGCGAGTGGGTTGAGTATTTCCAATTATTTGAAATGAGCAGACCAGTGCCCCCACCCCGGCCAACCTGACGTGGGGTGTGAGAGAAAGAGAAATTGTTAGAGAGGGCAGCTGGGGTTGCTGAGTCTTCTGGACGAATCCAGGTCTCAGTCAAGCCCAAGATGCTGAGAGTGGATTGTAAAGAAAAGCGGAAATGAAGTCTGCTTTGTTGACAGCTGACTGACAATTCCAGAGAGCCATAGAAAAGAAAGAGGTGTAGTAGAAGATGTAGAGATGGGGTGCAGGTTAGTAGGATTACTTTGCCGTCTCGTGTGATGTTAGAGCGTGGTCGAGAGACAACCGGAATGGTTTTGAAACACATGATAGAAGATAGCAAAGGAGAGTGAGGGAAGATAGAAATGATACTTAAGTATGTTGCTCGGTGTGTTGCTCTCGGGTGAAGTCGCGCAGGAAAAAGTCGATTGTCTTTACACTCGTCTGTCTTCACACGAGGATGCTGAACGCTTCCGCAGACGTTTCCGCGTCAGTCTCGGACATCAAATAAATACACAGTCTAATTAAGAGAATAGAGTGAAACAGCTGTGAACGGCTTCTGATTAGTCCAGCCAATAGACTAACAGAGTGCTAATAGAGACAAAACTAACACCTTGCCCAAGGAGCAATGGAGGCGCAAATGATTATAATTACCAGTAAGTGCAATCAAAACTATAAACCAACGAAAATGCAGACTACAAATAGGTAGGAAACAAAATATTCCTTCCTAGCAGCAAGTAAATAATTTAAACAACAGATCTATGAACAAGTATTAAAGACACTCACAAGCTGACGTCTGTTTCTTCTGGTGACTAATCGGCTTCTCCCAACTTAAACCAGTAACCAAGCAGTTTAAATACTTTAACAGTTGCTGTGAACGGCTTCTGATTAGCCCAGCCAATAGACTAACAGAGTGCTAATAGAGACGAAACTAACACCTTGCCCAAGGAGCAATGGAGGCACAGATGATTATAATTACCAGTAAGTGCAATCAAAATTATAAACCAACGAAAATGCAGACTACAAATAGGTAGGAAACGAAATATTCCTTCCTAGCAGCAAGTAAATAATTTAAACAACAGATCTATGAACAAGTATTAAAGACACTCACAAGCTGATGTCTGTTTCTTCTGGTGACTAATCGGCTTCTCCCTGGTTTCTTGTCGTTTCGCCTCCTGCCTCCTGCCTCCTGCCCCCTTTCCCAGACAACATGTATTGTGTAGTGTTGTCAAAAAATGGCATGGTTGACTTTCCATTAAAATAGCGTGAGTAATGGTTTTTGAGCACGGCAAGGACTAAGCTTTATTTTTGTTCATAGACATTTATTCGTTATTTCTGAAGCAGTAGGTTGGGGATTGCCTTTTATTTTTGTAAACTTCGTTTTCTCCGGGGTTTTTTTTGTCTAGCTAGGGAGTTAGGGAAGACTTCTGTATTTATTTTGGGATTTCCCTTTGTTAGGTAATCTAAGTCTTTAAATCCCTAGTTAATACTTTGGTTTGTTATTTTGGCCTTAATCCCCTTCCAAAGAAATGTGCTTCTTGATTTATGAAACAATAAATTGTCAACTTATAATAATCTCTGTTGTGGTCTTTGAGCTGGGACAGGAGTGGAGGAGTGTTGTGTATTTCCTAAATTAAAAGCATACATAATGATTTCAAAAATAATCTGTTGAAGTTGTATTCCATTAACTGCAGTTGTAAAGTATTTGTAATTTATTTACAAATAAGAAATTCACAATAGTATTGTATTCTGACATCCGGCGCTGCTCTGTGCAGTCGACGGTATGATGGCTCTGCTCAACTTGTGCTTTGATCTACTTTTGTACGAATTTTTACTTTCTTTTTTTACACGCATAAACCATAAATTACACGCAACCTTTTTGGACATTGAGCACCGCTGCACTGCTTCAGGACAATTTATTCACGGATTATATTATTATTTATTAAGTCCACAGTATACTGTATTGCACATTTTACTAATTTTTTATTTTATTCTTATACATATATATATATATATTCTCGTGTTATGTTTATTTTATTTTGCACTGTCCATTGAGCGGACCTGTCCTGATTTACATTTCACTACTAATTATATCCTGTATAATTGAGTATATGATGAATAGATCTTTGAACCCTGTTCCTTAAAACATAGACATAATTTGTACTATTTCTATATGAGGACGTTTTTTTTTTTTCAACCAAACAGTGTTGACTGCATTTATCATGCTCAACCATTCAATCATGTTACTAAAGTTATTGCAAGAAACAAATGTAAAAAAAGCATTTTATATATATATATATATATATATTAAATTTATTGACATTATTCATGTATACATTACACATTTATGTTGGTATTTGTTAAAATCAGAAATATCAAATCATTACTACTGGACAATTTAAAACTCTGTTACAGTTCTGGTGTGGTTAAGTGCATTTCTGTTTAAATGTTTGGGGTTATTAAGATTTAAATTTTGAGACTTAGGATTTTACTTTAATTCAACAATGATGCATTAAATTGACCAAACGTGACAGTTAGGACATTTATAATTTTACAAAAGATTTCAATTGTAAATAAATACTGTGCTTTTGAGCTTTCTATTTATCAAAAGATCTTAAAATATGTATAATGGTTTCCACAAAAATAGAAAGCAGCACAACTGTTTTCAGCGTTGATAATAAGAAATGTTTATTGAGCACCAAATCAGCATATTAGAATGATTTCTGAAGGATCATGTGACAGAAGACTGGAGTAATGATACTGAAAATTCAGCTTCCATCCCATGATTAAATGGCATTTAAATGTTAAAATAGAAAACAGTTATTTTAAATTGCAATAGTATTTTACTGTTTTTAATGTATGTGTGATCAAATAAATGCAGCCTTATAGTAAGCATACGACATTTCTTGAAAAAAAACATTAAAAAGTTAGTTCCAGGCCCTCTTTTGTACTCTATTGATGGAAGTCAGTGTACATAATGTTTGCACACAGTCATAAGCACAGGCATAAGCATAGTGCAGCCTACGTGAGCGGCATATCCCTTATGACTCAATAAATTGTTGTCACGTAGTGGGACATTTATTTTATAATATATCAGATGCCATAATAATTGAATCATGTGCTCTTATAAAGGCATGGTCTGCAGTTAATGATGCTGTTAATATTTTAGTTTAGTCTGTAGATGTGATTTGTGTCAGAACAGTGCAGCTTGGCAGTGGCCTGAAGACACATCCATGCTTCATAATGAGCGTCGTCAGCCAATGAGCACTGCTTCAAAAACTAGTGAGAAAAGAGGTGTTGGATTTACTGGTCATTCAGCTAATTAAATGGCAGGAGATATATGGATGAAAGTGAGTATGTGTGAAGAGCAGCTCGGAGAGTGGAGTGTGTTTGGAAGGGGAATATAGTTTTGGAGTACTGCGTTTGTGTGCCTAATAAATCTCTGTCGCTTCATGTGTTCTGCAATTGTCAGTGCGTATGTGTGTGCATGTGTATTTTTATTTTGTATCTGTGAGAGACAGAAAGAGAGAGCTAGTAATTGGAACACTTCAGCATTTTTTTTCCATGTCAAATCTTGGCTGTTGAATTAAACGTCTTGGGATACTTACGTAACCCTTGTTCTCTGAATAGGGAACGAGACACTGCGTAGCTTTCCGCAGTGGGAACACCCAGGTGTGACCGATTGTCTGAAGCCCATATAAAATCATGTCAATTCATTGGCTGATGGCGCAAGATACCGCCCCTATGTCATACGTGTTTGACATAGACCCACGTTCGCGCCATTTTACCCCTCAAATTTTTCTGTCGAAAAAGCATGTTGACAGCAAGAGGAGCTTGGCAGCGGACGCAGCATCTCGTTCCCTACTCAGAGAACAGGGGCTACGTAAGTAACCCGAGACGTTCTCTTTCATAGGTAACTCAACGCTGCGTAGCTTACCATAGTGACATCGGCTCGCTCACTCTACCGACTGACTCCTTACTGGGGACCAGGTGCTCCTTGGAGGATGAGGCAGAGGCTGGCTTGCGCGCACATCGTGGCATGAACTGCTTAAATGCAACTGACTGCGTTTTAGCAGCCCTGAATTTATCGACGACAGCGTTAACCGCATCGCCGAACAAGCCAGAGCCGGAGATCGGGCCGTCAAGGAGGAAAGCCTTCTCCTTCTCCCTGATCTCCGTGAGATTCAGCCATAGGTGGCGCTCTTCCATGAGGGGGTGGAAATCGGCGAGAGGTGCGGAGCTAGCGTGCCCTCAACCACCGGGACTGTGGCATACCCCTGCTCCACAGAACCAACGAGGTTGGTGAAGTCAGCGGCCACCGCATTAGTGAGGCGAGAGGAGAAGGGCTGCTTCCAAGACCTGGAAACCTTGTAGTGCAGGTCAGGGAAAAAGGGTAGCTTTCTCCTCGTCGGGCGTGAACCATAGCCACTGAGGGAACGCTCGTCGAGCTTAGATGACTGGGAATCACGAGGCTCATCCAACCAATCTAAGCTCAGCTCCTCAGTGGCGTGCGCCAAAACTTCCACGAGCACAGTGTAGACTGGAGAAGGCTGAAGTCCTTCAAGTCGGAGGCTGCAGTATATAATGTGGTACATAAAATATCCTCCAATCCGAAGGGATCTGCATCCCGTGCCTCTGGGCTGGGTGGAAGACAACCGTGAGAGAACTGGGCTGGAGAATTTGCATGGTGACGCCCAGGCGATGGAGGGAGAGAAAGTGAAATCTGCTCACTCTTCATGGCCTCGAGCTCCGCCTCCGACCTCCAGGCCGCGGCTTCACGGAGGAAGGAGGCCTCCGGAGCAGCGCGGCAGGTAAGTATAGCAAATTCGTGGTAAAAAAACCTGCAAGACTAAGGCGCAGGGATTTTGACATAACATTCTCGCAGTACATGCAGTTAGAAATGCCAAAAATAGCGTCTCGTGCATGGGCCAGACCTAGACATCTGACGCACTTACCGTGTTGGTCTTCACTCGTGATGAGGCGAGACCACAGCGATTGACATCGACCAAAGTCCATTTCTATTCACCGCTAGGAAAATATTATTCCATGGATGCGGGCGCTGAAGTGGAAAAGTCACAGATTAGCACTTTATCCCTAATAATTGGGCCAGAAAAAACACAGAAGTGAACGCTTCTGAAGAGAGGAAAATCTGAGGGGTAAGATGGCGCGAACGCGGTCTGTCAAACGCGTATGACATAGGGGCGGTATCTCACATCATCAGTCAATGAATTGGCATGATTCTATATGGGCTTCAGACAATCGGTCACACCTGGGTGTCCCCACTGCGGTAAGCTATGCAGCGTTGAGTTACCTATGAAAGAGAACTCTCTTTTCTCTATATCACTTTTTAGGATTTCTTACCACAAAGACAGGGCATATTTAACATCACAACATCACTTGCAGCAGTTTCACCTATATATTAAATGTAAAGTTTTCAAAATGTTTAGGTCTGATCAAGTTGTTGTATACATTTTAATAATTCAATTTAATTTTCAAAAGTTTGGAGTTGTTCAGATTTTTTATAAACGTTTTTAAAATAAGTCTCTCATGCTCACCAAAGCTGCATTATTCGAGCAAGTAAATAATGAAATATTGTTACAAATTAAAACAACTGTTTTGTATTTGAATATATTTCTAAACATATGTGATGCAATGCTGGTCTGTCAGAATTATTACTCCAGTCTTTAGTGTCACATGATCATAAAAAAATAATTATAATATGCACCCAGGTGGTGCATGCATGGATATTATCCTGCAATCGGTCCGGGCTGCGTTTCTCAAAACCTTCTTAATGCTACGTTGTTCTTAAATTGTACCTTAAGCTGTACCTTATCATTAATACGTTTCCTGAAAAGTTCTTAGCTAAGTATAACTTCTGTATGTCATTTTTTTGTACGGTTGGTTTGGACCACTCTTAGCTATACCTTAGCGTTGTTCACAGTTCACTCCGCTAGTGGCCATCACTGTGCAAAAAAAGCTTATTTACATTTCAGTTGATACGATTGTAATTCTGTGGCAAGACAAAGTGCAGAACCACAAATATAACAAATCTAAAGTTATAATACACCAGTGTTCAATTTGGGGCAGTCGTGGCCTAATGGATAGAGCGTTGGACTTGTAATCCGAAGTTGTGGGTTCGAATCTCGGCTCCGGCCATATTTGTCCGCGACTGAGGTGAGACCCTTGAGCAAGGCACCGAACCCCAATTGCTCCCCGGGCGCCGCAGTGTCGGCTGCCCACTGCTCCAGGTGTGTGTGCACTTGGATGGGTTAAATGCAGAGAACACATTTCACTGCTGGTTATACTCTGTATAATTGTGTATGTGACAAATAAAGCTAATCTGAGCTTAAAATTCTATTCTTCTTCTAATTAATTGAAGTGTATTTTTTTATGCAAAAAATTAAAATGTCATTATACTGATGGTTGTTAGCCTCCATTATAATATACAAAGGCACATCGACTGGAAAACTATTAGAAAGCAGATAATTAGGAGTCTATTTAAAGGGAATGAATGCGATGGGGAGTTTGGTCAAACTATATGGCAGCGAGAGAATAGTTGTCCTAAATCAAAGACGACTGCATCAGCCAGTATGTGTATGTGCACTTCATATTTTAATTTCATAAAAGAACACTTTAGTCCCCTGACTACCTTGTCAGAAAAAAAAATAAAAATGCTAAACAAATTTGCCTGCCACGGGAGCAAATTCAGCAGCTTTTACATCTTGTTGGTCCAACTTTGTCAAGACAAACTCGACGGAGCTACCCCCTAAGCGCTGAAGTTCAGCTGCTGTCGGCTCTCCGTTTTTATGCTGTTGGGAGTTTTCTGGAGGTGGTTTGTTTTGAATATGGGCTTAGAAAGACCTCGGTGTGGTGGTGCGTTCACTCAGTCACAAACATCCTGCTCCATCACGCCACCATTTATATATGTATGCCTTTAACCAGGCACAAATTGATGGAGACAGATCAAGGCTTTCATGCCATTGTGGGTGTCCTGCGACTAAATGACCTTGTGGACGGGACACTTGTCCCCATCGCCACCCCATCAGCGCTCAACCAGGCCTTCATAATACATAGGAACATGATAATATAAATTACCTTTTCAAAAGCAAGCAAATCCAAACAGCCGGTTAATGTATCTGGTTAAGGCAGAATAGCCTACTTTTGGCCGGGATGTTGTGAGTTCTGCCTGATTGATTCCAAGGTCAAGTGACTTCCAGCGATACTCGAGGCTTCCCAGTTAAACAGGCTTATCATTCTCTCGTCTCAAACGGCGCTGTTGAAATGCATAAACGCGAGCCCAGTTGAGGCGGGGAAAGAAACGTGTAAATTGTTAATCAGCGTAAGCTGGCGCCAAAGTCACCGTGCCAGCAGAAAAAATTCCTTTAGTCTCATTAAGGCTTAATGTGTTATCCGTGAGCTGGGCCTGCCTTGTCCATTGTTTCTGTGTTAGCAACTCATTTCAAAAGAGATGTAATCCACTTCTGTTTACGTTATTGGAACCTGGCAGCCCTCTTGCTCATTTGCGATGTTGTCTAAACAAATGTTCTCCATTGTAGCTGTAAGGCTGAAACAGGCCTTTTTTTCTGTCAAATCTGCTCTTGCGTTTTAATTATCATAAGTGCTTGTGTCAACTGACCAAACTTATGCTAAACCCACAGTGCAGGCACGAAATTAGGAAAAATCCACATCCCATCTCAAATGCAAATAACCTTTTTAGTAATCTATATGCATTCTATCTAATTAATAATGTTTTTATTTATTTTATCAGAGTATCTTAACTCAAACATTTTATTCAGTTATTGATCATTCATCTTCGGCAAGTTATTCATTCTTACATCACAAAATCTAACAAAAAAAATATCCAGATGTTAGTGATATTGATACTGATGCTACTGACACTGTTACTGATATACATTATACAAAAAAATATTATTTTTCAATTTATTATATTTTCTTGTGTTTTACATAGATACTCAAACATATATCAAAACACATTTAAACATTTGCTGCATTTCTTTAATCTTTATAGTCATATGTTTTTGTTATTTTAGTTGTTATACATTTCTTATTGTGTTCAGTAAACATGACAGTACAGGAAAATAAACTTGCCACATTCATAGATTTTGGTATATTTAAGGTTTTTAAGTTTTAAACTCAAAGTTCATTTTACCATTAAAAATGGTTTTCGAAGTTGTAAATAAATATTATTGGGGCATGTTTTTACAAGAAAGTGATATTTTAGTTTGTCTAATTCAAAATTGCATGCTTAATTCAATGTATTACTTGCCTTTACTTTGTAATTGTTTATGACATGTACTTGCAATATATTAATTAAAAAGTGTATTACACTTTACAAAGTTTAATTTAACAATAATTTAGTAGCTAACATGAAACAACAATAAATTATATTTTAACCGCATTTATTAATTTAGATTAATGTTAACCGTAATAAATTAACAGTAGTGTTATGAAAAAACATGGATTAACAATGAACCACGGCATATTTAAAATATACAATAATATTCAATAAACATACTAGGGGTGACCCCAAATAGTCGACGATTCCATGCTTCGATAGCAGGAACCCGATTCGACTCCCAATCCCACAGTCGAATATTTGCGGGGTGTTATGGTCCTACCATTTTGGCTATATGGGGTTGCTCAAATGTCTGATTTCACACAGAACTACCGGTTCCCCTTCATGGGAACTTCAAACTGCGTCCCCTAGGGGTCGCTATGGGGAACGTCGTCAGCGTGACCCGTGCTTGAAGTATACATATATAAAAACACCACTTGTTGGCCGGCGACAGCCTATGACGTCACTACCGGCGCGACCGCAATATAAGGGACGCCGGGAGAATACATCATTCGCTTCTTCGTCTTCACTGACAGTTTTTTTTGAAGCGTGCATTCTGGTAAGAGTACAGTTTTTTTCTCTATCATGGCGAGCACTAGCAAGGCGTTTAAGATTTTGTGTGGATCCGTGTCCTCGTTATTTGACACCCGATGACACACACAATCTTTGCGTCTTTTGTTTGGGCAAGGAGCACACACGCGATGTCCTTGAGGGGAAACTCTGCGTGCACTCGTTCTGTCCCTCTTTTCAAGGAAAGAGGGGCAGCCGTCTGCTTCCCGCGATTCGGGACCCACCGCTGCCGAGGCACGGAGGCGAATTAAATTAGCATTTGGATCTGGCCGATGAGTTAGAGAGGGACCGCCCCCTTTTCACGCATGTCGGCCGAGAACGAGAGTGAGCTGCTGGATTGTGACAATGCAATCTTTCTGACATCGTCAGATTCAGCGGCTAGTGCTCTGCTGGGTTATGCCCAGTAAAAGCAGGAGATGTTTGAGGGCGAGGAAGTTGAGACTGAACCCTCTCAATCCTCCTGCACTGCATATGACGAGTTATTGGAGGTTATGGACCATAAAATAATCTTTCTGGCCATAAACCCCCAGCTCGAGCGAGCCTTCTTTTTCTTCCTAAATCTCCATGTGGGGGGTTGAGAAGGAGTGGAAAAAGCATTTTTTTCTCGTATTCATAGTTTTCAGCATACTAGTTATGCTGACATTGAGAGGATGCGTGAAAATGGCTATGAGGGGATGCCCCCTGTGCAAGAGACAACTCCCTCCTTGCCATCTAAGCCGTTGAATCTGGCTTAAATGGCAGGGCATATGCAGCAGCAGGTCAGACCGTCGCTTCGTTGCACACTATGGCGGTGCTTCAGGCGTACCAGACTGATCTGCTGAAAGACCTGGATAAGGCTTTCTATAAAGTCCAGGTCTGAGCCCGAACAACCAGGGGTCCTGGCCCGTCCTGGTCTGAGGATCGGAGATGGGCACAGAAGGCTAGTGTCGTGACTCGTGCCCCTCCCCCACCTACGGGTAGGGGTAGAGGAAGGTACAGGTCAAAAAGAGGTAGGCAAGACCTGAGGAAGGTGATTCAGGCGAAACGTCCTCAACAACGTTCTCGTTCAGACCAGAGTAAAGAAAGCTATAAATAAATATTTTAACATGCATGAATAAATCCAGCCACTCCTATAGTTTTAAGTTTCACTTTTCATAATCCATGACCAACGGAGGAGCATCTTGGCGGCAGGGATTTAAATCTTTAACAAGACTCAAACTGACACAGACAGAGTGACAGACTTGATTTTATTTTCGATCAAGTAGGGTACAAGTTATTTTGAAACATTTTGTCCGCTTTATATATAGTGTATATATGCCTACTATTATTTATCTCGTATGATATATATTTGGTTGAGTTGCGTTGCAGTAAAAGCACTTCATTGTATTAGTATGGTGATTATTTCTTCAGCACGCATCGTGAGCAGGACAAATAACAACAATAGTATTAATGACTATGACTCGGACTGTCATATACATAATTATAATGAGAAAACTATTATAATAAAACACTGGTAATTTAGAGTTTAGCTGCTGTGTTTCTGCATGTTGTTGCATGAAGAATGCATAAGGAGTTTCTTCAGTGTATCACTGACGTTTAATGTTAACTATATTTTAATAAAAAAAATAGAACATTATTTACCCCGTTTGTATCTGCGAGGTGTCCGTTACACATTTTTCCTGTGTGTTAAAGTCAGTAATAATTACTGTCGAATGTCTGACTTGACTCTTGGTAATTTATTTTGGCCACTCCCCCAAACATATGATTTGCCTATCTGTTGAATATTGGCAATATTCGAAAATTTCAATTCACTAATGATAGTCCTTAGTCGAGGATACCCATAAAACAGACATTATTCTAGATTAATAAATTATGTAAAGAAAATATATTATTTATTAGTTCATTATACACTATATTTCAGATTTGTTTTGGGTCATTTCTCAGTCACAGTCATCAACCTCTCAACCTCTACCCCTTCCAAATGTATTACCTCTCCCCTCTCTACTGTCCTATTTAATAGTCAAATAAGCCATCAAAAATAATGAAAAACAGAATACAGATGAAGGACATCAACAAGGAAGACAGGAAAGGCTAGAGAGCAGACAGGAAAGCGACTACTGAAGGCACTGTCACCTTCCCAGAACTCTGCTGGTAAAGAGGTTGTTAATGATTCACACATTTCTTGTGGAATCTTGGCTCAACTCTTCAACACTTCATTCCCCAGAGGGACTGCAGATGGAGCACTGTGACATACACACATACATACACACATATATGCACTATAGCCACATGACAATGTCAGTGTTGATCAAATCACACTGTCTCACACTGTACATGACATAGTGAACATGTCTGTATTTCTGCACTTCACACTTATCATGCATGGGGACACATTGTCTGTGACCAGGCTGTTTCTTCTTCCCTCTGTTGAAGACAGGAAACATTCTCAAAATGTACATTTCTGAGCCTGCCTTGCATTTCCTGTCTCTGTCCTCAAATATTCTTTAGTCAAAACTGTTGCAAATGTCATCTTAACTCTGCTTCTGTCAGGTATGCTATCCATACAACACACTGACAAAACATTAACTGAAAACTCACTAGTGCTGTCGTGCGAAAATGCTGAAAGGGGTTGTATTTAAATGAGCTAACAATCTGGTACTGTCTGTGAGTCGTGGCTGTCAGTCAGGGACAAATCAGCATCTGTTTAGTAGAAAACTTACATAAAATATTATAGTAATCACTAATGAATCACAATAGTGTGAGGTTTGATGGAAAATATGGAAAATACTACCAAATAAACCTAGTTCCCCCCAACCTCCCCATCTGAAATTGGATGGTGTTATACACTTTATAGCATTGAGCATTATATTGCAAATTATACTTTTGACTGAAACTTCTTTTTTTATTAATTGTCACCTTGGGTCATGATTTGAAAACAATTATTTGGCTACTTTTGTAATGCTTTGGCTTTCTGCTACCCTTATTTGGGTTTGTAAATAGCCTCAGTCTCTTTGGCCTACAATCGTAGACAACAGACATCTTGTTGAAGACTGGATAATTACCATTATCAGAATGTGCCACAGGCAAAGATTTAATGAAAAGTTTTGTATTTTTTTTATTTTTTGTAATGCATTTTTGGTTCTATGATTTTATTGGAAGTGGACAATTGGTAAGATGTGTCAGTAGGTAAAATGTGTTCATGTAATGACCATATGTAAAACGGGGCCCATCACATACAGCTGAGGGCTGCACATGAGAAAATAGCAGGCATGATTCTACTCTAAAACTATTTTTTTATAATAATTTTATTATTAATATATTTATATCTCTGTTTCTGCCACGGGATTAACACCCCGTGGTAACTAGGAATTACACAAGCTTCAGTCTGGATCCAACCCTTAAATGATCTGAGATGACCAAACACCTGAGAAGAGATGATGTCAACCCCTCAGAGGAAGCCAACCCTCCAACAATATACAGAATTAACCAAATTTTGCCATTAGTTAAATATATTAAGTTTCAGCAATATATAAATATAGTAGAAACTTAATTTCCTGTAAAGCTTCTTTGCAATGATTTTATCGTAAAAAGCGCTATACAAATAATCTTGAATTGAATACAGCCTCACCTAAAGAAGAAGTATACATTCTTTTTATGAATCTTTGCAAAACGCTTTTCCTAATAATGTGCTAGTTAGTAAGTTTCATGATGAATGCGGCTAATGTTTACCGTCTCTGAAGAAAGGGGCGAGGTGAGCAGAACTCCTTTGCATTTAAAGCGGCATGCAAAAAAATAATAGCTTGCTCAGAAAAGAGCTGTTTTTGACTGGGTAAAAGGGTGTTGTTTGTTTACACTATCATTGAGAAATGTTAACCAAAGTATGTTATAGACTTTTCACTAAGACTCTAAAGAATCATATCAACTTTTGGAAAATGGGCATCCGATGACTCCTTTAATAGATTGTAACTATATTTAATATGAAATGTGTTTAAAATACATTTCTTTTTTTACTGGGGTTTCTATGTTTCAACTGTACTTATAATTTATTCTGTCAAATTAGGAAAGGAATAATAGTCTTGCTTTTAATTTATCATATAGCCTAGACAAGGCTATTGATACTTTAGAAAAAAAATATATACTGAAATTAATGTCCAAAGCTGCATTATTTGAGCGTTTTTGTAAATGTTTTAGCTTTCCTCACTGGCAGTACTTCTTCAATATGTACCCTTAGTATTCTCCTCCACTGAAATCACGTAAGAAGCGCAACATGCGTTTCCACCTGTCTCATATATATATATATATATATATATATATATATATAGACACTTGACAAGCAAAATCATCCATACAGGATATGACCCAGATAGTCTGTCAGCTCTTATATATCCAGACATGTAGTCAGGAGCTTACTGTCAGATTCCAATATTACAGAACAAATGAAACATTACAGAAGAAATTATGTGAGACGCTGTAACTCTGGGAGCCTGGTGGCCCACTGGAGCTTATTTCTGGCAAGGAGGCAGAGCACACCGTTTGGCCCAGTCCAGCCTCTGTGTTGGGCCCTGATCTCTACTTTGCTCCCTATGCAGGCCAACAATTCTCAGCTGCTCCCATCCCAGCCACTGCTCCAGATCGACAGTGGGCCACAGGTGCTGCCTACCGCTTCATTAAGCCTCAGCCCAAGCACACTGAACCACATCCGTTTCCTCCTACCCTACATTACCAATGAAGACCATACACATTCACACAGAGCCAATGAACAAGCTTAAGCTCTCATAATATCCTTTAAACTAATCATCTTTTATTCACACTTATCATCAATGTATTTTTTATTGGTCAGCCATGCTTCCACTCAGCATCTCATGCTACTTTATTGAATGCATAATATATGGAGAAATAGCCGTATCTGGAGAATATATCCAGTCTATTAAAGTATGAACACTCACACAAACCCTTCCCCCCACCACTATTGTATGGCAGCACTTAAGGCAGCTGTGAGCAGCTAGGAAATAAGTAATGAAAAGCCAAGCTTCAGCGACAACTTATTCTGCTTATTTGCGGTCAGCTACCTGACAGAATATGATTCTACATGCTTTTGCAGCTCTGCATTGACAGCTGTGTTGGAAAAGCTAACGAACAGCTGCATGTCTGAACTAGGGAAAGTTTCTCACATTGCAGTGTGGTTAAGATTAGTAAGACAACTGTGGTGTTGCCAGGTATTGGCATTATTAAATAACCTTGTTATGGACATAAAACAAACAAACAAATGATTATAATGTTTTTTTAAATAAATAAATAATACAATTATATATGGGCCATTCTACAAAATTGGTGCAAACTGCTGTCCCACAACCCAAAAACACATTTAAAAAGCATTATTAGATGTTATTAGCAAATATTAGATGTTAGTAAGTGCACGTTAAAATCTTTATGCTTCATTTACATAGCCTTCCTTATATAGTCTCAGCCCACATATGGTCTCGTTGGAAAGCTTAGAGTCTCTTCTTTACAAGGAATACCATAACTTTTGGTTTTGTGAAAGCAGTAAAAAGCAGTATAAAGCATTACAATTAAGCTAAGAAATGTTTTCCTCCCACACACGAATTTCCGTCTAACAATTGCAAATAATTTTTCTAAGAATGTGTATTTTTTATATTTTTCACAATACATTCAAGTCATATATCACAAGAAAGCTCTCATTCTCGTTTATTTGACTATGTAGATTAATTCATTGTTTGACAATTACAGATCGAGTGATATTCAATAGAATCGCGATGTAACATTTCTCACCTCTTGGTAAACTTTTTTTTGTCATATTCCTACCAGTACTACTGCTTCAGTCAGCCGCAACATTTCCATTTTCACGTTTCTGTGTGCTTGCATCATTGAGAAACCATTGATTGTCAATGAGTGATTAGGACATGATAGTCAAATATGTGGATGCATACATAATAGAGCTATGCATAGAAATGATTAGTTGCTCATGAGTCGTTTTAGCATCATTTAGGTGCATATACCAGACCGATCTCATGGAAATTTGTACATATTTTACGAGGTGACTAATTCTTACGACCTCACTCGTACAAATTCATAAGATTTTTGCTAAATCGCACGTATTTTACGAGTTTCCAATTCTTATGAATTTGTGCGAATGAATTACTCCTAACTCCGCCCCTAAACCTTCCTGTCACTGGGGTTTAAACTAGGGCTGTAGTCAAGTCCACCTTTGTCGAGTCCAAGACAAGTCCAAGTCCAAAGAGGTTCAAGGCCGAGTCAAGTCCAAGTCCAAAGAGGTTCGAGTCCGAGTCAAGTCCGAGTCCAAAGAGGTTCGAGTCCAAGTCCAAGTCCAAATGAGACGGTCAAAACAGAGAAAGAAAAAAATCTTCTTCAAAACCACATACTTAATTATTGATAATTGATGTGATACGAGAGAAGGCATATCTTCTATTCTAAATGAAGTTTAGAACGTAGTTCATAAACTAGGTTCGGGAGGAGCACGTCAAATACTCAGCCTAATTAACACAGGTGGTACACAATCTAGATAATCAACCCTTGAACATAAATACAGCTGCCTCACCTCCATCTAGTTGACGGTTAAGCAGCATTCGGCGGCACCATTTGCCATTGCATCACAGACCCAACATTTCCGTGCAAACAACGAGACCCATGCTGGGGATTTTTCGTAGCCTCCGGTCAATCTGCCGGCCCCAGGATCGCCTATTTTAATTTTCATTTATTTTTACCAGACATGGCCGCCAAGCTCCGGGCTTTGTCACGACCGCTGACTTTCGCTCGACCAGTCACATGCACTCCTCCGCCGGCCGGAGGCCGCAGCAGCAGGCCTTCAACGAGCCTGGGCCACGCCCCAGTTTTCACCGCAGCAAAGCACCACTCGCTTCCCGCTTCGGCTCCTCAGCCTTCACCGCGGCTCTCCCAGCTGCAGCGCAAGTATGCAGCCGGGCTTCTAGCTTCTAGTTTCAGATGTTAACGCGAGGCGGCCTCCGTTAGCATGCAACCACCATTGTTGCCAATAATTCTCAGGGAAGCTCCAAAGGCAGGTACGTGTTGATAAAAGTCGTTAAAAGACCTCGCAAAGACATCGTCGTTAATGCCACCATGTAACCACGACACCATGCCCAGAATACACACCGGCTTAAACCCCGTATTTTTACCAGCATTCAATTGGCATAAAATTCCTTAGATAAGCTGGATGAGACAATGCGTTTCGCAAATATACTCTTGATCACCGCGGACCACAGTAAATATGAACGTGCACGAGTTATTCTCATTCGACCCGTGTTATATTAATGTTTTCGACCTAAATCATAGAGACGCTGACATTGATTTGCATATGCATTTCAGAGGGATAAATAGATCCCCTTCACAACAGATTTAGTTCCCAAACAACTGTCAGTTTTGACCCAAATATGATTTTCAGTTACATAATTAATCCAAAATTCGACAGTAATAAATTATCTTGCAGCATCAGTTGCGCAGGCACCTCCAAGACCTCACAGTTCTCTCTTGTGTATTTCAGTTCACGGAGACATCACTCTAAATCAATCATTTGAATCAGTGAGTTGTCAACTCGAGAACAGCTGCTATCGGATCATTTCAACTTGCGAAGGAAGCGTTAAAGCATTTGCGAACCAATTGTACAGGTTCATAAAAAAAAAAAAAAAACCTTGCCCATAATCAGACACCGCTCCCGCGTCCCAGAGTACATTATAAAGAGTAACGGTACGTTTCACGATGCGTAGCGAAGCAAAAAGTACAATCTTTGGAACACAGTAAATTTACTAAATAAACGACTCCAGAAGTACAGATATTCGAAAAATGTATTTTAGTACAGTAGCGAACTAAAGCTACTTTGTTACTGACCACCACCGGCCTTGCTAAGTGTCACAACCATTTTTCCATGGCCTACAGCTACAGCCGGAGGCGCAGCTCGAAGCTGCCTCCGCTTGCAACACAGCCCCACACATCTCAGTCTGTTTCCTTCTGCTATGAATAACCCTGTTTTTCCTTTACAGTGGCTTCCAGCTCCCGTAGCAGGCACTAACGTGAGGCTACCTCCATTAGCAGAGCAGGCTACGATAGCTCTTCAGGACCCCCTTCCCGTGGCTTATAGCTATGGTAGTCAAAGCAAGCGCAACGCTGCTTCGCCCACAACACAGACCCACATATCTCTTTTCTCGTTCTGCTTTCTCTCTTGCGCTTCTATCAATTTCCCACCCCAAGATCCAGAGGCCGTCGTTCAGCGTGATACTGCCTCCGCTCTCTACTTTATTTAACATCACCTTATTCTCTTTTACAGCAACATCACTGCTCGACCCACCAAATGATGTTGCCTAGGTGTCACCGCTAGGGGCATACAACATCCGAGTACCGATCCGGCAGGTGCAGACATAGACTCCTACCCCTCGTCTAAGGCCGCCACCAAGGACCAATTGGGTAACGGATGTATTGCAGGCCATCATAATCGTCTAAAATATGAAAAGTAACACATGGTTAAGTAAAAATAAAATAAAAATCTTGTACGTAATGGTATAACAAAAATAGTATAACTTGCCATGCAAGCAAATAGCAGATGATAAAAGGAACAGAGACACATAACAAACAAGAGTGCTTTCAGTATTTAAGATCATCCGAATGCTTTCCATCCAAGAACCGTGAGTGATTTTTCTCCATCTTTACCGTCATTTTTACCATGACACCATAGACAGTGGGAGATCTATTAAGCCGCATCCATGCACGGATCTCTGTTGAAATGGAAGTTACGTGGTTATTACGTCCATATTTAATCCGTTAAGACGTAACTGCCTGTGTTTACATTAATTTTGCGTCATAAAACCATTTTGAGATGCAAGAACATTAAACCCATTGCACGGAGTCGCGCCAGCCGCATGCGCGAGCAGTCTACACAATCAAGCGCGCATCAGCATTTTAAATAAGAGCAGCCTTCCGTTAGTAAGGTTCATATCTTGCATGTATAATTCCACCGCATTCCAAACCACAGGCATTATGACTCCGCAGAGCATTCGTAAGGAAAACACAGACTGGCGAGACCGCACATTTCAAGCGTACATCAAACAAATGCGTGTCTCTCTCAGCGCTCCTGCGCAATAAAGCCAGCAAATCTCCTTGTTACTTGCTCCAACCTTTTCAAACCTTATGAAAGATTATTTTACAGAAGGTTCAAGGGGCGCATGCACGTGAGGAATTGGAAGCAAGCAGCATATGGGTGTTTCTAAAGCAACTCTGCATCATCGCTCATCTGGCTAAAATCTAAGCCCAGAATTGATTCTGAAATTCTCAGAATCGTTTGAGAGAGAATCGCGACGTATTGCCAATCCAATGTCCACTTAATCTCTAACCCTTGGCCATCTCTCCATGACAGAAGCGCTGCAACAATCGCAAATAATTGAATATGGACGTCAGTTGCCATTTACCAAATTCTCCATCGAGTTCAGCCGTTTTCCGAAATAACCTGTGCAGCTTTTCCCTATAAGCGGCGCAAATTAAACGAGGGTTCATGACCAGATCTTTGCTGACCGCCATTTCAGCACTAGCCATCAGAGTGGCTACCAGGACATTGTGAGGTAAGAAAACCTTTGTAATCTATTGTCAGCTCCACATAACTCCCCGTTCAAGCATAAACGCCTCGATTCCTTTGACTGTTCTCTCCTAATACTAGAACATTGCCAGATGCCGTAAGCCTTCCGGTTGAGTGAATACGTCGAACAAACGCCTTAAAATCGGTGCGAGCTTTCCTGGCTTCTACTTAACCTTTCTAACCCCAGGCGAGGCTCTCCCTTCTGACACCCTGTCTAACTCTGGCCAGAGCCTCCCAAACAAAAACTTGCCTTTTTCCACCCTGCGGCGGAGAGTCTCACCCATCCAGGCCGCGAAGTTTCATCTCCGGTCAGGTGACGGCGCCTCCCGGCCACCCAACTTTACCTTTCCGTCTTTACCTGTCCGACACCGAGTCTTAATCTCCCGTCGGACGCCGGCGAGCCTCCCGGCCAGACAACCTTACCTTTTCCACCCCACGGCCGACTTACCTTTCCGTCTTTACCTGTCCGACACAGCGAGCATCGACCTCCCGTCGGACGCGGCGAGCCTTCCGGCCAGACAACTTTACCTTTTCGAACCTGTTGCGCAACGAGGCTTACCCGTCCGACAAGGCGACCTCGAAACCAGTCGGACGCGGCGAGCTTCCACAGCCAGACAAAACTTACCTTCCATGTCTCATGCTCGGCGAGGCTTACCCGCCCGACTAAGCGATTACCAAGCCAGCGTCGAGAGCCTCCCAGCCAGACAACTCATCTTTTCCGTCAGCTCGCACCACCATTCGAACCCGCGACGCTACACTCTCGACCGTTCAAACAACCTCAGCTTTCAGTCCACCACCGGCGAGGTTCCACCATCCGTCCCACAGTATCAATCTCACGTCGGAAGTCGTAAGAGCCTCCCGGCTGGACAACCTCACCTTTTCCTCCTTCGTCAGCGAAGCTAACCCATCAAACAGGTGGGCACGCCCACGGTTGGATGTCGGCTAACATCCGACCATACTTTACCTTTCCGTCTTCACCTGTCCGACACAGTGAGCATCGATCTCCGTCGGTCGCGGCGAAAGCCTCGGCCAGACAACCTTGCCTTTTCTAGTCCCACGCTGGCGGCTTATCCATCCAACACAGTGGGTATGTGCCCCGTTGGGCGTCGGCGAAACCTCACAGCTAGGCGACTTACCGCTTCCCCTTGGTCATCGAGACCGACCCGCTAGACTCAGTGACTTGGCCTCACCGTGGGCGTCGGCGTTGGTCTCAGTAACCCACCTATTTTTCCGTCCGGACGGACGGCGAGGCCCAACCGTCGCTGCGGTCTCGTCCGCCCGCCGAACTCCATCCAACTATCTCTGCTGTCCCCACACCTTTTCCCCCGCCTGGCGAGGCTTACCGTTCGATGGCCTAATCTCAATCTCCATCGAATGCAGCGAAACCCTCCCAGTTCGGGTTTCTCTTCTCCCTACCCGCCGGCGAGGCTATCCGTCTGGCAGCGTAGCATGGTCTCATGTCAAGACGCCGACGCACGCCTCCGGTGGGCTCCCTTGCCGTCCACATGCGACGCTCATCCATTCGATGCCGTGAGTCTCGATCTCCCATCGGATGTTGCGAGCTCCTTGTCGGGCGTCCCAAACTCTTTTACCTGCCAGCCGATAGGACCCACTCGTCCGATAAAGGGGTATTGCGCCCTAGTCGGGCTCCATGGGCCCTCTCGGCCAGATACCGCCCTCTGTCCTCCGATTAGCGGGGCTGGCGGCCAGTAGGGCGATACGCCCGACTCCGTGACCTATCCCACTGCAGGCAACTCGGGTCCTCCTAGCCAGGGCTTCAACCACGCTGCTCCTCCATCGGCGGACAGGGCTCACCCGTCCCAAGCGGTGAGCCATCGCTGGGCCTCGGTTGAGCCCTCCCCGACCGGTCGCCCTAAAACCACGGAATTCACTCCGGCAGTCGGTGGGGCCCACTCATGCATGCCAAACAGCTCCCTCAGAGCACGTAGACCCCCCCGGCCCGCCACACAAGTTACTCCTCGGAACTAGCTCCCGCCAGATCTCAAACGAGTATTTGGGGGGGAATCTTAGTCTGGCGGCTGTCCTACATCATATTGTTTTGGGGGTACTCTGGGTTCGGGCCCTTCCGAGCTCAGAGCCCTCCCCAGGACAACACGCCTACGTATTACCATACTCGCCAAATCGCATTACGTTTATCGTGCTAGTAGATGTAAGTGTGAAATCGTGAAATGAAGTTTAGAACGTAGTTCATAAACTAGGTTCGGGAGGAGCACGTCAAATACTCAGCCTAATTAACACAGGTGGTACACAATCTAGATAATCAACCCTTGAACATAAATACAGCTGCCTCACCTCCATCTAGTTGACGATTAAGCAGCATCCCTCCACCACCCCTTCTCCACCAATAGCACTAGAATTCTCATCACACGGGGGGGTACTCTGGGTTCGGGCCCTTCCCGAGCTCAGAGCCCTCCCCCAGGACAGCACGCCTACAACGTATTACCATACTCGCCAAATACGCATTACGTTTATCGTGCTAGTAGATGTAAGTGTGAAATCGTGAATATAATAATTTTGCATTATTGTTTGTAATGATCTAAAGCATGTGCAGCAACACTGTAGGATCAAATTAGGCTATTTTATTTCTCCTCCTGAGACCCAGCTATGGAGTTTTTGCCTCTGTAGTGGACATTCTATTTTAGTGAATTTCTCTGAATTTCTCTGCGTCTCAGGAGGATATTTTAGGTTAAGCAATTTCACTTATATTTGACCAATTCTCGATTTTGTAAGATTTTATCTAGTCAACTTGAAAATGTAACTACAACATGATTCAATAAACTTTCTCTTTATTAACCCTCTAGTTAAAGAAAAGTATATTCTAAGTGCACCACACATGACGTTGTCTTCATGATGTAAATGTGAAACAAATCACTAAATATCTTTGCAGAAAAGATGAACTACAACTACATCTTGTACAAACTTATATTATGCATATTAGGCTATATGTTCTGAAATAATACAAAACAAATGCTCCAAAAAACTCAAGTAATTCCAATTCAAAATGACTGAAGGTATAACACCTAGAGTGCTATTATTAACTATAAAGGCTCTGTAAAACAATGAACAGCAGTTCTCAGCCTGTCACTCTGATGCAAACCTGAAAGATCAGATATACAGTACATGTACAGTAAGTTTCTTCACAGGTTTTGTATTTGATTACGCTGCTTTTCCATTGTTTTTTCTATGTAAACATGGACGTGTTTGACGGTTGCGCTTGCGTCTCTTGCAGCGTCTCGTGCATGAAACGGCTTTCTAAAAACGCGGCACTCTAGTTATTAAAAGATGTTTAACTCACATCTTCTTGTATTTTTCCTATTCCACTGCCCGCATCAACACAAAAGCACATTCTGTGTGAATGGCACCTAGAGAGCATCACACGTGAGCGATTAATCATGTGCATCGACATGCGTTGGATTGTTCTTTTCTCTTTACTGTTATATTATCAAAGTGTCTAATTCTAGCGTTTGGTAATATTTCTATTCAAAATCACGATTCCTCGATTTATAAAAAAATCTAATTGTGGCAAAACATTAAATTCGATGTATTATGCAACTTGCCGACAGCGTGTCTGTGGCCAAAATAAAGATAATTTATGCCTCCACGCAGCGCGCACACTCATATGACGCAGCTGTGCTTTAACAGGGGACCAATGACAATGCCCATTCTAGATGGACCAATGACAATGCCCGTTCTATATGGAGTTAAACCAATGGCCTATTACATTACCCATTTGCGGAACAAGCGAGTCTTTGTTTTGAAAGAGAAAAAAAAGCATATATTGCTGGACTCGGTCGAGACCAATTTGAACATTTGGCGAGTCCGATTACCAAGTCCGAGACAAGTCCGAGAAGATAGAAAAACGTCTTGAGTCCGGACTCGAGTCCGGCCCTAGTTTAAACGTACGAGTGAGGTCGTATGAATTCGTAGGAATTACCCACCTCGTAAAATATGTACGAATTGACGTGAGATAGCAATACACATATACTGTACATGTAAAGGCAGCTCAAGTGCCATTTTGTGAACATTAGGACATGTTCTGGGAAGAAAAAAAGGTACATAGGGTTTAAAAGAAATCTCAGTCTGTTTCTTGTATTCAATCCGAGGAAGTCTTTAGCTCTTGATTTATATCATGGATTTAAATGTGATGATCATGCTGTGCATTTCTTTGACCATTAATCTTGGTTACTTACCCCAAAATTGACAATCTCCTTCCTGAGTTGGGATTATCAATGTGTTCTTTTGTTTTAATGCTGTGAGAATGCTCAAAGCTGCTAGTTGGTGGACTTCCTTCAGACTTGTGGCGCCAGGGTATCGTGGGCAGATTTATGACGTTTTGCTGTCCTGGCCTGGGCTTCTTTATGGAATTTGTCTCTTTGGGTTGTTGTAACACCAATCTGATCGAATCTTAAATGTTACGATTCTCTGTGATACACTACAAATAAAATAAACAAACAAACAAACAAACAGATACAAAAATAACGAAATAACTAAATATCGCTGAAAATTAAAATTAAACAAATGTATGATTAAAAGTAATATGAATAAAACAATTAAATATAATAATTTATTGTTTATATTTCAATGTTTTTTTCAATGATTATTTTGACACAATAAAATAAACAAACAAATACATAAATAAATAGATTACTATGAAAATAAAATAAAAATAAATGCAAGAATAAAATTAATATAAAAAATGTTTTCTATTTGTATCATCTTAAATGCATTTTGTGTTATTTTCCAATTATTATTTTGCCCATTGTAGCAGCAGATATAAATATACAGTATTTTACTAGGACTAAGTTATCTGTCTAGCAGGTATTTATTGTGTTGACCAGTATGAGCAATAGGCAATGAAATACATGAATAAAGTACAGAATAGCCAACAGCAAGACAATATTTGCTATCAGCTTTAACATTAGTCATGCTGACACAATCTCGAGACAGTTTCTCTCATGAGTATGTTTGCTTATTGTGAACATATGTTTGTCCTGAAGCATGTTGCTGCTTAACTTTGCATAAAGAGAGAGAGATAAAAAGAAAAGACTATGATATAGCAAACCGTTTGCTTTATACACATCACTAAAGCCTGCACTGCTGACTCCTCTACATTTATATTTGTGGAGCATGTAAAGATGTTATGCTGACGTTTTGGAGAGTTCAAATATAGCCTATGACTTGGCAGTTTTAAAATTTAAGAGGTTCTTGGCTTGACCGCACATATATATATATATATAGCTACAGTGTGTCAGCAGGCTGCAAGATGAAAATACTGAACAACTTGTTGATAATCATTAATTTTGCAGATCTTAATTATGGGAAGGAATAGGCTGCAACAGTATTGTTAGATGCTCGACTGTCGAGCCCTGTTAACTGGTTCTTGTGTGTTTTTTCAGGTTTGAATATGATTACATGAATTATATTTATTTGTCTGTGCCACCACTGGGCAAAACAACAGCCTGCCACAGTCAAATTCTTCAATTATTTACTGAGCCCAGAGCTTTCACATAGACAGGTGCCATGTCTCAGAACACCTGTTTCTGTTATATCTTTCAAGTAGGGACATTTTCTGTGTGCTATTCTATAAAAAAAACAGGAGAAGGAAATATTCTAGGAAGCTAACTCAGTATCAGCCCAAAGTATACACACACAAAAAAAGCTCCTACAATCCTGAGCATTTTTCAAATAAGTTCAACGGTTCAAAACACTGCACAAGTGCAATCATGCTTAGCTTGTTTTTGATGGAAGCTCTTTTGTTTGTAAGCTTGTATTTTTTTTTGTATTGGCTTGATAAAGTTGTGTATTACCTATTTGTGTGTGTCCATAAATACTGTTTAATGACTCTCACCTGTGATAAAAGGATCGCAAAAGGTATGTAACTTAATCAGTGACCCTTTTTATGTCCTGGTGTCACCGTCTGTTCCTCTCCGAAAGTTAAGACACAAAGACAACTTGCATATGCTAAACGAAGGTAAAACAATATGACCTCTCCAGCCCTCATTTCCTGACTGATGGACATTGAGCCTCCTATTGTTTTTCTCATTAGGCTAATTAAGCCAAATGATTCCCCGCTGCTTCCCAGGTGGGCAGCCGGCAGCAACTGGCAGACGTGCATGTTTGGCTAGACTGGGCAGGTCGTCTGATGTATTAATAGAGTCACGGCCATCTGTTTCTGGGCCTTGTATCGGCCGGTCACTCTCCCATTGGACCCCGTTTTGAGCCAAAATGCTAGAGTGGGGCTAATGCTAATGCTAACATACACTTGAATATGTTCCTGCTCAGACTCTTAGCATGAACCTTCACCTTTGGATGAGGCTCAGTTCATTGAGGATAGTGTTATAATTGGATGCATGTTCTTTTGTTTCTGGTGGAGTCTGTGCAGTTGTTAAGTGCCACGCTCATCTGAAATGATTGCTGTAATAAACGTTTAGCACCAGCCTGTTGTTTTCTAGTCTATTCGCTCTAGCGATGCTGGGTAATTACTCAGGAGAGTGATGTGGGCTTCATATCGAGGGTTGGTCGCTGAAGTGAGCTGTGCTCACCACCTGCATAGCACACCTCTCTGAGGCAGGATGGAGGGAAATCCCTGAGATGCTTAGAAGTCCTCAGAGGGCTTAATCTAATGACAACATACAAATGCAAGATACCTCACAAATTGACCTTGCGAACACAGTGTCTTTCCACTAGTGAGTCTGTGTTACTCTGAATAATACAAGCTGGTAATTATTTTGGCAACACAGGCTAAACAGAATTATATAAACCTCACAGGAGTTTACAACAGGCTAAAATGGTTTGTCGATAATTTCAAACATTATCCAGAGGATTCATAATAACTAGCTTTTCAAATAACAGTAATAATGTTATTAAATTAACCACCTAGTATATTATTTAAAATGCACATCCGTATATGGGTTGTTTAGGAATGATTCATTTCATCCCACCAGACTAACTGTCATTTTAACTGCACTGGAAATCTTAATGTTTACATAATATAAGACTAAGAGCTATTTAAGTGTCCAACAGTGTGATATTACATTTATATACATTTAACACAATTATATTTTTTGAGAAAGGAAAATTCATATATAAAAATTCATATGCATTTAATAAAAATTATTATGTGAAAACTGAAGTAATGGGTTTTGAAAATTCAGCTTTATTTACAGGAATAAATCAAATTTTTAAATAGAACAGTCATTTTAAGTGTAAATGATAGTTCACAGCATTGTTGTTTTACAGCATTTGGTCAAATAAATGCAGCCTTTGGTAAATTATTAAATGATTACAAAACAATTGTCACAATTTTCTTTGTTCAATATCAGATCACAATTGCATGATTTTTTTCAACTCCAATGAAATAAATTGAACATTTCCATCTGACTCGCTGGTCGTCTATTTGTTCAGTATGGTGCACCCTCTAGGCTATGCACATTTCCTAGAATACAACAATTTTGAGATCAACATAAACATTTGCAATGTTCACAATTAATAATTTTGACAGTTCAGTCAATTAAAGTTAAAAAAAACAACTATTTGGTGTTGAACACAAGGCCAAATAAACAGTTCAGAAGAAAACAGTTCAGAACTACGTTCAAAAGATTCGTTCAAAAAGTTCAGTCCAGGAAGTTCATTTGAAATGTTCAGTTAAAAAAGATTTGGTCCAAAAGATTCGGATCTGAGATTAAAAAATCAATAGAATTGTGGAGAAATTATGCGATTCATTCGTTCCAAATGACAAAAAAAGATCTGTCAGAGCAAAAATGAAAATACTCTTAAACAGTCTCTCAAAACACAGCTCAGTTCGGTTTATAAAACCTAGTAGGCAATCAGAACTTTCCTACCCATTTTCCCGGGTGACGTAAAGGGGTCATATGATGCTTTTTTAAAGGTCATTATTTTGTGTATTTGGTGTAACAGAATATTTCGGCATGCTTTAATGTTCAAAAAACACATTATTTTTCAAAAACTGTACATTATTGTAAGTCCTCTATGCCCCACCTCTCTCAAGCTCTTCATTTTCTACAAAGTCCCTCCTTCCAACAAGCGCAGTCTGCTCTGATTGGCCAACTGGCAAAGTGCATCGTGATTGGTTGAACACCACAAGCACAAGTCGGAAATGTAATGTCCATTTCCATAATCACGAGCTTTAGCTTTCAATTTAAATGTTAAGACAGTTAATAATGTCCTTAGTTTTAAGGTTTATCATCAGTTCAAGCCCGAGAGGGGAACAGTCACGTGACAGACACAATTATGTCACAATGTTGAAGCTCGTATGTGTTTGCACACAAGCCACGGTTGTGTGACCGTGTGTCCCTCTCTCACACACACGGGCACACACACACACACACGAGCACACACACACACATGCGCAAAATTCCGCATTTGAGCAGTCAATAGCAAATACTTGAACTAATAACAAAACAAACAGTCGCTGATTCAGAAGCACCAGATTGTAGTAGCAAAGTCAGAATTACCTACTCTCCTAGGTTCATGAAATGGTCATCCATAAAATGTGTTGCTATTCTGTTGTAAGTAATCTTAATGATTCCTAAATGCATCTACTTTCGGAAGGCCAAATAAAGTGCTTTTACCTTCACATAGAAACACACAGTGTCTTCCTGACATGACTACCTGCATCAACACTACTGCGGTTACAGAAACCACGCTTTCTTTCTTTGCATGAACATTTGGGCTGCATTACGCAAATATTTCCACATCGTAACGTAGACATGTGTGGGCGTGTTTGAATGAGCCGTTTTAGGGTTGAGTGGCAGAGTCTTAACTTTAATAAAAAATATCTCTTTGGTTTTGAGACTTTAGTCTTTGCAACTTCAATGTTCTTATCTATGCACAACCAGCTTGTAACACTCCAAAAAGAAAGGAAAACTTGAAATCGCATCATATGAACTCTTTAACTCTTACAACAATCTTGTTGTATCTTGCTGGGAAGGCTCGTCATCTTACATCATCACGCTGATATAAACGTAGTTCCAACATAGGACAAAATAACTGACCTACTTATGAAACTGGCTGTTTTTAGTTCACAACACAGATTCAATTCACTGTTTTCAGTTACACATCAATACATACTAACACTTATTGCCCTGTTTGATATTTAACAGTCACATTTTCATTGTACTTTCATGGCTTAGATAACATTACATTACTCAATTAAACAAAATTTACATTTACATTTATGCAGACGCTTTTATCCAAAGCAACTTACAGTACATTCAGGTTATACATTTTTGTGTCATTATGTGTGTTCCCTGGGAACCCACAACCTTTGCGCTGCTAATGCAATGCTCTACCACTGAGCCACAGGAACATCATCAACAACAAATATAAACATTATGAACTCATATACATTATATTTAAACCATAATATCTATTTTACCTTGTAAAACATCAGAACTTATCAGCATTTCATCTTAATATGGAAATAAGTTTTCACTCTCTCTCAATTGAATACATCAGTACGCAGATTGTAAAATGCGTACTCACCAAATCCAAATAAAATAAAACATATGAAGACCTCTGTCTTAATCCTCTCTGATGTTATTTTAACTTTTTCAAAGTTACGCTGACGCTCATCTCTCACCAGCCTCGAAGAGAAAATAAAATTGCTACTCCCATCCAGCAGCTAGTGTAGTGGGGCGGGATTTCAATTTATACTTCACGTAATTGGACAAGCATTAAAATGTCAATCATCACACTCAAATTCTTTCCACTTAATAATACAATTTTAATAATTTCCGATAAGCTTACTGTTTTAACAGACTCTTTAATTATTTTCTTTTTATAGTTCATTTTCTAAATGATACGACTTACAGTAGCTTGAGTGTAAAGCAAAAAAAAGGCAAATAAAATATCAAGTCATTCTGAAATTGTATGTTTATTTCGTTCAAATTGTTGCTTATAAAATAATTTGTAATTTGTTTAAAGCATTAATTTAGAAAAAATGCAAAATATGAGCATTTTTCACTAGTGATCTTATCTCAGACTTTTGGACTCTCATTTGGCAGAAAGATGATTCTGGGGCCATTAAATTACCCATCGCTTGTTGTTTGATAAGTGAGATGTGTAATGAAGAGATTACAGCCAATGTGGCCAGTTATATTGCCTGTGCCTGTAGTATAGTGCCTGCCCTTATTCATTAGTCATTGGATGCCACCATAGCAGAGAATTAGCATGTGGCTCCCTGATTATTCCACCCTCTCCCACTGGGACCTATTCCATAAGCCATGATCCTACACCACCCACTGCACCATAGATTACTAAACAGTATTGCACCAATTCATAATTAAAATTACTAATAGTACATGATTAACAAACACATGAAAAATCCGGATTATGGTGTAATAAGTATTTGAAAGCTTTTCCTGATAAAGCTTTATATTCTATGTGAGACACATGAACATGTGAACAAATCTGTTAAAAGAAAGTGTGTTGTACATGTTATTGAGCAGACTAACGTATGCAATACTTTAGTCTTACGTCTTGATATATTAGTCTTAGACTTAAGTTCAAATTCATACAACTTTTATTATTATGCCAGTAGATGGCATCAAGAGACTGTCATTATGATTCAGTCACTAAATGACTGGAAATATTATTTGAATGGAAACAAGTGACTGTTTGTATGAGTAATCATTGAATCATTTACTCAACAGATTTGTTCAAAAACGCCAATTCACTTCAAAAAGTGGTCACTAAAAGTGAGTCGTTGAATCATTGTTCAAAAACAAGGAATCATTCAGAAATAAATACTGTTGTGTTGCAAAGTTTTGTTTGGAACAATAAATAAATTATTATTGCCAATCTGTCTTTTCCTAAAAAAAAAAAAAATTTGATATCCTGCATCGATCTGTTCCTTGTCATACTTTTTTTGTGAGCAGCATACTTTATATTTTAATCATATCAAACAATCAGTAAACATTTTGGCATGTAATTGCACTGATGAGATTTACTAACAACTCATATTTGCACAACTCAGTCTTTAGAGGAAATATTACAGTATGATTTTTTTGCTAACAGTATGCACTTGTTCAAATCTCCCTTACAGAGGCACTTTGCCTATCATAATTTTTTATGTTTACAAATTCTAGATGTTTCACAGTCATGTGGGCATTTTCCTTTGACACTGAAACATCACAAAATATTTTACGTGATGGGCGAACATGTTTTGGTGTGTGATTCATGCCGAAGTACCTTATGGTCATTTTAGTGAAGCTTTGCTGATCATGAGGTTTAAAAGAAGAAAGGAAAGAGACATTCCCAACAGGAGAGATCCCTCTGGACTGACAGATTTAATTCCGCCTTAGGAGCTGAATTTATCTGTGCTGCTGGCATATCCCTTTTTTATAGGGATGGGGGAAGGGGGGAAACATTGGCTTATCTATGTTAACTACTCTTCCTCTAGAAGGGAAATTTATTTCAAAAATATATATGCCATTGCCTGCCCTGCAGTGTCTCTTTTGTTTCTGTCGAAGAAAGACAAAGCACATCTCCATTTGATGTATGAGGCCTAGAAAAATGCAACTTTCATAGTCTGAGCGATTGCCCAGAGACTCTTATCAACATAACAAATCTTATATAAACAATGCGGAGATGAGGGGAGGAAGGGAAATATGTAAGTAGCAATGGGTAGAAAGGAAGGGAAGAATGGAGAAGAGGACTTTAACATGCCAAACAATGGATGAACCAACTTTCATCTCAGCAGAGAGTTCCATTGGTCTGTCCACACATGTGAGGAAGAGGAGGAGGACGAGAAGAAACCTGGGGGACTGGTGAAAGAGAGCGAAAAATGCTGACTTATATTTCTACTAGATCTGCTCTGTTAAAAATGCGTTGAAACCTCTTTATCCATGATGCCCAGCTGCCCATTAGCCTGACAGTAAGTGAGAGTGCAGTGGTAACTGCAGTGTCTGGATGCTACGCAATGCCATTACAACTTACTGTAGGGCAGTGCTTCCCAAACCTGTCCTGTAGGCCCCCCTGGCCTGCACATTTTGTATGTCTCCCTAATCAGACACACCCAATGTAGTTCTTGCAGTCTCTATTAACGAGTTGATGAGTGGAATCAGGTGTGTTAGATAAGGGAGACATACAAAAGATGCAGGGCAGGGGGGCCTCCAGGACAGGTTTGGGAAGCACTGCTGTAGGGAAAGTTGTGGCCTAATGATTAGAGAGTCGGGCTCGTAATCGAAAGGTTGCGAGTTCAAATCTCAGGCTAGCAGGAATTGTAGGTGGGGGAGTGAACGTATAGCGCTCTCTCCACCCTCAATACAACAATGAGGTATTGAGCAAGGCACTGAACCCCCGGGCGCCGCAGCTTAAATGGCTGCCCTCTGCTCCGGGTGTGTGTATGTTCACTGCTCTGTGTGTGCACCTTGGATAGGTTAAATGCAGAGCACAAATTCCAAGTATGGGTCATCGTATCACTGTGTCACTTTCACTGTGTGTATTTTAAATGGGTCCTATTATGCTTTTTGAATTTTAGTCAAACGTGTAGTGTGTATGGGCATGTTTGGGCATAAAAAGATCTGCAAAGTTACAAATCTCAAAGTCCACTCCAAAGGGAGAATTTTTTTAATTTATTTTTTTATCCCTGTTCCCCTTTTTTCCACAACGAACATTTGGATTTGTTTTCCAGAAGTTGTTTTCCTGTTTTTTTGATATGACAAAAATAGATCCCGCCAAGGAAATTTGGGGTTGGCGGGTGAGGAGAACGCTTGGTTGAGCACTGCATGTTTCAAAATCGAACCCCTGTGCGGATGTTTTTATATCACTGTATTTCTGATGGAAACTGACAGTTTTCAGAAAATTGGATGTCATTTCATCTTGCATGTAATGTCTTATAAAGCATTGTTTGTGAGCAGAGCTCTTCTTTGTCTACAGCGTTACCAAGGAAACCTCGATCTCTACTCCAACAGCACTTCCCGGTGGCAGATAATTCGTTAGCAAATATATGCCGCCACAAATAGTGTAATTCTGTGGGACTAGGGTATAAATAAATTCATCTGTATAACAGTTTCACTGCAATACATGTTATAATGTTAGAATTAAAGAACAATAAACATAATACATATTACCATTGCACGTATCTGTAAATAGTAAATGCAGTTATGTTTAAGCTATTGTTGACATCCTATCTAAAACGTGATTTAAAAAAATATATATATATAATGTTACCACTTTCAAGGTTTCTTTATTCATCACATAATAAATTAAACAGGGTATAATCAGAAGTGAAATGTAAATCAAATCAGGTCCGCTCAGTGGAAAGTGCAAAAGAATTAAAAAAAAAATTATATAAAAGTAACACAACAAAAGAGCATATACAGTATATAGGTAAAAAAGAGAAATAGAGAGTACGATGTGCAAGAACAGTATATTGGGACTTAATAAATAGTAATATGAACAAGAGGAATGTGCAAGAGGGATGTGCAAATGGGTTGTACTGGGTATGTACACATAGCAGCAATACGGATGATGAGAATATGAATGTTTTACAGTTAATAATGAGTCTTGTAAGTGTTTATGAAACTGGGTTTGTGTTAAGGAGCCTGATGGCCTGAGGGAAGAGGCTCCTCCTCAGTCTCTCAGTTTTTACCATCATGCTCCTGAAGCGCTTGCCAGATGGCAGTAAACAGAAAAGTTGGTTACCGGGGTGAGTTGAGTCTTTGAGGATTTTAGCAGCCCTGCTTTTACAGCGTTTGAAGTAGATGTCCTGTAGAGAGGGGAGAGCAGACCCTGAGATGTGCTCAGCTAAGCGCACGACTCTCTGCATAGCTTTTCAGTCCTGGTTTGAGGAATTACCATACCACACTGAGATGCACTGAGTCAATACACTTTCTATGGCCCCTGAGCAGAAAGTTTTCAGGATTGTTGGTGGGACCCTGAATTTCCTCAGCTGTCGCAGATGGTACAGTCTTTGCCTGGCTTTCTTAACCTGAGTCTGAATGTGTGTAGTCCATATCAGGTCCACGGAGATGTTTACACCGAGGTACTTGAAGCTACTCACCCTCTCCACAGGGGTCCCACTGATCATAAGAGGGGTGTAGGGCCGCTGCTGTCTCTTCCTGAAGTCCACGATCAGCTCTTTAGTTTTGCTCACGTTCAGAGAGAGACAGTTGTCCTGGCACCATGATGTGAGTCTCTCCACCTCACCCAAGTATGCGGCCTCATCATTATTGTTAATGAGGCCCAGAACCACAGTATCATCAGCAAATTTAATGATAGAAGTGGAGCTGTGAGAGGACACGCAGTCGTGGGTGTATAGAGAGTAGAGCAGGGGGCTCAGGACACAGCCCTGTGGGGCTCCTATGTTCAGGGTGATGGAGTTGGAGGTGAACTGGCCGACTTTCACCACTTGTGGTCTGGCGGTGAGGAAATCTTGAATTCAGTCACAGAGTGAATTGTTTAGGCCGAGGTCTGAGAGTTTGACAGCTAGCTTGGTGGGGACTATAGTGTTGAAAGCTGAGCTATAGTTAATGAATAGCAGCCTGACATAGTTTCCATTTGTGCTGTCAATGTGTGTGAGGGAAGAGTGCAGGACCTGGGAGATGGCATCATCAGTAGACCTATTTGGCCGATAGTTAAACTGAAGAGGGTCCAAAGTAACAGGAATGGAGGAGCAAATGTGTTTCTAAGTATCTCAAAAACCTTCATGACTGTCGATGTGAGGGCAACTGGACGATAGTCATTCAGGCAAGAGGGTTTACTGTTCTTAGGCACAGGGATTATGACAGATTTTTTAAAGGAGGTGGGAACAACAGAGGTAGCGAGGGACTCATTAAATATGGATGTAAACAAACCAGCAAGCTGATCAGCACAGGACCTCAGAACGCGGCCAGTAATCTCATCAGGTCCTGCTGCTTTCCTGACGTTCACTCTCCTTAGTTCCCTCCGAACCTCGTCCTCTGACAGGGTGAATACATGATCGCTGCTCTGTCTGCTGCTTCCTGACGCGCTGATCGGCAGAGTCGTGCCGCCGCCATTGCATTCAAAGCAGCCGTAGAAGGTGTTTAGCTCTTCGGCCAGCAACGGATCTGCTCTCACCTCTGCGGAGGAGTTATTTCCAGAGGAACATATGGTCTTCAGTCCCTGCTTCATGCGTCGAGAGTCATTGAGCTCCCTCAATTCTCTCCCTGTTACCGGCGTTTAGCAGCTCTTACTGCCCGTCGAAGAGTGTAGAACGATGCCTTGTACACAGAAAACTCATGTTTCCTGACAAAATACCGGCGTTGTATGCGGCAGTAAGATGGTTAACCGCCTCACGGATTGTTCTGTCCACCCACGGTTTCTGATTTGAGAATGTTCTTATTTTTACCGTTTCAGTGGCCTGTTCGGTTAGCGTGTTGACAAAGGTTAATGTTACATCCGTGAATTCGCTGACGTCAGATGAACTCGCCCGGAACATGTCCCAGTCGACGTCATCAAGAGACGCCTGTAGCATAGCTTCAGAGTGGGAGGACCAGCGTGTCACTTCCCTCTCCACCGGCGGTTCATGAACGATCCTTTGTTTGTATTCCGGTGTGAGGAAAATGGCGGCATGGTCCGATTTGCCAAAAGCCGGCAGTGAGTGGGCTTTGTAGGCATTTTTGAGCAGAGTGTAGCAATGATCGAGTGTATTCAGTCCTCTGGTTGGACAGGATATATGCTGATGAAAGTTTGGCATGACCTTCTTGAGGTTGGCTTTGTTAAAGTCCCCGGCGATGATGAAGGCAGCGTCAGGATGTTTGTTGATATATCTGCTGAGCACATCGTGGAGATTGGAAAAAGCCAAGCTAGTGTCTGCCTGTGGTGGAATGTAGACAGCAGTAACGACGATTGATGAAAATCCCCGGGGCAGATAGAATGGGCGGCAGATAATGGAGAGATGTTCTAGATGAGGCGAGCAGGAGCACGACAGAATGGAGATATTTCTGGGGTCACACCATTTCTTGTTAATCATGAAACACACCTCACCACCTTTGTTTTTTCTGGCCTCGGCTGTTCTGTCCATCCGTAAAATAGAAAAGTTATCAGACGGCATTACAGCGGTGTCATGTTTCACCATGTTTCGGTCAAACAAAGGATGTTACAGTCTCTAATGTCTTGTTGGAAACTTATCCTGGCTCTAAGATCATCCATCTTATTCTCCAAGGATTGGACATTAGCGAGCAGAATACTTGGTAGAGGAGGACTGTGAGCCCTTTTCCTCAGTCTGTTACGAATTCCAGCGTGTCTCCCGCGATGTTTCCTTCATCTCCTGGGGTTATTCAGGTGGTCATTGTTCAACTCGGTGTTCTCCAATGGCCATGCTGGGCCGTGTGTAACCCCCCCCCCGGGTCTGAACCATCACACCGAGCGGGTCTTGAACCCGGGATGCCGGCGCGGGAGGCGGGCACTCTACCAAGGAGGCTAATGGCTACAGCCTCTAGCATCAGTCGCTAGAGCGCCTCTTTTTGAGGTCAGGGGAGTGAGGTTTACACACAGCCCTTACTGGCATACATCCGTTACACGTGGATAAAGTGTCCTGAATCAGGTTAGTGTAGCGCTGTCCAATGTCCAAAAGTGTTCTTTTGTCGTACATAATCATTGCAGACGATACACATATAAAAAGAGAAGTAAAAAAGTAAAAATAGGTTAAAAAAACACATAAAAGCACATTTCTGAGCGGAGCTAACTCACAGGTGACTGAACTCAGCAGCGCCACCGGAAGATGTGTAAAATAAGTCTCGCAATATCCGTGCGTGCAAAGGTTCTGCGTGATCCTCTTGTTCAACATCCTCGAGGTCTGAATTGATATAGCAATATTGATGAACTTGCTATTTTGGCAAGGGGTGGGGCAGTACTGAAACACCATCTAAGCTGTTCACCAATCACAATGTCCTGTGACAGATAACCAATCACAACACAAGTAATAATGTAAATTATGTGAAAAATCACCAAGTACGAGAGCATGTTCTAGCACACCCTGCAAAACAAAATCAAGACTTTGTAAAAGAGCATAATAGGATCTGTAAGACTGGTGCCAATGTGTCTGTGCCAATGTGTCTGGGCCCCCCCTCTAGAGGACAAAAGGCCCCCCTGAGAATCCACAAAAGCTGTCTCTTGCATATGTCATCCAGGACGCAGCACACTGGGGGAATCCACAAAGCTGTCTCTTGCATATGTAACAGTAACATCCAGGGTGCAGCACACTGGGGATCCACACCCTGTACTGACGGTCCCATCATTTCCCCTCCTCACCACTGAGAATTCACTGAAAAATCCATGCAATGTAATATGTACAAATAAGTAACCATACATGTTTGATATCTTTTGAAATGTCTCAGTGCGCCTGGTAAAATGGTCTCATCATCCCAATCATAATGAAAAGCTAAAAGAAGTTCTAAAATCTGAGAAGAATAGTGTACAGCAGGGGACGTGCCTTCCCCTGATTTCCTACTCAAAACACCTCCTGTATGTAAATAAGTAATCCTGGCCACAGGATCTCCAGAAGCCTTTGGTGGCCAATTCTAAAGACTTATTATAATGACAAGATACCACCTGGGTACCCACCTGGGTGGGTCTATTGAATTCTGGGTATATATGAAAAGGGACACAAACATCTGGGAGTCAGTAAACTGATTGCCCGCACATGTCACTTGTGTGTAGTTTTTCATTGCCAGGTAGTAATTTCTACAAGTTCTTCAATTCCTGAATTATTGTTATGTTATGGTTAACCGTTGATTCTATTCTTGTAACATTGGAGCTTTGAATTATTGTTTTGATTACCTGGTCAATAAATTGTAACGTTTGATTCTATTCTAACTGCCTCTGAAGAGTACTTTCTCTTTACTAGATTAGTGGATTCGTATATTTCCGCAAGCCTGCGTCAGTTTTAGCGACGGCTAATATCCGGCATCTTTTAAGTGTGCTTGGGTGTAGGGACGGGTTAATTCCGTTCAGTGACGGTGAACGCCGTCTGGTCAAACTGAATTGGCACGTCCCCACACCTCTGACTTTGATTTAATGTTACTTTAAACAAAGATTTGGCCAATCCAAAGCTATTACGAGTGTAGTATATTGATCTGCTAACATATCTGATAGTGGCCAAAACCCTTTACTGAAGTAAACGATTGAGTTCGAGTTCTGAGGGTGCCCCATGAGGGTTATTGATATCTCTGATTGTGCGTGTGAATTTACGGCAAATCTCAGATACGTAACCATAATTTACCTCTGACTGATGACCGGGCCTGACGAGATTGTGTCCGTGAGATCTGTGGAAAACAGAACCTCTGAGCGATATAGTTTCCTACATCTGAATGGGTAAAGTATTAACGGAGCTGAAAAGAATAATCAATCATTCGTTTTCCTGTTTTAATGATGCACAGACATCATTAAAACCCTTTTCATTTTATGGAGTCAGATGAAATAACGAGATAAAATATATAAGAAGAAGTGTTCCATTTTAATGTTCTTGTTGTGTCGCGAAAAGGAAAGATCGTAACACGCAAAGCCCTTCACCGCGGAACGACTGCCGTCATTGGATCGCTTCCAGCCGGGTCTTTTCTTACAGTGGTGACCCGCGCGTGATCTCGTAAAGGCGACGCGATTCTCGCAGAGACGCAGTACGTCATTCCAGCCGCGACATTCAACTTGAACTCTCCTTGGACGTGAGGTTTGATATCCTTCTCATCAATATCCAGCTGCTGTGGTAAGCATATTCTTTGTTGCCTTTTAGAAGTTGAGGGAAATGTTGTTTACACCATATAGACACATTTTGTAGAACGGTCGGTATACCCATTTTGAGACCGGAACCGAAAAACCCGGTGGTATTAAGAATTAGACGAGAAACAACATGTCTTTTCAGGAAACCACAGCAGCAAAGGAGATCAGGAGATAATGGAAGTTTTAGGAATACAATTACAAAAATCCTTGTTCGGTTAGCGACAAGGGATTCAATTTGAAGTGGAACAACAACGAAATAACATCCTGGTATTCTGCCGAGGGTGCGAGACTAAAATCGAAATCAAAATACAAGAAAATTCCCGCTGCAATTGTTTATTTGCTTCGTCGTAACGACCTCGCGACCATGACCGAGAACGAAAAACAATAACAAATATCAAAGAAATCGAACGAGTGCGATCTGACGAATTACAAAAGTTAAGAAAGCAAGTCGAAATGTTTGCATACGAGCAACGGGGTGGGCTGAACAACGCCGAAGAAATGGCTACAAAAATTGATCAAGTTCAAGGAAACTAATTACATATAGTAATTACATATCTGCGTCGAAGATTATTGCGATAAAACAGGTTTTCCAGTTGCCGCAGTTAAACAAGCAGCACTGGATGAAACCGAGTTAGGCGCAAACTGAAAGCGAAGATGAAGACACTGCGTTAGCGTGTAACAATAGGCCACGCAGAGAAACTCGTAACCGGGCTCTCGTGAGTCTGTGGCCAGAAAAACAGAGCCTGAAGCCCAATAAAGACCGAACCAAATCAAAGCGACTACGCCAAAAAGGCAGTTAAAATCGCAGTGTTAAAACCATGAAAATGCGGATGATGATATCACAACAATCAGCCGCCCGTTAACATGCGGAGAATGCTCTAGGCATAAACAAGTCGTAGGAACTATGCCGAGAAAAGGGCCTTTTCAACCCTACTGGGAAGCATTGATGCTACAGGCTAATGTCTACAAACTAGAGGTTAGAGACGTATGGCAAATAGCCCTCCTCACTATCCCTGAGGAGCTCAGACCGAAACTAAACACAGAAATGAAATCCGCAACATAATGAACAGAGTAAATGACGAAACCGACGAAGGATTTATGAACGCCTAAAACAGGCATTATTAGACATGAGGGGACCGACACATGCAGACTGGAGCAAAATATTAGAAATCAAACAAGCAGGTAATGAGTCATTTGAAACGTCGCTGAACGGTTATGGGTAACATACAGAGAGCACTCAGGCCTTGAAAATGCAGACCGCAACCATGACCATGACATTACTGCAGCTTGTTAAAAACAATGCCGGCACCCTGCTCAAAAGCGTTATCAAATGGCGCCGACCCAGCCGAAAACACGTTCAGAGCAATAGTAGATTGGGGTTCAAGAATAGAAAACAGATGGCGATTAAAACCCGCAGCGTTGCGTCCGCTGATGGTTAACAGAAGGGAACAGCACAGATAAATTTAGCCAAAGGTCTCCAAATAAAATGATATGCCATTATTGCAGAAAGACTAACCATGTAGTAGATTGTCAAAAGAGAAAAGATTTAAAAACAAGCGAAGCATTACCAAAAACGCCCCTAGCGACAACTCTGAGCTGTTGAAACAATTAACTTCATGATAAAACATTTTAACATCATAACTTCGATTTGGCAGGAGGTTAGAACACGCGATCCCTCACTCTCCGTCGTTAAAGTGCCTGCGCACATCATCGAAAATCCAGATGAAAACGAGAAAAACAACAACATCACAGATCAATTAGCCAAATTAGCAGCACAAAAGGGAGATGAATGGAAGCCTGACAGACTGGTTGTTCCTGCCGTGAGTGCGATTCAAACTATTCCTATTGACTTGAAACAGTACCAACAAGAACTGTGGAGTTCTGATGGAGAGCTGACACCGCACCTGCAGCAGGACCAACTAGTCAAGGTCACTGAAGGCATGATTTTAAGAGACGATAAATACATTGTTCCAGAAGCCCTCCAGAAACCAGTGATGAAGTTGTACCACGATTATGCACACGTATCAGCTCCAAAAACACAACAGCTGATCCAAAAAACTTCTGGTGGCCACAAATGGCATCAGACATTCAAAGATGGTGTGACACATGCATCGTATGTGCCTCCACTAACCAAGGCAAGCCTGGCCATACAAAACTGTGTAGACCAGAACCACCCAAGGGACCTTGGGAGTTACTCCAATTGATTTCATAAGCCCACTACCTAGTGCCAAAGCGGGATATCGTTATTACCTTGTGATAACTGACAAATTTTCCAATTTAACAGTTCAAACACAGTGGCACGAGTAGTAGCGAATCAAATCCTCCCACTCTGGAGAGCACCAATCACTCACACACAACCTGAAATGTGGGAGGTGGGTGTTGCGTAACACTCAAGGGCCATCCACACAAAAATCACAGTTGCACCAAAAGAGACAGTTACATGGCCTCCCGGATTAGCACGGATCCAAATTGCACACCACAAATTTGTTGTAGTTCAGGTAACACCCACCCACCTACAAAGAAACATTTCAGGACACACTCGAGCACCAAATTCATGTACAACCTCACTGCCTGGTATCGACTTAAAATAGATCCAGGTGACACAATTAGGTAACATGCATACACTACATCTAAAAAATCTAAAACAATGGCATAGACCCAAAATTGTACCACTATATTAAAAATTTGGAACCTGCAACATATAGGTGCACACATACAGAAACGCATAATAACACACATATGAGATTCACCGAGCTAATGTACTTGTCTGGACCAACCGAAAGGAAGGAATGTATTGTGTCGGGAATGTTTGCATTGCATAGACAATTTCACCAATCCACACAATTGTTACTTTATTACATGATGTAAATTTGGTAATGACACATGTAACTTATAACATTTCTGCTTATACAAAACATTGTATTACTAATGATGAGTCATATGCATGACTACAGTCACGAATCGATGATTTAATTTCTGATTACAAAGACAGACTTGCCGTCCAAATTCCACCTGCTCGCTAAAAGCGAGACCTGCTCAGCAGTATAGCCGGCCTGTTCGGATCAATTAATTCAGCAGCCAACACTTATAAAATAACCAAACAATCTCAATTCTCTACATGGTTGACAGATCAGATGGCCACTGGTTTCCAACACATCAATCAGACCCATACCATCGAACGTGACTTAGCCTGCAGATCATATGCACAAGATTTATTCACTGCAACAAGACAGGAAATTTTAGATCTTCGTCTTCACAAGACCCGAGACATGTTTTGAATGATTTAATTGAGGTTTTAGATTTACATAGATGGTTCTCTTCAGGAAAATGTAAAGTATTCAGAATTAATATCCACAATTGTGATGTATACTGAAAACGAATGTATTGATTGTATTGGATTTTTTGCCACTTTTCCTTTAATCCACCCAGATCAAGTTTATCCAAATTCCACTAATATTCGATCCATTGGCACGGTAGTTAAAGATCAGGTAATTAAATGGGATCACCTACGTTGAAGGGTACTGAGACCTTATTTACCAGTCGCACTTGTCATGAAACTCACAATTATATTGTCTGTACATATAACACATTACAACCTTTCTCTCCCAATGATAGCAAACTCATAAGTGTTGAATCTTTGCATGGCCATTCAAATGCTATTCAGGTGTCTCATACACAGTGGTGTGTCATCAGTGAGATGAATTCGTTCACATATGGAGGACTGACCTGTCCTGCTGATCACTCATTTTGCTTGGAAGTGACAGAGGATTTTTCTATGGGCCAGATCGACATCCTCGGATGGATGCCAAAGGACGCAGAGGTCTCCCATGGTGGGACGACACCTTTATGAACACGGAACACAAGCCTTGATCGACACGATGGACCTGGTACAGAACGCCATCCTCCAAACAGAGTACCACCTTACAACGACTGAAGTGACACTGCAGGAAGCCTGTGAGTGGCCCAAACAGTGCCAGAGGGAGGAAACTGTAAGACTGGTGCCAATGTGTCTGTGCCAATGTGTCTGGGCCCCCTCTAGAGGACAAAAGGCCCCTGAGAATCCACAAAAGCTGTCTCTTGCATATGTCATCCAGGACGCAGCACACTGGGGAATCCACAAAGCTGTCTCTTGCATATGTAACAGTAACATCCAGGGTGCAGCACACTGGGGATCCACACCCTGTACTGACGGTCCCATCATTTCCCCTCCCTCACCACTGAGAATTCACTGAAAAATCCATGCAATGTAATATGTACAAATAAGTAACCATACATGTTTGATATCTTTTGAAATGTCTCAGTGCGCCTGGTAAAATGGTCTCATCATCCCAATCATAATGAAAAGCTAAAAGAAGTTCTAAAATCTGAGAAGAATAGTGTACAGCAGGGGACGTGCCTTCCCTGATTTCCTACTCAAAACACCTCCTGTATGTAAATAAGTAATCCTGGCCACAGGATCTCCAGAAGCCTTTGGTGGCCAATTCTAAAGACTTATTATAATGACAAGATACCACCTGGGTACCCACCTGGGTGGGTCTATTGAATTCTGGGTATATAAGGAAAAGGGACACAAACATCTGGGAGTCAGTAAACTGATTGCCCATGTCACTTGTGTGTAGTTTTTCATTGCCAGGTAGTAATTTCTACAAGTTCTTCAATTCCTGAATTATTGTTATGTTATGGTTAACCGTTGATTCTATTCTTGTAACATTGGAGCTTTGAATTATTGTTTTGATTACCTGGTCAATAAATTGTAACGTTTGATTCTATTCTAACTGCCTCTGAAGAGTACTTTCTCTTTACTAGATTAGTGGATTCGTATATTTCCATGAAGCCTCGTCAGTTTTAGCGACGGCTAATATCCGGCATCTTTTAAGTGTGCTTGGGTGTAGGGACGGGTTAATTCCGTTCAGTGACGGTGAACGCCGTCTGGTCAAACTGAATTGGGCGTCCACACCTCTGACTTTGATTTAATGTTACTTTAAACAAAGATTTGGCCAATCCAAAGCTATTACGAGTGTAGTATATTGATCTGCTAACATATCTGATAGTGGCCAAAACCCTTTACTGAAGTAAACGATTGAGTTCGAGTTCTGAGGGTGCCCCATGAGGGTTATTGATATCTCTGATTGTGTACGTGTGAATTTACGGCAAATCTCAGATACGTAACCATAATTTACCTCTGACTGATGACCGGGCCTGACGAGATTGTGTCCGTGAGATCTGTGGAAAACAGAACCTCTGAGCGATATAGTTTCCCTACATCTGAATGGGTAAAGTATTAAACGGAGCTGAAAAGAATAATCAATCATTCGTTTTCCTGTTTTAATGATGCACAGACATCATTAAAACCCTTTTCATTTTATGGAGTCAGATGAAATAACGAGATAAAATATATAAGAAGAAGTGTTCCATTTTAATGTTCTTGTTGTGTCGCGAAAAGGAAAGATCGTAACACGCAAAGCCCTTCACCCGCGGAACGACTGCCGTCATTGGATCGTTCCAGCCGGGTCTTTTCTTACAGATCCCTTTAATGTGCACTACCGTTTAAAAAGTTTGGGGTCTGTATGATTTTATGTATTTAGTTATTATGTAAGTTTTATTCTGCAAAATATGTTAAATTATGTAACACTAGATACTGTAGAACTAGATACATAATCTTTATTTGTCAAAAATAAAGTCAGCAAATTGAGTATATTTGAATGATTTCTGAAATCATGTGACACTGAAGACTGGAGTAATGGCTGCTGAATATCCAGCTTTGTACGTTACAGGGATACATTACATTTTTTAATACGTTAAAATGCAAAGTTTATTTTAAAAATAGTTTCATAATATTACCTTCTTCCAAAAACATTAAAAAAAACTTAGACCACAAATGTTGAACAGTGTACCTGCTTTTCAGCACATATTATGTTTATTATTTGTTTGTTTATTTAAATGTTGTACTTTTTTCACAATTGTGCAGGGTCCTGTGTTAATGTTTTGAATGTGATTTTATTTGATGCACTGAAGCTAAACCTATTTATTTGATTTAACAAACAGAAAACATAAAACTGGAATGGAAACATAAAATGGAACATAAATGAGGCACAACTCCAGCTGACAATATCAACAAAAAAAACAGCAGCCTGTTGTATAACAGAACTCTTTGTTGAAAATGAATCGGTGCATGAAAAGTAGTTTTGGCTGGCTGTGTACCATCACACAGCCTGATTGATCCCTTTAATGTGCATCAGCATCTAACCAATGAATGCCGAGGAACACATCTCTTCCGAAAGCTAAAATAAAGCTAGCTGGGGTCACGCAGAGTTCTGGAGCATTTTGGGATCGTGGGCTTTTTACTCCATAAAGCCGGCAGCACCACCATCCAGTTATTACACTCATGTGGTTATTTATAGTTGCGCTGTCATACTAGACAAAAGTGGCCCTCTTTCATGTTACAATTAAGCCCGTTCTCCCCTCAGGGTAGCGGGTACGAGAGCAGGACACTGCACGCTGTCTGTTTCCTTTCAGCGTGTGGCACCCAGTGTCCAGTCTGCGGCGGAAGGATGGTGCCCTTATCTGAGAGGACAGAAGTGCCTGGTAAAGATCCGTTAACAAAATGGATACCACTGTGGCAGCTTTTTTTTATTGCACTCATCTCTCAGCATGTTTTTTTTGTGGTAATTCTCATTATGTTAAAAGTATGCTTTATAAACAAAATAAAAATATGTGAACTGTAGCTTTGGTACCTTGTTTTGCTACACTGTATTTTTGAATTTTAAGTAAATAATTGCAAAACAAAAAAACAACAATGACAAGGAGAGATGTATTTGATTATACACAATACACACACTGAATAACATTAAAACCATGCAAATAATTTGAACAATTTGCATATAACTTTAAAATTGACTTTCGACACACATTCACACACACACACACACACACACACACACACACATATATATATATATATATATATATATATATATAAAATATACATACATATACACACACACTGTATTTGCTACTTTTCACAAATTTTAAGTTTAGCCAAGATGTGTAAAAAAATGAGAAGATAATTAAAATCCTTGCTGTTGCATTCCTATGTTAACGTTATATGAACATTTCATCTTTTACAGTGTAGGTTTCATAATAAAAATCCAGTTGTTGTTGTGTCTCCAGCTGCGCAGCTGATGCCCATGCAGTGAGATGTTTAGAGGCTGCCATATTGTGTGACAGGTTTATCTTTATCTGAAGTGTAATTTTCCACCTCAACTCATTTGATGATCTTGTAGCGTAAGTGCTCTTACAATAGCAGGGAGATGAATAGCTGTATTAACACCATTGTGTGCCTCACTTTAGACTGCCATTAGCCTACACTGTTTTCAAGACAGTTGCCCCTCACCTATAAGCTCTTTTCACAAGAGGAACAACATAGAAGACAAATGTTATTCAGTCAGGCCATACACTGTCCACGTACCTAGCAACATCTCTTCCTTTCCTTCTTGCTACTATTCTGTCATTGAGCATTACCACTTACTGAGAGGCAAGATCTCTGGAGGCAGAAAAGTGACTGCAGCAGTTCTAAATGCAATCAAGCAACAGAGGAGACATGCTCAGACAAATTATTCCATTATAACATATTATATTACAAAAATAAGGTGTTTACAAATATAGGACCTTGAAGCAATACTCTTTATGGGCATAATTCATTTAATTAATTATTTTGTTTTTACTCAAAATGTTTAAGAAAATTATGGTTGCTTGAGATTAAATACGCTCTGTGATTTCTGTGTAAATGCATACAAAGAAAAAGACAACAGGTCGTCATTTTAAGATAAAATAAATGAAATCCAAATTTTGTGAGATATAAAAGTAACATTGTAAAATATAAGGTCATAATTTTTGAGAATGTGTAAGAATGTAAAAAAGTCAGTCACAAGAAATAAAACCACAGATTGTAAGAATTTTTGCAAATTAGTCAAATTAAGTCACAATTGCTTGTTTTATTCTTAAATGCGGAAACAATTATACACGCTCAGCAAAAAAGGTAAATTCTCTGCACAAAAGCTAAAAACGTTATATTTGTACCTTACTTATGCCTGAAAGGTACATATAGTACTTTAAAAGTACATATTTGTACCTTAAGTGTACAAATGTGACCCATGCCGGCAAAATTAGTCACAATGAGTGAATGTTCAAAAAAATATAAATAAAAACCTTCAAAATGACGTATGATTTGTTGGAAACAGACAAAAAATGACTGAGCTACATCTGTTTGAAATTGATCGAGTCAGCAAAGTAAATTCTGAGAAAACTCAAGTTTTCTAAAGGTTCTGAAACTAAATCACCTATAGCAATCTTACATCAAAATCTATTCCACCAAATTCAGCACACACCAATCTATCGGAAAAATTAACTCTATACCACAATGCACCGCATGGGGCAGTTTGGCCAATTAAAAAAGACACTATTGCGACAAGAGGTGTGAATCTTCACTTGCCTCATGATTCGATTACAATTTGGAGAGTAACAATTCGACTATAAAAATTATTCTCGATGCTTAATTTTTTTCCTCCAGTTCTTTAACCCTTTAAGAATCCCCGCGCCAGCGGGACGCCTAGTGGTGACTGGGTAAAGTCGTCAGAAACAAAAACTAAAAAAAAAAAAAAGTTGGACATGTCATATATATCCATGGAAAGCTGAGATTCTTGTGATTTCAACTATGTAATTTTAAGATACAATAAACACAGCATGTACAATCAGTGTCTTTATCAGACCACATTTTGTTGACATAATGCAGACATGCATAACACATGTAGGAATGCAATATGACACCAATATAAGAAAAAAAAACACAAATTAAATAATGTACTATGTACAGAAATAGAAAAATAGGAAAAACATGTATTTAGATTATAAATTATAAATATATATGTAATTTTAAAAGTGTACACATTTTGGATTCTATAAATAAATGTCACTATAATGTGTTTATGCTTCAGTTACTATGTGTCAGCAATTATTGACAGTGAATCTGGATGAGAAATTGAATAGCCCTAAGTGTATCCTTTCATTAGAGCCCAAAATGATGACTGTACATTAAAGCATTCAAGAATTACAGCATTGTATGTGTCGTTGCTTACAAAGGGTTATTTGGAGTCTCCCAAGTGTAATTTTTTTGGAAGCGTCTAGACATAAAATTAGATAAACATGTGTAAAACACTAATTTTCTAATATATTGTTTCTCAAATTAGAAATTTGGCTTGGTAAGGCTTCATTCTGTAATCCTAATGTATTTTCCAGTTCATACCTCCCAGCTATAGTCATCTGCAGGCTTCTATTTACAAATATTACTCATTATCAATATTATATTACTCAATATCAGTCAGACTTACAGTGATTCTGACTGTTGAGAAACAAACCTCAGAGTGTCACCTTTTAAAGGAGACCAACACAATGCATATCATCCAAATGGCCCAAGAACAGCATGCAATTTACTTTAGGTATGCCTTTTTTAGGCGTTTTAGGCAAATTTTACAGGAATCGTTAAATTGCAACTATTATATTAATTGTATTTTGCTATTTTTATCTTTGTTATTAATAAATAAGAACAAATATGCAAATAGTACAACAATAGACAAATAAAAGAAAGAAACTTATTCAATTAACAGTGCTTAACTTTTTTTATTTTAAATCTAAACAGAATCGTTCAAGAAAAACAAATATGCAAATGTAAAAATCACTGCATGTTACACATCAAATGTTTTTTTGTTTTTTTTAGAAGTTAACAAAACTTCAATTTAAGACATACCGGTTATATTTTCATGAATACTCAACAGATATTTTGTTGAAATACTGTAATTCTGTGTGGATGTGTACACACTGTTAATGAGAGTAAGATCCTTTGAGTGGCTTATTGATTTGAATAACTCTTTAAACATGAATTAAGTCTCACACTTTATATTCTCTATCCTGCATGTTATTTTTAAAACGGAAACCAAACACAACTTTTAAAACAAAGAAAACGTACAGATACAGATACTTTTAGATGTTTAATTACTATGTGGAGCATTGGGATTGGATTGCTAGACGAGGGCTTAGTGAACTTTTTCTTTTTTTTATTAGGTTTTGGACCTTCCCAGCTCCTTTTTCAACTTAAACTCTGACCCTAAGTAGTGTTCACAACTTTAATATATCTTGTAATTTATTCTAAAACACACAGAAACCACATTTCAATTTAATTATAGTTTAAATTAGGTCAAATTTTTGTCAAGTTTCCAGCTTTCCTCAGCTGAATTTAGGCCATATGCATGAGCTCCCTCAGTGCATTGTGTTTATGCTTCTGTATGTGTCCACTTGTGTGCTCCTCTCCCTTTGCAGATGGTCCTATATGTTTACTACTGCATTTCCACTACAGCAGATCTGTCTGGAGTAAGGAGAGAGATATTCTTGAGGGTCATTTGTGACTCCTTCTGTTAGCACTTGTCTCTGGAGAGATGGGAGATGATGAAACAGTATTTATTGCAGACAAACAAGCCCTGTCTCACTTACTGTTACGTTGCTCTTTCCCCATGCACTTATTCACTTTGATTTATGCCATGCATTGTCAGATGGCCTCGAATTGAACGTAGAATTATGCATGCGTGTGTAGAATAAGGTGACATGTTGAATTTGCCTTCACCCTGCAGTTTATACAAGAAAAAAACTAAACATTGAGCGTTGATGTATTTTGCATGGGCTGTTCTGTGGTATAGTCCTCTTCATTAATAACAATGTGTGTGAAATGCTAGCAATGTGGAGCAAGAAAATATTAATGACATTTTATTATTTAAATATATGATGAAACAATGGTTTAATTCATACAACATACAAAAGATAGTGACATCAACTTATTTTCCCCATAACTTTCTCTTTTAGTTATTGGAGAAAAAACATTCGGCTACTTGGTTCATATGTAAGTCAGTTATTAATAAGAATGTTAAAGCTAGTTCAACTTAAAGTAGAGCTTAATGCTAGTTGTTAAATATTGTAAAGCGGTTTTATTTGTTATATTATTTCTTAATGTTATGCACTTCATCTGATGTTTTTATGAGAAATGTACCATTTATATATTGATAAGAAAAGTGTTTGCTGTCTTAAACTATTCACAATAATACATGAATACTCATGAGACAAAAGATACCCTTGGAAAACCTTACACGCAGATCTCACAAGACAATACGTTATTAAACACAACAACAAATTCAACAACAATGTAAATAAAACTGGCAAGCATAAATCATATTGATTATTCATAGCTTATTGCATGCTGGGAAGAGGGTGAATGGGACTATAACAAAATAATCCAGATTACCTGCTACGCTTGCAGTTCAGCATACAATTCCAACTATTTTCCTTGTTGTACTTGTGTTTCTGAAAATTTAATGAATGACTAAATGACTGAATTCAGAATGTATTGTATTATGTTCCACAGAAAGCCAGAAAACAACATGTTTTAATTAATCAACAACAATTTACTTAATTTGAGAACCATTTTGATCATTTATGATTATGCAAAGTCATAATTTGTTTCCACACAACAGCCTGTTTATTTGGTGATCTGGTTACATGTCTTTTAACACCAAAGTCACTCACAGCACATCACTTCCAAGACAGGATTGGTTTATGTCTAGATGATCCATACTATTACAAATGTACCATGGCATCTATTCTGAGGGGACATCCAGTATGCTTGGCAGAGTTTTTACACGGGACAGCAGTGCCAGAGCAAGATCTTTCTGTGCCAGTCATATTGCCCCCCCAGCATCTGCTGACGGCGGACATGACAGAGACAGTGCTGAGTCATAAGAAACCAAAGAAGAAGTGTATGACATGGTAGTGAGACTGCTAGATCAAGACATTTTACTTCCATTGATCTTTATACTGACAAAGGGTTCACAATTGCCTTATTCATTATACACGAACAGCTCCATTAATGATGCATCTAGGACCTTTGTGGAATAAATACTTGCAAAATAAGAAACACAATAATATTTAATAAATAATGTAAAACAGTTAATGCTAAATTTACAAATGTTTATCTTGATACAAAGCATTTATTTCCATGAACAACCCATTAGTAAGTAAACTGATTTAAACTGTACTGTATATGTTCGATTCACTATAAAGTGTCAGGTTATAAGAGTCGGACTACACACTGGTGAACGTTTTTTAATTTGCTAAATAGAAGCCTCATTTATTTTGGGAATTGGACTAGACTACTTGTGCTTTAAGTTTTGATTCACTTAAAATAAGCAGCACATAAGAGTCTTTATTTTGGAAATTGCACTACACTGTTTGTACTGTATGTTTCTGATTCATTAAAAGACACTAATTACATTCATTATTTTAGGAATTAGAATAGACTGTTTTCGCTGTATGTATTTGATCCACTGAAGAATTCCCTCATGGAAATCATTCATTTGGGAATCAGATTTGACTGTTTGTGCTGAAAGTTTTTGATTCACTAGATTAGGCGATCTGGCTCATAAGAGTCAGTCATGTTTTATTTCAGGATTCAGACTACATTGTTTGCACTGTACTTTGTTTGATTGACTAAAAATAAGAAGCACATAAGAGTCTTTCTTTTGAAAATTACACTACACTGTTTGCACTGTATGTTTCTGATTCATTAAAATGCACTAATTACATTCATTATTTTAGGAATTAGAATAGACTGTTTGCGCTCTATGTATTTGATCCACTGAAGAATTGCCTCATGGAAAAATTAATTTGGGAATCAGAGTTGACTGTTTATGCTGAATGTTTTGGATTTGCGTAAAAGATCTGGCTCATAAGAATCAATCATCTGAAATTCAGAGTGGGCTTTTTGTGCTGTGTATTTCTGATTTATTAAAAATAACCGATTGCAGTCATTATTTTGATCAACTTATGATAGTTTTTTTCAGGATTTAGACTACATTGGTTGTACATTTTTTGATTGACTAAAAACAACCTAAAAAACAGCATTAAAGAAGTCATTAATTTGGGAAATGCCTTATTTGTTCTATAATTGTACTACACTGGTTGTGCTGTAGCGGTGTTGTTATGGTGCTGAATCAGTAGTGCAACAAAATCAGTCAATGTATTTTAGTACTATATTCCAGCCACATTGGTGGAAAAATGTTAGTAATTTGCTCTTCCTATTCATTTTATCAATATGTTAACAAAAGTATTTACTTTTGCCATAAACAGCAGCATGAAAATAGTACTCAGTTTTGGGAATAAGCATAACCTATAAAGACCCTAATGAACATAGAAAGGAAGTGTGTTTTTCTAAAATGGATGACAGAGGTTTAATTTATAAAGGTTTGGTGCATTTAGTACCTGATTAAGATGCATTTCTAGGTTAGTTAATTGGATACAGTTGTGTGCAGAAGTTTGGTAAATTCAGCCCTCAGTTTCAAGGCCTTGTTTAGTTTCGCTCTCCACTCCCCACCCAGTCATCTTCATTTTAAGTTCCTCTTGACTGAGGTGATAAAGGTGATCCTCTGCCAAGCTCGGTTGGTCAAAGCAATTCTCTTCACTAAAGAGGACCTTGCCCTCCACCTCCCTGCTCTGTCCCCAATCAGTCCACTTCCCTTCCTCCTGCCACCACCAAGCCAGAGAATCCCTCAACCAGTCTGGCATCCCAAACCCCTCCTCAGGCACTGCCAAAATCTGATTTCCATGGCATCTGAATGTAAATGTAAAGCAGATCATTAACTCTTACAATGACTTGTGTACGTCCCTATGGTCTGGATAATTTGCCATATCATCATTACCGAGTTGCAATTAAGAAATATACTGGTGTGAATTGTTATGCTTTTATAAGAGAGACAACTACACCTGTCATTATTACTGCTCCATTTACATGAGTTAGAGATGCTCTGTTTGATGCTTGTCTCTGTGGACGAACATAAATTGCTCCATTAAACTGCCTTTACATACATACACCTGACATATTACCAGTCAGAAGTGTGGACACACATACTCATTCTTTGTGATTAATATTTTCCACATTTGAGAATAATAGTAAAGTCATCACTGTGTTAAATGGATAAATATTAGGGATGGGAAGAGTGCCCGATTCGCTAGGTGAATTGGCAAAAAAATTTAACAATACGATGCATCGGTTTCAAAGGTGTGCATCGGATACAAGTTGGCATTTGTATTGCGATGCATTGCTTCTAACATATTTGCATTGGTAAAAAAAAAAATATATATATATTTTTATATATAATTACTAGTGGATGTGCTACACTCTTATTGTTTAGAAAGTGACCAATAATCTGTGACTAATATTTTATATGTAGATTGACTTATTCTCTCGAAACTGTTTCTCAAGCGCTTTCTCACATCACTGCTGCGTGTGAATATGATGGATCACAACAACAATACGGAGACCTGAGGAAAAGCGGGGATTAAAGTCCAAAACCGGACTTCAAATAACCTAACAAATCAATTGGGGATAAAGCGGTAATAAACGACAATGTAAGTTCACACAATCTAACAAATTTTTGCACGCTTTTTATTCTTAAGCAGCCCTTAATGTCGATCATGGATCAAATCGATCAAGCATGGCAAACGGCAAATATATTTGTGACGTTTAATGCATTTGAGACGTTTTGTTTTCCTCAGTACATAACTGACATGTCACGACTACATTTTGTATCTGTAAATGTTTGAAAGTCATGCACATATGTCTATTTTGCTGTCAGGAGTGAGCGAGGCTTACACGATTGAACAAGTGCTGCTACATGCATACGCTCTAAAAAGACGGAGTGCAATAATTCTGAGCATTTTGCATTTTGTTTGCATTTTGCATTTTTGTTTAAACATTCGTTGTTGGACATTACATTTTCTTTTTGTAGAATGTTAAACATATATATAGGTATATGTTCATGATAGCATAGCAGTGGTGTAATGAATCACTACTAGCACTGTGATCCATTTGCAGCTTATTTATTAAACAGGAAAAGTTCCAATCACAACACAGGGCAAAGCCCGAACTGTAAAGGGACACAGACATAATCAGAATAGTTAAACAGTTCCAAGATCGGGGCAGGCGGCGAACATACGTGAACATAACCAGGCAGAGAGTCAGGGCGGGCAGCGATACGGGAGAGAGTGGTCAGAGTCCAAGGCTGAGGTCAGAAGGCAGGCGGCAATCAATCAGAGGGTGTAAAACGGAACCAGTCGATCACAGGGTAGACAACACAATGAGAAACGCTCGGAAATGTTCACCTAGGCAAAATAAGACTTCACAATAAAGCCACACGAGCTAACTGGTTAAATAGCCCAGGTCATGAGCTGCAGGTGGAACGAGTAATCAGCGACAGGTGGTGCGAATTAATACTCGGGAGAGGGTTCCCTCTGATGGCCCAAAGAGGGAGCCAGAGGGATGTTCTCTGCAACAAGTGGTAGCTGTAAAGGGACTATCGTAATGAGTAAATCAAATTAAGCTGATGCAGTCCTAATTACTAAGCTCAGATGAGTTAATGTGTGTTTCGTATAGCAGTTAAAATTTAGTTTTAATTTAGTGATTTAGCATTTAGTTTAGTGATTTTAATACTTTAAAGAGCAATGTTAGATTGTAATTTTCTTATGCTATCTGTCTAACTATAAAAGGTACAGTTGTCATTAAACCAGAGAGAAAGGTTGCATGGTTATGAGAGTGCATGAGAGAGTCAGTGGTAATATCATTGCATTCATAGGTCAGTGTTGGAGGAGCTCATCGTAGCCGGACAGTTTGCCTGCCCTGGACCAGGTTAGCTTTCCAGCATAATTAGCCATAGTGACTGAGGTTGATCTTTGTTAAATTTGCTTTATGGAACCAAATAATTTGACAATGAGTAAGACTAACTGAAATAAGCCAGGCCTATTTGGTAAACTTGCTTTATGAAACAGGCCTTGAGGCATTAGAAGTCAGAAGACACATACGTTAATTTATGATTTGCTGTCTGTCTGAATCGAAGAAATAAAAGGAATCATATTTTTTGTTCCATTGAATCAAATCGCATTGTGTTGAGTCGAATCGAAACCGAATCGCACTGCATCGTAATAGGGGTGAATCGTATCGCATTGCATCACTAGCTGCTTCATGTGTATCTTCAATATATTGTATCGTTGGCTATGCATTGAGATGCGCATCGCATTGGCCTCAGTTATCACATATACATCCCAAATATATATATATATTAGAGGTGGGCATAGATTATTTTTTTTTAATCTAGATTAATCTAGATTAATTTTGGAATTAATCTAGATTAATCTAGATTAAAATGGCTCATTTGAATTCTGCCGAAGGCATTCAGAATATGTGTGCTACCCAAATAATGACTAAAAGTAAGTAAGCCCAAAATGTCGTTTTTTGTTATTATATTGAACTGAAAGCCATCTTATTATGCAGTGTTGCACAGATTAAATTTCATGTAAATCATCCATGCTAACACACACGTCTTCTATTTTTTTTTTTTTAGAAATTTCACTCTCTATAGATATATTTTTCAAAGACGGAGTTTCTAAGTTTCTCGCTCAAGTTCACATGAGACCTAAAGCGCATCCTGTTTGCTTAAAAGCGCGCTTCGTTGTTATTCTGAGTGCACACAAATAAACGTAGAGTCTTTACAGATTCGAAAGATGTATTAGGCTACTTTTATCTGTATGACCAAAAATGACGGAGATTTTAAGAGCAAGTGAACGCAAGCCTGTCTTGCAGCAATCGCTTCCACACAAACACTTCAATAGTGCACATTTCTCTAGGTTAACATCATATTGAGCGGCCATGTAAAGTTGCTACTACATACATCTTTCAGATGAAAAGCCATATTTGAGGTTGATGAATGATAGGTGAGTGTTTGGATGTCCTGCCCGATTGTATTACCACATAGACCAGCCGTTAACAATCTGTCCATCACGGACTGCGAGCCTCTAGTTCGAAGACTCGTTCTCGCCCCCCTACAGTGCAATTCGGCTAGGTATACATCCGTGCTAAAATATCAGGGTGAAAGTCATCATAGCTTGCGTAGTATAGACCCAGCTCCCAACCCAACTTTGAGAATAGATTAACGGCGATATTTTTTTTTTCGCCGATAAGAGTCTCACGTTAACGCAGCACGTTAACGCCGATAACGGCCCACCACTAATATATATATATATATGTATTAATTTTGGAGCGGGAGAGTGAGGTGTAACTTACCGGTCCTGAACCTGGTGAGACGAAGGAGGAGCCCGGCCAGGAGGCAACCCACAGAGCCCTGTCCCTCCACGTACCAGAGCCTCCAAATCCCAGCAGAGTAGTTCAGCAGCGGATTAAGTGGCCCCCAGCCAGCAAACGGAGAGGCTGCAGTTTGACGAGGATGTGTCCAACATCATCCAAGCCACAGCTAAAGGAGATGCTGACAGCCGACTCCAAACGATGACTGCCATCATCTTTAGCTATGCCTTAGAAAGATTCGGCTGGAACCAAGTCTACCTCCTAAACTATAAACCGCAGGGCTACCAAGATGCATCTCCTGCGTCAAAAGCTTGGCACCCTCAATAAACAGTACAAGAATGCTACTGATGAGGAGAAGCGACCATTAGCAGAGAAGCTGATGATCCTACGCAGAGCAGAGTTTCACTGGAGACGGGAGAGAGAGAGAGAGCCAGGAAGCGACCGGCATTCATCTCCAATCCCTTCGGCTTCACAAAACAACTGCATGGGGACAAGCGCAGCGGTGGCTTGAGTGCTCAATAGAGGAATTGAATTGCTTACTTTAGGACACAGTGAGCGATTCCCTGAGAGAGCAAGAGCTGGAGCCCAATAAAGCTCTCATCAGCCACGCCCCCGCAACAACATAGTTCAACTTGAGGGGGCCAATTCTGAAGGAGGTTGAGGAGATCATCAAGGCAGCTCGCTCAGTATCTACTCCAGGCCCTAGTGGCGTACCTTACTTGGTCTATAAGCACTGCCCAGAACTTCTCTGGAACCTGTGTAAGTTCTTAAAGGTGATTTGGCAAGAAAGAGAAATAGTTGCTGACCAGTTCAGGTGTGGTGAAGGAGTGGGGATTCCCAAAGAGGAGAACTCGAAAAACAACAACCAGTTTCGAACTACTGAGTGTTGAAGGGAAGGTGTGTTTTTTAGCATTGTCTCAAAAAGACTGACAGAGTTTCTCCTCAAGAACGTCTCAGGTTACATATGTAACCATGGCTCAATGAATAGGAAATGAGACACTGCGTCCCCTAGGGGCCGCTATGGGGAACGCCTTCAGCGTGACTCGTGTCTGAAGCATACAATATAAAAACACCACTTCTTGGCCCGCGACAGCCCATGACGTCACTACCGGCACGACCGCAATATAAGGGACGCCGGGAGGACACATCATTCACTTCTTCATCTGAAGCTTGCATCCGAAGCATGGCACACAGCCAAGGGGACGCAGTGTCTCGTGGAGAGTGGATAACTCATTCCTCAGAATGAGGGGGAACTCAGACGCTTAGAAGGGAGCGGCATGCTCATAGGTGACCCTCTAGGTGAGGGGAGCAATGCTAGCTCTACCGACAACGAGCTCTGGAGAGCGGAGAACTCATTCCTCAGAATGAGAGGGAACTCAAACGCTCAGAAGGGAGCAGCATGCTCATAGGTGACCCTCTAGGTGAGGGGAGCAATGCTAGCTCTACCGACAGCGAGCTCTGGGGAGCGGAGAACTCATTCCTCAGAATGAGAGGGAACTCACTTTTTTTTTTTTTTTTTGGCTTTAGCAGGAAATTTCCAACTAACCTCGGTCAGGTGGAGTTTACGGTGGTTACAGGGGAATTAGAAAGGAATGAGAGGGCTTGCCTCTCTCTGACCCGCGCCTCTCTTTCACCCTAGCCGCAGGAGGGGGAGGGGCATGAGTCACAATACTAGCCTTCTGAGCCCATCTCTGATCCTCAGACCGAGATGGGCTAGGACCCCTGGTTGTTCGGGCTCAGACCTGGACTTTATAGAACCTTATCTAGGTCTTTTCAGCAGATCAGTCTGGTACGCCAGAGTGTGCAATGAAGCGATGGTCTGACCTGCTGCTGCATATGCCCTGCCATTTAAGCAAGATTCAGGGGCTTAGATGGCAAGGAGGGAGCCTTGAGAGAGGATGTCTCACCCACAGAGAGATACGCTGACTATCATCTCTTGCACAGGGGGCATCTCCTCATAGCCATTTTCACGCATCCCCTCAATGTCAGCATAACTAGTATGCTGAAACCTATGAATACGAGAAAAAAATTGCTTTTTCCACTCCTTCTCAACCTCCACATCAAGATTTTGAAGAAAGGAAGGCTCGCTCGAGCTGGGGATTTATGGCCAGAAAGATTTATTTTTCTGATCCATAATCTCCAATAACTCGTTCATATGCAGTGCAGGAGGATTGAGAGGGTTCAGTCTCAACTTCCTCGCCCTCAAACATCTCCTGCTCTTCCTGGGCATAACCCAGCAGCACACTAGCCGCTGAATCTGATGATGTCAGAAAGATCGCAAAATCACAATCCAGCAGCTCACTCTCGTTCTCGGCCGGTGCGTGCGAAAAGGGGCGGTCCCTCTCTAACTCATCGGCCGCATCCAACTGCGAACCCCACGATTTCATTCGACTCCGTGCCTCGGCAGCAGTGGGTCCCGAATCGCGGAGCAGACGGCTGCCCCTCTTTCCGTGAAAAGAGGGAGAGACGAGAGCGGGGCTTTTTCATAGAAAAAGCTCACAGTGCACGCAGATTTTCCCCTCAAGGACATCGCGTGCGTGCTCCTTGCCCAAACAAAAGATGCAAAGATTGTGTGTGTCATCGGGTGTCAAATAACGAGGACGCGGATCCACACCCAATCTTAAACACCTTGCTAGTGCTCGCCATGATAGAGAGAAAACTGTACTCTTACCAGAATGCACGCTTCAAACTAAAACGGTCAGTGAAGACGTTGAAGAGAATGATGTGTCCTCCCGGCGTCCCTTATATTGCGGTCGCGCCGGTAGTGACGTCATGGGCTGTCGCCGGCCAACAATTGGTGTTTTTATATTGTATGCTTCAGACACGAGTCACGCTGAAGGTGTACCCCATAGCGACCCCTATAACAACTACATCGACCCCTCAGTGCAGAAGGGGGAGATTCCTGGAGCTCTCAGTTGCTTGGAACACACTGGTGTAGTTACACAGCTTATCAGAGAGGCCCATGAGAACAGAGGCGACCTAGTTGTCTTGTGGTTGGACCTGGCAAATGCCTATGGGTCCATACCGCACAAGCTGGTCGAGATCGCTCTACTCCTCCAACATGTTCACAGTATGATTAAGGACCTGATCCTGGATTACTACAATAATTTCAGGATGCGGGTCACTTCTGGGTCATAAACATCAGACTTGCATCACATTGGGAAAGGAATAATAAAAGGCTTTACCATCTCTGTTATTCTATTTTCTCTTGACATGAACATGGTGGTCAAGTCAGCCGAGGTGGAATGTAGAGGGCCCTTAACCAAGTCAGGCGTACGACAGCCTATATGGATGACCTTACCATCACAATGACATCGTTCCCAGGGAGCAGGTGGATCCTACAAGGACTTGAGAGAGTCATCACCTGGGCAAATATGAGTTTTAATCCCTCCAAGTCAAGGTCCATTGTGCTGAAGAAGGGGAACATGGTTGACAAGTTCCGTTTTTCCATCTCAGGAACTGTCATCCCAACCATCACGGAGCAACCTGTCAAGAGTTTGGGGAATCTCTTTGACTCCAGCCTGAAAGACTCTGCCGCCATCCAGAAGTCCAACAAAGAACTTAGACATTGGGTCACCAAGGTTGACAAGTCAGGTCTGCCTGGTATATTTAAAGACTGGATCTACCAGCATTCCGTCCTACCTCCAGTCTTGTTGATTCCTTACAAAGGAAGATCAGTGGCTTTCTTCGGAAGTGGCTGGGCCTTCCACGTAGTCTTAACAGCTCTGCACTGTATGGGACTAGTAATATCCTGCAGCTGCCCTTAGTGGCCTCACAGAATAATTGATGGTGGTAAGCACCAGAGAAGCCCTACAGTACAGGGATTTCAGGGACTGCAATGTGTCATTAGCCAGCATTGAGGCGAGGACAGGAAGGAAATGGAAGGCTGAGAAAGCAGTGGAGGTGGCAGAGTCACGCCTGAGACCAGGGTGGTGGGACTCCGGCAGCAGGGAGTGTGGACTAGGTAGAGTACACTGCAGTGCAGGATCACCTGGGCAAACATCTTGCAGGCAGATTTCTATTGGGTCAGTTTCCTGGTACAAGCTGTCTATGATGCCCAGCCAAACCCAGCGAACCTCCATGTCTGGGAGAAGAGCGAGACACCTTCCTGCCTTCTTTGCTCTGGAAGAGGCTATTTAGAACATTTCCTCAGCAGCTGCCCAAAGGCTCTGGCTGATGGTCGCTACTGTTAGCAACATGACCAGGTGCTTAAGGCAATTGCTGAGAGCTTAGCCTCAGCCATCAGCACCAGCAAGTTCCATCATGCTTCAAAGAAGGCAGTCTCCTTCATCAAAGCTGGAGAGGAACCCTGGTGTGCCCACAATTAACAACAGGCCTCTTCCACAAAGCCTCGGACTGGCAGCTGCAGGTCGACCTGGGAAAACAGCTGAGGTTCCCTCAGCACATTGCAACAAGTCTCCTCCCAGACAAGATATTTACCTCCGAGGTTTCAAAACAGCTGATCATGCTGGAACTTACGGTGCCCTGGGAAGAGCGTATTGAGGAAGCCAATGAGAGGAAGTACAAAGTACAAGGAACTGGTGGAGGAGTGCAGGGAGAGAGAATGGAGAACCTTCTATGAGCCTATAGAAGTCGGCTGTAGAGGCATTGCGGGACGTTTTCTTTGCAAAGTCCTCAGTCGTTTGGGCATTAAAGGGATCGCCAAGAAGAGGGCCATTCAATCCGCCAGCGAAGCCGCAGAGAAGGCCACAAGGTGGCTTTGGATTAAGAGGGCTGATCCGTGTATTGCTACTGGGACGCAAGTCAGGGCTTGATCAACTCCGGCTGGGTCACCTGGGCGAGGGTGCATGATGTTGTGAGACCCAAAACACCAAATGATCCCAGGATACATCACTGGGGATACGTCCCAGTGCATCCATGAGATGTTTCTTGTATAGTATATATATATATATATATATATATATACACACTCACTGGCCACTTTATTAGGTACACCTTGCTAGTACTGGATTGGACCCCGGATTTTTGTCCTTATTGACATGAATCATACAGTTGCGTGACATGCATCACATGACATGCATCACACAGTTGCTGCAGATTTGTCGGCTGTACATCCATTATGCAAATCTCCCATTCTACCACATCCCAAATGTGCTCTATTGAATGGAGATTTGGTGACTGTGGAGGCCATTTGAGTGAAGTTAACACATTTTCATGTTCAAAAAATCAGTTTGAGGTGATTTGAGTTTTGTGACATTATCCTGCTGGAACTAGCCATCAGAAGATGGGTACACTGTAGTCATAAAGGGATGGACATGGTCAGCAACAATACTCAGGTAGGCTGTGGCATTTAAACAATGTTTAATTGGTACTAAGGGGCCCAAAGTGTGCCAAGAAAATATTCCCCACACCATTACACCACCACCACTAACCTGAACTGTTGAGACAAGGCAGGATGGATCCATGCTTTCGTGTTCTTTCATGTTCATGTCAAATTCTGACCCTACTATCTGAATGTTGCAGCAGAAATCAAGACTCATCAGACCAGGCAACGTTTTTTACAATCTTCTATTGTTTAATTTTGATGAGCCTGTGCGAATCGTAAGCCTTCGTTTCCTGCTCTTAGCTGACAGGAGTGGCCCCTGTTTTGGTCTTCTGCTGCTGTAGCCCATCTGCTTCAGGTTTCGACATGTTGTGCGTTCAGAGATTGTATTCTTTATACCTTGGTTGTAACGAGTGGTTATTTGAGTTACTGTTGCCTTTCTATCATTTCTAACAAGTCTGCCCCTTCTCCTCTGACCTCTGACATCAACAAGGCATTTTCGTCCCCACAACTGCTGCTCACTGGATATTTTCTCTTTTTCTGACCATTCTCTGTAAACCCTAGATATGGTTGTGCGTGAAAATCCCAGTAGAACAGCAGTTTTTGAAATAGACCAGCCTGTCTGGCACCAACAACCATTCAACGTTCAAAGCCACTTATGGCGCTTTTCCACTGCATGGTACGGCACGGTAGGGTTCAGTACGGTTCACTTTTGGGGGGTTTTCCACTGGGTACTGTACCTGATACCTGGTACTTTTTTACTACCACCTCGGTCGGGGTTCCAACTGATCCGTACCGTTACCAAAACGTGACGTGTAAACTCTACTGATCACTGATTGGCTGGAGAAAATCGTCATTACTGCGTCACTGAACTTGCGACACGGGACCCAACATATACCCGCTAGATTTAAATCAGCACCGCCAGCGAAGGATCGGACGCAACTTTTGTTTGAACAAACGCACCATTTCGTATCAACCAAAAAATAGCTGTTTCGTTGTCTGAGGAAGTACAGACGTTCCTCTCGTTGATAGCCGAGGAGCAGATCCAGCGAGAGCTTGATGGGTGACGTGGAATGAAAAAGCCTTATGTAATGTTATATTCTTTTTGCATTTTGTATATTTTTAGAGTATGTTTTCTTTTTATATGTTTACCTTTGTATCTGTGTTTTGCTTCAATTAAAAACAATCTGATCAAATAAGTGTACCTCCAGACTATTTTAAATATGTATTATTGCATGAGCATGTAATGAACCTCTTGAAAAAGACAAATTATTAATGCCATGATGATAAAAAACAACACATAAATAAAAAAACAAGGGATACATTATGCATTTTGAAATATTCAAAAGTTTATTGATAATTCACTTTACAGAATATTCTACATGAATAGTTATATATTCAAGTAATGCAGCACACCTGCACAAACATCCCTGCCCTCCTCATCTACAGCCTGTGGCACTGCCACCACAATCTCTGCTGCTGGGGGTAAATCCCAAGCATTCTCATAGGCCTCTCCATTGCGGTTAAAAACATCCACATGCCGAGAATGAATAACACAATTCCGTCGATATGCACCTTTGTTGTATGTTTATTTGTGGCGCATTTACAATGATGTCACGGCAGTAGAGGCGGCGCAACTATAACGATACGTGAATAATCCTGCCCACTCTAAAGCAGTACTAAACTGCAGTGGAAGCGCAAACCGACCAGAACTGAGCCATGCCGTTCCGTGCCGTAACGAGCCATGCCGAAACAAATCGTACCACACAGTGGAAAAGTGCCATTAAATCCCCTTTGTTCCCCATTCTGATGCTCGGTTTGACCTTCAGCAAGTCGTCTTCACCCCATCTAGATGCCTAAATGCATTGGCTGATTAGCAATTTGGGTTACCAAGCAATTGAACAGGTGTACCTAATAAAGTGGCCGGTGAGTATATATATAATATATATAAGTATATATGAGTATATATATAATATATATAATATATATATATATTATATATATATACATATATATATATATATTAGAGGTGGGCATAGATTAATTTTTTTAATCTAGATTAATCTTGGAATTAATCTAGATTAATCTAGATTAAAATGGCTCATTTGAATTCTGCCGAAGGCATTCAGAATATGTGCTACCCAAATAATGACTAAAAGTAAGTCTTTGAGAACGGGTTTCTCAAGCCAGGTGGCGCATTAGACCAGGGGCTCATCTCCTGTTTCCAAAATGCATCACAAACTTTAATCTCTTCCCATCCCAATCCCACGAAAAAACTGGAGGAAAATCCCGTTCCACTCCCGGAAGAATGACTCCCATTCCCTCCCACTCCCGTGTTGTTTTTTTGCCCATAACTGTCAATTACAGTAAAATATAGTACAGATCACAGCGTGCCCACCTTATTAGTTGAATAAAAACCCAAAATGTCGTTTTTTGTTATTATATTGAACTGAAAGCCATCTTATTATGCAGTGTTGCACAGATTAAATTTAATGTAAATCATCCATGCTAACACACACGTCTTCTATGTTTATTTTTTTTGACATGTCACTCTCTATAGATATATTTTTCTATGTACTGTATTTTTAGATATATTCAAGTTTCGAAGTTTCTCGCTCAAGTTCACATGAGACCTAAAGCGCCTCCTGTTTGCTTAAAAGCGCAACGTTTCGTTGTTATTCTGAGTGCACACAAATAAACGTAGAGTCTTTACAGATTCGAAAGATGTATTAGGCTACTTTTATCTGTATGACCAAGAATTACGGAGATGTAAGAGCAAGTGAGCGCACCGGAGCCTGTCTTGCAGCAAACGCGCTTCCACACAAACACTTCAATAGCGCACATTTCTCTAGGTTAACATCATATTGAGCGGCCAAGTAAAGTTGCTACTACATACATCTTTCAGATGAAAAGCCATATTTGAGGTTGATGAATGATAGGTGAGCGTTTGGATGTCCTGCCCGATTGTATTACCACATAGACCAGCCGTTAACAATCTGTCCATCACGGACTGCGAGCCTCTAGTTCGAAGACTCGTTCTCGCCCCTACAGTGCAATTCGCGGTATACATCCGCTAAAATATCAGGGTGAAAGTCATCATAGCTTGCGTAGTATAGACCCAGCACCCAACCCAACTTTGAGAATAGATTAACGGCGATATTTTTTTTATCGCCGATAAGAGTCTCACGTTAACGCAGCACGTTAACGCCGATAACGGCCCACCACTAATATATATCCTTTTCAAAGTATTACTGTCACAGTCGTGTTGCGGGAAGGACACGGGAGACGAGAGGTAAAAGGAATAATGGGATTTTAATTACGGAACACAGGATACACTACCACATAGACGAGTTGACGGACAAAGACTCAGGGAAAACTCAGGGCTTATGAACACATAACAATTACGGGAAACAGCATCAGGTGAGGAGCAAATCAAACACAGATGGGGATGAATTAACTAATGACAGGAAACAGGAAGGACCATATAAGGGTGTGGAAACACAAGGAAAAGGAAGACAAAGTCTGACATTACCCCCCCCGTCCAATAGGCGCGTCCCGCGCCGTACGACATCGAAAGGGGAGGGGGGGTGGGCACTCTGGAGGCCTCAAGGACCTGGAGACCGGACAGGTGACCTCCAGGGCGGTGCCCGTTCCGGGACCCATGGCGGATCCGGGGACTCAGGCGGCCACGGCGGATCCGGGGATTCCGGCGGCCATGGCGGAGCAGGGTGCTCGGGCGGCCATGGCGGATTGGGCGGCCATGGCGGATCCGGGGACTCAGGTGGCCACGGCGGATCCGGGGACTCAGGCGGCCACGGCGGATCCGGGGACTCAGGCGGCCACGGCGGATCCGGCGGCCATGGCGGATCAGGCGGCCATGGTGGATCTGGGGATTCCGGCGGCCATGGCGGAGCAGGGTGCTCGGGCAGCCATGGCGGAGCAGGGTGCTCGGGCGGCCATGGCGGATCGGGGAGCTTGGGAGGCCATGGAGGGTAGCCCCCCCCAAAAATTTTCTTGGGGAAGCTCCCCATCCCAGGGGGGCGCTCGGGAAGCGCAGAAGGGGCGCTGGACGGGACCGGCGGAGGCCAAGGGGAGCTGGACGGGACCAGCGGAGGTAAAGGTGAGCTGGACGGGACCAGCGGAGACAAAGGTGAGCTGGATGGGACCAGCGGAGGCAAAGGTGAGCTGGACGGGACCAGCGGAGGCAAAGGTGAGCTGGACGGGACCAGCGGAGGCAAAGGTGGGCTGGACGGAACCAGCGGAGGCAAAGGTGAGCTGGACGGGACCAGCGGAGGCCAAGGTGAGCTGGACGGGACCAGCGGAGGCAGAAGTGAGCTGGACGGGACCAGCGGAGGCAAAAGTGAGCTGGACGGGACCAGCGGAGGCCCAGGTGAGCTGGACGGGACCAGCGTGGGCCAAGGTGAGCTGGATGGGACCAACTCTTGGGGGCGCTCTGGAAGCGCAGACTTTCGTGGGCGCTCGGGTAGCGCTGACTCTCGCGGGCATTCGGGTCGCGCGGAGTCTCGGGGGCGCTCGGGAAGCGCAGAAGGGGCGCTGGACGGGACCAGCTGAGGCCAAGGTGAGCTGGACGGGACCAGCGGAAGCCAAGGGAGCTGGACGGGACCAGCGGAGGCAAAGGTGAGCTGGACGGGACCAGCGGGGGCCCAGGTGAGCTGGACGGGACCAGCGGAGGCAAAGGTGAGCTGGACGGGACCAACTCTTGGGGCGCTCTGAGGCGCTGACTGACTCGTGGGCGCTGGTGGCGCTGACTCGTGGGCGCTCGGGTGGCGCTGACTCGTGGGCGCTCGGGTGGCGCTGACTCGTGGGTGCTCTGGAGTGCTGGACGGAACCAGCGGGAAACTTGAGAGCAGCGAGGAGCAGGCACCGGAGGCGCTGGCGAGAGCAGGCACCGGAGGCGCTGGCGAGCAGGCACCGGAGGGCGCTGGCGGAGCAGGCACCGGAGGGCACTGGCGAGAGCAGGCTCTGAGGGCGCTGGCGAGCAGGCACCGGGCGCTGGCGAGGAGTAGGCTCTGGGGCTGGGCCTCAATCCATTCCTCGTATGTCACCAACAAGCCCAGGGCACATGAGCCTCGGGAGGTGGGCTTGCGGTGGCTGGCGGACTCACGTGAGCCGCGAACGGCCGCTGACTTCCCGCGAACGGCGGGCTTACGCGAGCCGCGAATGGTCGCTGACTTCCCGCGAACTGGTGGGCTTACGTGAGCCGCGAACGGCCGCTGACTTCCCGCGAACGGCGGGCTGGGCGAGCCGCGGGCGGCGTCGAAAGAACCCCGCGAACGGCAGACCAGGATCAGCTGCGGGCGGCGGCGGCGCTCCTCCATCTTTTTTGGTCCGTCAATCTGTCACAGTCGTGTTGCGGGAAGGACACGGGAGACGAGAGGTAAAAGGAATAATGGGATTTTAATTACGGAACACAGGATACACTACCACATAGACGAGTTGACGGACAAAGACTCAGGGAAAACTCAGGGCTTATGAACACATAACAATTACGGGAAACAGCATCAGGTGAGGAGCAAATCAAACACAGATGGGGATGAATTAACTAATGACAGGAAACAGGAAGGACCATCTAAGGGTGTGGAAACACAAGGAAAAGGAAGACAAAGTCTGACAATTACCATGTGTCTAGATACTATTTAATATAAATATACAATTAATAAATTATATTTTTTTTGTCATATAAAAATATATCATATGCAGTCACAATATACTTTTACATAGACATCTAATCACAAGCATTTTACCATACTTGCTGCTAAATATCTTTCTCTTTTTTATTGAATTAATATGCTCCAGAACAAGTGGTCCTGTTTTATGGCACATGTCCAAGAAAAACATGTTCCATTTAATAAACAAACAAGAAATTCCTGATTGATCAGGAATGGATTAATACTCAAAAACAGCTTTCACAGAGTCCTATTTACTTACTTATGAACAAATAAAGCCATACCTTTTTTCAGGACCCTCTTTATAAATCAAAGTTTTAATAAATACAAAAAAAAACAATGCATTGTTTTGTGTTAATGAATGACAATGAAGTATCATTGTCATGAACAATGAAAAAACATGTTTGTCATTGACATGTTAATGAAGTAACCATAAAATGGACATAAAAAGCAAACAATCTTAGCATATGTCCAGTCTCTTTTCATCAAGCACAAATATGCCTATATATAAACAATGATGATAATATTTGATGACATTTGAAACAGTAAAATGGCACGCATTATCAAACACGTCTTGAGTTTGTTGCCCTTATGGCATTTAGCAGGGATTGTGGGAATGTAGAGTCTGAATGGTCAGTGACAGGCCACGTCTCTTAACCAGCTCTCCCTTTGTCCCTTTGTAGAAATCTAATCTCTGCTCATGCTCTCTATCTCACTTGCATTGAGAGGAGGTTGATGCCTGTGAACAGATCTTAAAGTGCTTGCACATTATTTTGAATGATTAATTCAGTGCTTGTGCTCTGGTCTTGTTGCTCTCCTCAACATTGATCCATGTTTTAACCAAGACACTGCAATTAAGCGATCAATACAGCAAAAGGCCGCAGTTGATAACAGTTTTGTTATCCTTTGTTTGGACATTAATACAGGTGTTTTCTTATTTTTGGTAATCCATCAAGGAAAATGAATCCCTCTGAGAAAACTGGTTGGTTTAATTACAGTCAGTCTAATTACAGTAGAGCAAAGGTCCAAAGACAATCTGACAGTCTAAATAAACAGAAGCCCAGTCCTTAAAAGTATATTGACAATTAAAAAGAACAAAATAAAAATGAATAAACATTAATGAATGTTAACACAATGTTGCCCTGACTCTGTGATATGTATGTGTTGTATTCTCAAAACACAGTTCAGTTAATTATAAGAGTATGTGTGACTGCCATGTGATTGACATGTTATAATGCAGTCGTGACGGGGGTCTGAATGAGGTTGGCATTGACAGACAAGAGAGTCACATGACCTCATGGCCTCGTCCTGAGGACTTCTGAACGTAGATATTTTTGAAGAATAAGGTGTGAAATCAGTATGTTTTTCTACAATAGCACTATATAATAATAATAATACTAATAATAACAAAATAATTCAGTGTCTCTTGATCTTTTAGAAATTCTAAACATGATGATTTGCTGCTCAAGAAACAATTCTTATTTTTAATCAACATTTTTGTAGAAACCATGATACACTAAGGAATTAATAATTGTATTCAGCAAGGCTGTTGATGTATGTATTTATATGCATGTATTCAATTATTAATTTATTTAAAATATTTGTCCCACTATATAATAATAATAATAATAAACATTGTATGATAAGATTAATCATTGACATTTGAACATCAGTAATCAAGCTATGGCAATAGAACAGAAGAGCCAGGGTGGCTCGCAAATCGAGGTCATAGAACCTGATGAATGTGAGGGGCGTAGACCATCCCACAGCATCGTATATGTAGCTTGGAGGATGGCCTCAACAACCTCGGTTGAAAGATCAGAGGCTATGAGTTGTGCTTCCTCAGGGACAACACCCACAGTTTCTGATTCTGAACCTTCCTGTATGAGGATCTGGTTCACGGCTGGGGCTGCTACCGCCCAGCAGCCCCCAGAGCTACAGAACGGCGAGGGAGAAGCGGCTGAAATGCCGTTGCCTGTTTACGAGCCTCCTGGTATCTGTCGACAACAGAATTGATGGCGTCGCCGAACAGACCAGAAGGAGCAAGTGGGGTGTCCTTAAGGAAGACCCTATGCTTCTCCTTCATATCGGACAGGGTCAACCACAAATGCCTCTCTGCCGCCACTAGAGCTGCCATTGACTGCCCAATGGCACGGGCGGTCTCCCGTGGTGGTGCATAGAGCTAAGTCAGCGGTTCTCCTCAGTTCTAAACTATCATCAGATTTGACTTGCACACCTTCACCTAGCCCTTTTAGCAGGTCGGCTTGATATGCCTATAAAACTGACACAGTGTGCAGACACGCGCTAGCCTGACCCTTTGCCGTGCACCCCTTGCCCACCAGCACTGATGTTGTGCGCAGCGGCATGGAGGGCAAGACCGGAGCCTTCAGAGACGATGCCGCGCCACGGGAGAGATAGCTTGCAAGCGTCTGCTCAACCCTTGGCATCGCTCTGAAACCGCAATCACCCAGCCCCGCCACATTGCAGAATAATCAGATAAGGGGGACGAATAAGCAGGCCGAGAATGGTTTCCTCCACGATCTCAACACCTCGGAGTGGAGATCGGGAAAAAAAGGCAGTCTCCGGCGTGGAGGTAGTGGCTTAGTATGCAGAAAGTGTTCATCAAGTTTAGCCTTTTTCTCGGCGGGCCAATCAATGTTTAACTTGGAAACCGCACAAGCAACTACCTCTAATAGCTCCTCATACTGTGGGAATTGAGGGGGGCGAATACTAGACGCTCTTCACATCAACTGAAGGCTCCCTCCTCGAAGAGAGCCTTCCGGGAGTGAAGTGTACGCATTGGCAATCGAATAGAGAGCCGACTCTGCGTGCTTCACTCCCAAGCAGACCACGCACAGACTCTGTGTATCCGTGCTCGTTACATAGCATGGGCAGAGAGGAACACAGTCCATAACCCAATCTGCTTTCGCCCTTTTTCGTTTTTGCAATTGCTTTTGACATGCTGGAGCTGATACTTGTGTACCTGACAATACAACAGTAAATAAGACTCACAGAACATACACTGACCAAAATTATAAACGCAACACTTTTGTTTTTGCCCCCATATTTCATGAGCTGAACTCAAAGATCTAAGACTTTTTATATGTACACAAAAATCCTATTTCTCTCAAATATTGTTCACAAATATGTCTAAATCTGTGTTAGTGAGCACTTCACCTTTGCCGGGATAATCCATCACCTCACAGGTGTGGCATATCAAGATGCTGATTAGACAGCATGATTATTGCACATATGCTCCTTAGGCTGGCCACAATAAAAGGCCACTCTAAAATGTGCAGTTTTATCACACAGCACAATGCCACAGATGTCGCAATTGGCATCCTGACTGTAGGAATTTGCACCAAATTTGTTGTCTCTCAATTTAATGTTCATTTCTCTACCATAAGCCGTCTCCAAAAGCATTTCAGAGAATTTGGCAGTACATCCAACCGGCCTCACAACCGCAGATCACGTGTAACCACACCAGCCCAGGACATCCAGTATCTTCACCTCCAAGATCGTCTGAGACCAGCCATTCGGACAGCTGCTGCAACAATCGGTTTGCATAACCAAATAATTTCTGCACAAACTGTCAGAAACGGTCTCAGAGAAGCTCATCTGCATGCTCGTCGTCCTCATCATTCTCTCGACCTGACTGCAGTTCGTCGTCATAACCGACTTGAGTGGGCAAATGCTCACATTCGATGGCGTTTGGCACTTTGGAGATGTGTTCTCTTCATGGATGAAAAGTGTTTTGGAAAACTAAAATGCTTTGAAATAATGTACTCAAACTGAGGGCCAATATGCACCATATCGATGACCCATGGTGTTAATATACTGCGCATAAACAATTTCAAGTTCAACACTTTTTGTTCCATTCAGTTGTGGATGCTGCTGATTCACCGAGACCACCGCGGCTCAGCAAAAATATATGCGTTTGCTTTCTTTTGAAAAAGTTTCCCAAGAAATTCTTCGCTATTTAATACATTCTTCCTTACAAATTGTTTTATCAGCATAACAATTCAAGTAAATGTATACAAGATATGGCATGATGTCATCCTTATAGAACAATGTGTATTTATGTTAAAATTATAATATAAATTATCCAAATGTAGTTATCTTATTCTTTATTGCAATACGCTAAAACTGGCACCGTTTTGGAGAGAAATGGACTCTAATTTTAACCCATATCATTTGTGTGATAGTGAACTATTAATTTCCAATGGAGTTTGTACTTGTACTGTTCTAATCATTAATGTTTTATGTGCAACAACAGCGTGCTGTCTCAGCGGCCTTACACATGCTTTTAAATTATTTTTTTCAAAATGTATGATTTAAATGGGATTTTACTTAGAATAACTTTCATATTTTCTTCAACTGAATACTGTTTCTGTGCTGACAGTCAAAATTAAAACTGCTGGATGATAGATATTCTACATTATTTATGATAAAAACAAGATAATGTGAATTACAGAATGCACATTTTTTTTTAAATCAAAAAATTGCATTGTACAGCGTTTATTATGATGGGGTAGAATTAGGGATGGCTGACGCGAAACTAACGTTTCGACACAGTGTCGAGATCCCGAAGCGCAGATGTTTCGAAACACTGCTCCGAAGTGTGATTCGAAACACCCATGTCATGTGACTAAGGCGATTCGAAGCATGGTGTCACAAGTGTTTCGAGACGTGGCATACCTGCTGATTCTGCATTTTATTGACAGGCTCGGGAACAAATCACACAATTGCACGTGTCTCAACCTAACTCCCACAAAGTATAAAAGTCGAGTTAACGCATCTTCACTTCGTGGATTTTTGTGAGAGGATTTTTCAAAGGCTGGAGAGATTCTATGTAAAAAAGAAGTAGGTTAAGTCCATCAACAGCAGAACCAATTAATATCTTTTAATAAAAATCTTTATAAGTAAAAAAATTATAGCTTGATGTATTTTATTGTCTATTTTCCATTACCAAAATACCATTAATTTATTCACAAGTAGTTCATTTAGATGTCAGACCGATGTTTAAAACATACATTTTAATTGTTTATTATAATTTTGTGAAGATGGCTGCTTCACCCAGGATTCGAACCCAAGGAGACAGCATTCCAGACGAGCACAATAATCACTCCCCCTAATCACGTGGTGGATCAACTAACACAACATACGTTATAATTGGTCAATTCGCTCAACTATTTCTTTGTCGACGCTGTTTCAGAGCAATACTTGAAAATGACCACTAGGTGTCACCGTAGAGACAGGTGTCGAAATGTTTTGAAGCCTTGACACATTTGCTTCAGTGTTTCATGAAGCCTCGCTCTGCCCACTTCTAGGTAGAATCCACAGTTCAGTACTCGCTACTCAATACTCATGAGTACTTTCAAATAGGCTACTATTTTACTCTTACTCAAGTAGTTTTTTGGACAAGTAATTTTACTCTACTCACACTACATTTTTTGGAAGGTAATACTTTTACTTGAGTATGTTTTTTCAGTACTCTTTCCACCACTGCCAATTGCTATCGCTGCTCATGTGATATCCATTCATTTTTTGCCCCAATATCTTGCATTTTAGGAGCATAACTGCATTTATGGAGTTGTTGCCCTGCATCATATTTTTCCAACAGTCAACTGTATGGACTATAAGATGACGTACAGGTCTGGGGCGGGGCTAGTGTGTTAACTGCATTAAAATATTTTAATAGCAACAAAAAAATTATAAGAATTAATTAAGTTAACGCATTAAACTGACAGCCTTAGTTAAAATATAATAAAATACAAAAATATCTTCCATTTTATTGGTAGGCATCGGGCATTGAACAATTAATATCGCTCAACCACTAAAGGCATGTGTTTGTTTCAACTGAAAATTAACAAAATCATGAATGTAATAGAAAACAACAGCTATAAATACACAAGATGTTCCTCTCTTGAATTGTTTATATGTCATTTAGCATACTATTTCTATTCTCAGTGACTGAAGGGCATTTACAGCTGTCACAGTACCCCTGGAGCATCCTGGGGTTAAGTGCTTTGCTCGAGGGCACATTGGTGACTGGGTAACTTTTACATCAGGGTTATAAACAGGAGATAAGTCAATGAGAGCAAACGCACAAAAACGAAGGTTACTGGAAGAATCGGGAAGAGACTTTGAACACTAGAGACATTGCACTGACTACTTTTCATGGCAGCATGAATTATCTCTCGACTAAAGATGGTTGTATTCATTTAAATCAGAATCTAAAGAGACTGTAAATAGATGCAATCATTTTATTTTCCCCCTTAGCATTTCATCTGAACTCTCTGTTAATATTTTGTTATTGGCAGACACTGAGTGAATTTATCAGTAACTTCAAAGTCACAAAGTGCATCTAGAGTGATAAGCAGTGGTCAGAGCATTATTTCTATCCAGTGAAAACAGGAAAACAGTAATATTTCGCACATCAAAACCTGTAGCTTGTATGAATTAGAAGCAGGAAACATGGAATCTACACCTTTAAAATTAATTATGTAAATAATATACATATTTATTTATTATTTTATACATATATTAAAAAGGAAAAGCTTCCAATAATAATAATAATAATAATAATAGCAACAATGATTGTAATAATATGAATTATAATTATAAGTGCAAGGGCTTAAAATAACAGCGGAAAAATAGAAAAACACGCTATAGTCTTGTTTGATTATATAGCCTAATGACTGTTGTATAGTTGTATAGTTGTTCAAACTTAAGAATAAAGAAAGTATATTGAATTCAATTTATATATTTATATTTTATTTTATTAATTTATATATAACAATTTTCCAATAATAATAACAATAATAATAAGTAGAAGTAGTAGTATTGGAATATATAATTAATTCACCAGAAAATATAGTTTCAAATAATAATGTTGCTGTAAATCCACTGAACTCCTCAAATTCCAAAAGTTCCATCTGGGCATAATGATGTTGACATAATGTATTTCCATACGGCATCATAAGATTGAAAATTAATATATAATTTGCCAGTGTGAGATAGGGCTGTGCATTGCTCCATATGCATTGCTTCCATCCTACCATTTATCATGTTAATTATTCCTTGATCTATAGCTTTTCCTTTTCTATTTCCTTTTCCTTTTCTCTTCAAGCTGTCAGCACCCTGTAATACTGTACTCTCATCTGCTGTTCTGTCCCAGTGGTTTATATTCTATCTGCAGGCTCTGAGTTAATGTCGCCCCTCTTTTTGAGTCTTCTTACAAGATTCTGCAGCCAATTTGCACCTGCGAGGGAAACCAAGCTATTAGTGAACTGCTTCTACAATCATGGAAGAGTTTGTATGTTTCTCTGCAGTAATCAGAGACAATTTCAGAAATCACTTGAGCAGGTGTGGAGGGGGTTTGTGACACGATCCAGAGTGGACATTTCTCCCTAGTTTGAAGACAGACGATCCTCTCTTCACTAATTTCATTCCACCTGTGTCCCTGTGCTCAAGAGAGGCCATTTGAAGTTGGAATTGGTATCTTGATGCGGCCGTATGAGAGGAAATGGGAAATGAGATTTGTGGCGACTCTAACTAACACCCACAAACACTGATGTTACTGATCGTTCCGACAAGTTAGCAAGTTATATGTGTGAGTTTGTCAAGTGTTTTTGATAGTTTTGCTCACTCCATAAAGCAGGCACATAAATTGTGGGGACACAAAATGCTCATCCCTTTATTTTAAAGTTGACACTGTTGATGAGTGCTGCATTCCATATTTCATATTAATTACAAAATACATTTTTATCTCTTTTCTTACTTTTTCTTCCATAGTCCAACTTTCCCAAGCTTTTGGATGATAGTGTATCAAGATTTACAAAAATATATTATGTAGCAAAATTGTTTTTCAGAATTGAAAATGTTCCTGAGCAGCAAATTAGAATGATTTCTGAAGGATCATGTGATACTGAAGTCTGAACCGATAATGCTAAAAATTCTGCTTTTTATCACTAGAATAAATTACATTTAAAATATTAATTTTATAATAATGATATGTATGTATTTTTGATTAAATAGATGCATGTAGTGTGCATAAGAGACTTCTCTCAAAAATATTAAAATAAAAGCTTAATTTGTATTGTATTGTACTTAAGCTTAAGTTACTACAGAACAGTCTGTACATAATTAAACTGATTTACTACAACAGACAGCGACAACACGATGTAAAGGCAACTGAGAGCTATACAACTATCATTGTTTCCTATTATTTTAAGCCCTTGCACTTATTACTTGTGTTCAACAAAGTGTTTACATGCTTTGCATTTTTAGCAACATGGGGAAAAATGATCAGTGTAGGAATATCCTATAATTTGTTTAAAAAATGTGTTTGGCTAATTATAAGTGTGAGGGGACAGTTAAAATCAAATGTATAAATTTAATGGAGTTGATCCCAGTGTTAAAATATTTGCAAGCTAGAGTGAACTCTTTTAATATGACCACATTTAATGACTGTTGCTTCATTATCTGTTCAAGAAGCAATTAAAAATAACTTCAAAGTGCTCTAAAAAAAAAAAAAAATGGGGATATAGTACAAAAAGAGAAAATGAAAAATCTTCACAGTGATAAAATGACATACAATGAATCCCAAAATAAGCAGATTGCATCCAGGAATACAGCCCTGCATAGTAATATACAAGAATGATGAATATTTTGTACAATTTCCCTCATTATGATCCAAAATAGATCTAAAGTTAAGCCTGATAAATTATAAACAAGCTAATTTTCATCCTTTGCATCTGGCTTACTGGTGCTTGATTGCATTGTGAGCCCTGTTAATTGCCAATTAGGAGAGGCCTGCTACACCAATCACAACAGAAAGAAAATGACTCTCCAGTCCCAAACAAAAGCAGACAGCAAGGACAAAATAACGGAGACAATCAGACAATCCAGATGACTTTTGACAGTTCAGCCTGAATAAATATAGTAGCACACTACTTACAGTATATGTCAAACTGAAAGAACAAAATCAGATCACATTTAACTTTCCACAGATCCCTGCTTATTTTCCCTAAATGCGTTTCATATCATTATCTGCATACATTGTAAAGGATGTGTGTTCTGGAGTGCAGAAATGTAATACAATAAAATGAAGAAAATGCCAAAATAATCACTACTATTTCAGTCCTGTGCAAATATACCATCTTTATACATTGAAATCACCTCAGATGTTTTTATCGTCTTTTACTATTTGGCAAAATATTTGTTGGCATACATCCTAAAATACAGATCCAAGATGTATTGATCTGTGGATCAGATCTGTTTGGCTCTTCTCCAAAGTCAAAACAGACATATCAACAGTCTTCCATCAAACCGCAACTCACAAAATCCTTTAAACAATGAACATTGTCGATAATGTATTGATTTGTGTTTCTACCTAATACACTTATCCATTTGATTCCAGTGAACAAATTGTATTGTATCATTCATTACACACATACGCTAACTCAAATGTAATGTGTTAGACATGTCCAGATTTAACAGCATATGTTTGCTTATTTCCCTGTCTATCAATCACTGTCAGCGTTCCTCTCAGGACCAAACTGCTCTCATTCATTTCTGACTATCTGCCAGTTACTGTTGGTCTTGGGATTTGTAGTTAAGTGGTTGAAAATAATGTATTTGTAATAAGTCTCTTATGCTCACCAAGGCTGTATTTTACTTGATCAGAAATACAATAAAAACAGTCATATTGGCAAAGTCAAAGTTGATTTATAAAGCACTTTTTTAGAAACAACAAGTGTTTACCAAAGTGCTGTACAAACATGGATAAGACAACATCACAAACAGAATAACAAAGATAAAAAAAAAAATTGTATGAAATATTACAGAATAAAATAAAATAGCAGCTCTCACACAGTGTTAAACGCCATTCTATAAATTATAGTTTTTTTTAAGCTAGACTTAAAAACAGAAAGTGTTTGGGCCTTTCTAACATTTTAAGGGCAGATTATTCCAAAGTCTAGGGCCCACCACTGAAAACGCACGGTGTAATGCAATTTAATATAGAGCTCTTGTTTCAGCTCCGGGAATTATTTATTAAATATTCAATATTGCTTGATCGAAGTAATATTAATATTTAACTTACGATTTATACTTTGAGTGCTCGTCCAGCGATTACTACATCAGTATATCTCTATTAAATCTCGCTTCTATTGCCCCGTGGCCCCGGTAACAATAAAACGAGATTAATAATTTCTCAAGTTTGAGCTAGGTAACGTTATCTTTGGGCAAATAAGGATGAAAATACTTAAAATAACATTCCAGAGACAATTCTTTATAAAACGAAACACGGTTTATTTTCAATACTAATATCCTAACATACGTAATACACACAACATACACACACATATGAAAGTTTTGAGGTTAAATGTTGAAAGAATACCATTCTTTCCTATTTCATAACTTAACTAACCAGAAAAAGATCACGAACAACTGCGTATGCTTTGTTACTGCCTTCAGATCTATTTTACCAGTTCAGTCAGAGGTAGGAATGTTTAGTTTGTTATACTTGCTTTCTCTGTTGGTTTAAGCAGGCTGGATGTTTGGTTTCGTTTTCCCATGAGTTCAACGTGTTGACTCGGTTCTTCGTTTCGGGTGTCACGTGGTCAGTTCGTGCTTCTTTGGGGAAAACTCTGCTCGTCCTCGCACGTGGGTTTCCACGCGTTGCTCTGTGATGTTACGGCTTTGGCACGGTCTTGGACTTCCTCAGATGGTTGGTTCCGAGGCGAGCGTCCAGCGGACTGGCGGCGTTGGGCGCAGTTACAAAGCGGGGAAGCGTAGCTTGAGGAGTTCAGAGAGTCAGAGATTCAAAGAGAGGCGCGCACACAGGTTTACCCCTGTATTAAAACTCTTATCAGGTTTACACATTTATAATATCACCACATTCGTTATCTTACTGATTCATAAATTTTTGCAACCGTCTAAACACAACCTACACATTCCAGCTTAAAGCACGATTAGAAATCAGCCCACTTTTTCCTAAATAATTCATATTCCACAAGCATATGAGAGAAAGAGTACAACATTAATATTCATATGTTTCTTGTGTGGATGTTTTGAAAGTCATGAAACGAACGAATGTCTTTTAGAAATGTTCCCGTCACATTCCTTTGTTCCGTAATAGAAAGAAAACGCGCGTTTTTGCGCTGAAGCGGAGGAGGGGCTTTAGAGGGTTGCTGATTCCTTAGCCGCCCCCCTTCTGGTGACTGGTAGAGCCAGTTGAATTCCTGCCGACATATGTTACAACGGTCACCCCTGCTCTTCAGCCTTACATGAGGGACAACTAACAGTGAATGGTCAGTGGACCTAAGTCCCCTCGATGGAGCATATGGCTGTATTAAGTCTGAAAGATATGTTGGTGCCAGACCATTTAGTGCTTTAAACACTAAGATTAAAATCGTAAAATCAATTCTAAAACGAATGGGAAGCCAATGAAGAGAGGCCAAAATGGGAGTAATATGACCCTGATTTCGTGCTCCCATTAACAAATGAGCTGCAGCATTCTGAACCATCTGTAGTCTGGTAAGGGAAGCCTGATCAATGCCTACATAAAGTCCATTACAGTAGTCAAGACGGGATGATATACAAATGTGTATAATTATTTCAAAGTCTTTAAAAGACAGGAAAGATTTAAGCTTAGAAAGTTGCCTCAGCTGGAAGAAACTAGATTTAATTACCAAATTAATCTGTTAATACAGTTTAAAATCAACATACCATTAAAACTCCCAAGTTGTTTACAGAAGGCTTCACAAATGGTATTACAACACATAGATCCAGGTCAGGAGGCCCACAGGCACCCCCTGGGGTGAACAATATAACTTCTGTCTTATCTTCATAAAAAAAAAAAGTACTGTCATCCAGGCTTTAATTTTCTCTAGGCAACACAAAAGTGGGGCTATAGAATTTCAATGTTTTTGTTTCAATGGCAGATGTAATTGTGAAATATTACAATTTTAAATGTCTGTTTTAAAAAAACTGACAGCAGTTATTACTCCAGTTTTCAGCGTTACATGATCTTTCAGATATTATTGAATTAATGATAGAGAAATGTTTATAGCAATAGAATAAATGTTTCTTGAGCAGTAAATCAGCATATTAGATTTGCTGCACAAGAAACATTTATTCTATGTCTATTAACATTCCTTTGTTATCAATGTTGTAAGCAGTTGTGCTGCCTAATATATTTTGTGTAAACTGTGGTACTCATTTCAGGATTCATTTTAACTTTTGAAGAGTAGTGTATAATGCTAGACGTGTATGTATATATATATAACATCCAGCAGTTAATGGACAAAAAGGGTGATTTGGGTGTAATTTGATATTTATTTTTGTATTATTATGTTTTTATTAGTTATGGGTTAGCTGACTGTATACCAGGAATAGCTCATCCATATATAATAACTTTGCCATCAATTATTAACTCTCATGTGATTCTAAACTAATATAACTGCTCTTTTACATTCAGTCAAAGTGAATGTTTTCCACATATGTTGTAAAGAGGAGAAAACTTTATAAAAAAAAAAAAAAAAAAACCTTTTTGGTCTATACACAAAAGTAATTTAATTGCTTCAAAAGTCTAGAGATATGTACAATGCACGAATAACAGGAACTACTTTTATAGATATGTTGGAGCCCCTGGTCAACATTGAATTTCACTGTATGGAAAAGAGCTGCATGCACATTTATAAAAAATATCTTCTTTTGTGTTCCACGGAAGAGAGAAAGCAAGTAATTGCATACATAGCTAGCTTTCTCCATAGCTGCAGGGATGTATTTTTAGCAGGGGGTAATGCAAACAGTAATGCAAGACACAATGATCCAAAAGCACAATTTTTGTTAATAAAGGTTTCATTTATTTGTTTAATATAAGCGAGTTTTTCTTTATTGTTAATGTTTTATAAATAAAAATAAATAAAACAATGAACCACAATATATTTGTTTTAAAAGAGAGAAAATACCTTATACAACGCAAGTAAGCTATATCTGTCTTATTCATTTTGTTAATAAAAGTCAGATGTTTAATATAAGGCTATGCAAATTTGCCATTGTACTATTTTATGGCTGATGTGTTTTAATTAATATGCTAATAATGAACCCCAAACTAGGATCATTTTAAAGAAAGGGGAAATCCAAAGACCGTTTATTTATTTGTGTTACAATGTGGGTAGAACATATTTCCCTTAATCATATTGTTAATAAAAGTTCAAAGTGTAATAGGCCTAAGTGAATTTGCCATTGTAGGATATAGCATGTGTTATTATTATTATTAATAATAACAATAATGGGCCAATAAGCATTCGTTTGAAGTAAGGGGAAAATCTTTGTATATGTTACAACGTGGGTAGGTCTTATTCAGTCAGTTAATCAAAGTTTTATGTTTAATATAAACTACTTGTACTGATGTTGTGTGGGATTTTTTTCATTAAGAGTAGCCTAATGCTGAATCAACCTTAAGCATTAATTTTGTTCCAAGAATAGGAAATATTTAACTTTAAGATCAAAACAAGCGCTGCAGATTCGAGAATGCGAGATTGGTTGATGCTGAGGTAAATAAAGGCTCTCGATCTTTCTCTGCTGTATCTTTATAATGGCTGTAGAAATGGTCGTTAATTCTTGATTTGGGCAAGGTGCAGGTAATAATATGATTAAAAAAACAGTCATGGCAACAAACGACTTCCCAAATCAGTTTAAATTGAAACATCTCTCACAATCAATTTGATTCAACTTAATTCATATTCTACTGTTGCTTATTGTCACTGTAGGCTAAGGCTTCTTTTTGTAAACATTTTGATGAATATACAAATTAATAAAACATTTTTTATTTATTTTCTGTTACAAAATTATAATTTATTTATTTTTTTAAACTGCACCACCATTGCCCCCCATTGCCTTCTTGGGCTACACGCTCAGCACCCCTACTTCCCCCGGTAATGGCTTTCTCTCTTCTGTGGAAATATATACACTCACCGGCCACTTTATTGGGTACACCTGTTCAATTGCTTGGTAACACAATTTGCTAAACAGCCAATCACATGGCAGCAACTCAATGCATTTAGGCATCTAGATGTGGTGAAGACGACTTGCTGAAGTTCAAACCGAGAATCAGAATGGGGAAGAAAGGGGATTTAAGTGACTTCGAATGTGGAATGGTTGTTGGTGCCAGAAGGGCTGCTCTAAGTATTTCAAAAACTGCTGATCTACTGGGATTTCCACGTACAACCACCTCTAGGGTGTACAGGGAATGGTCCGAAAATGAGAAAATATCCAGTGAGCGTCAGTTGTGTGGACGAAAATGCCTTGTTGATGTCAGAGGTTAGCGGAGAATGGGAAGACTGGTTAGAGATGATAGAATGGCAACAGTAACTCAAATAATCACTCGTTACAACCAAGGTATGCAGAATACCATCTCTGAAGGCACAACACGTCGAACCCTGAAGCAGATGGGCTTCAGCAGCAGAAGACCAAAACGGGTGCTGCTCCTGTCAGCTAAGAACAGGTAACGGAGGATACAATTCGCACAGACTCACCAAAATTGTACAATAGAAGTTTGTAAAAACATTACCTGGTCTGATGAGTCTCGATTTATGCTGCCACATTCAGATGGTAGGGTCAGAATACAATGACTTTATTTTACTCAAATGACCTTCACAGTCACCAGATCTCAATCCAATAGAGCAACTTTGGGATGTGTTACAACGGGATATTCGCATCATGGATGTGCAGATGACAAATATGCAGAAATTGTGTGATGCTATGATGTCAATATGGACCAAAATTTCTGAGGAATGTTTCCAACACCTTGTCGAATCTAAGCCATGAAGAATTAATGTAATTCTGAAGGCAAATGGGGTCCAACCCGGTACTAGCAAGGTGTACCTAATAAAGTGGCAAGTGAGTGTTCATCAAATTACATGAAACACTTTAAAGTTTGAAATTAGGGCTTTTAATGATATGCATTATAGTGCATAAATGCACATGCTTTTATGTCACTAAAAACCTAGTCCTGCAAAGATTTGGTACATATTCATACAGTAGCATTGCAACTATTTTTCAGAAGAGGTTCATAAAATGTTTGGTCCCTTGATAAAAATCTTTAAATATGGCACTACCTCTCAAATGGTCTGTCTGCAATAGTAGATCCTGTATTCCATGCATCATTTCACTTTTGATACTTTGGCATGTCACAAACATTAGTATAGATCTCATTGGGGGTTATATTGGTGGAATTGTGCAGAAACTGTTCTTCACTCATTCAGCTCACAAGAGACAGAGGCTTTGGAAGAGAAGCTCTGCTCATGTGGGAGGTTGGAAATATGATAACAACTACAGATCAAGAGAGCTGAAAGATGGGCCTTAGCATCTTGTGATATATGTTTTATAACATTAATAGACTGCTGGCTTTAAGGATGATGACCAAGAAAGAGGCCAAATGAAGGATGTTTGAGAGAGAGAGATACAGATAGAGTGTATACGACAACAGAAGGCTTTGACAAGGGAAAGGGAGAGTGTATTGGAGTGTGTTAGAGCAAGCTTGTGTACTCTAGGAGAATGAATGGATGACTGAGTGGGGGGTTGCAGAGCGTGAATGAAGCCAGGCAGGCTGAGAAAAAGAGACAGGGACGGGGGACTGAACGGGCAGCTCTCCCCCGGTCTAAACTGCTGGCTTCACACTGGACGCATTTTAATAGCAATCCAGAAAAGACCTGAATATTACATGAGCATACAGACAGAGGAAGTTTCTACTTTAATTTCAGAACATTCTTCATCCCAGTTCAGTTCAGATCCTGTTATAATCTGCACACAGTCTGAGTATGTGATGAGTGACCACAGACAGCCTGCAGTTAAATGTCGTTGTTGCTCCTTTTCTGAGTTCTAAAATCCTGTTCTGGAAACACAAATTATGGCTATAAAGGAAACTGACAGCCACATTTTTTCTAGGGATTTTATAAATGCCTATTTATAATAAAATGTATAATACCAAACTGAACAACTAATCATTAAGTGAAGTGACTTAATTAGAAAAATGACACAGACACTTAATAGTGCAAAATTCATTTTTTTCTCTCATTAAATGTTTAATAAAATATATGTTCAAAGAAAATACCATGTACATCTACAGTACATGAGATATATACAGATGGTACAGAATGCATACCATATTATTCATGGGCATTTATTTAAATGGCATAAACAATTGAAATCAATGACATTTCACTCTCAAAACTGGCTTAACATGGCGTTAAATCACTGATGGTAGGTGCCAATAATTGTTGACTGGCAGCCGTTCAATCCCACACAGGTGGCAACCAGTGTTGTGCTGCAAATCACCATGACTTTCATTTAAATATGACTTAGCAGACTAAAGTCACAATTTATCTTTGTTTTGAGGACTTATTCTCAAAAATAAAATGCAATTGCCTTACCTTATGTTTTTATTTTGCATCGTAAATTAAAACATGATGGGGCGTATGATGCTAGATGCCTTTACTCATTGGTGAAAGGATGTAATCTCCACATTTGGCCCTCACAAACAGAAGATAAGCAATTAGTCATAGAAACTGTTACTTGATGATTAATTCCTTTGTCAAATGACCTATTGATCACATCGAATGTGTAATATCTCGTCAGTTATTACAGGCAAATTTCAAAATGTGGAAACTATTTGTCAGATATTGTTATTAAATAGTTTTATCCTTTTTGAAACATTTTACCATAAGGTAGAATGTTAACAATATTTAATTATAATAATAAAAAAACATGAACACTACTTTTACATAATTTATTGTTCTTAAAATAATTAATTAATTTGCATAACATAATTTAATCATTCAAATTCAAACATTGTATAAACATTTGCATTAGCTAATGCACTATGCATTTATTGTATACATATACATTAGTTATTGCATTATAAATGATATTCAGAGGTACCATGTGATGTCACAGTGTTTTATTGCCGCCATTTTTGTGTCCGAGTCACAGCTGCGCGACCTATCAATCTTCTATAGTCACAGTAGCCACAACTACCAGAGAAAAATCTACGAAACACTCCCCAGAAGGTTCAAAAGGTTACAATATGCATGGGATATGTTGTGCTGTAAAACAGTCATCAGAAAACCCCAGAACTACAATTTTATTAGATCCCAAATAGGTTAGATCGGCGAAACAAATTGTTGGCTTCAATCAGAAGGCACCACTGGCAGACAACATATGGTCAGAAAAGGAAAATAAGAAATAATTGTGATTCTTTATAGGAGAATAAAGGCTATGTCGTTTGTGTCCGCAGGTAAGTGTATAAAAATAATCACAAGGTTCTCAAAAATAATTTGTTTTGCTAAACCTATTGAATTGTCATATTATTGAATTTGTCATAAAAAAAAAAAAAAAAAAAAAAACACCTTTTTGAATTGTGACTGGCTGCACAAGTGGTGTTAAAATTTAGGACACAGCCTACACACATGGCATACATTTTGAGAGCATAACAACTGAAAGTCTGAATTGTCAGTCAGTAAAGCATTTTTTTAACAATAGTAAAATGTTGAACTGAAATGTTATTGCAGCTATGTAGCCTATGAATAAATGAAAATGCATATTTTTTATTAAAGACAAATTGGTGTGGGCTGATTTTGGTGCTTGGATTTGTGCTTCAATAATTAAATCCAGGTTTAAGAATAGATTAGAAATGAACAACGTCTTCCCTCAGGTAGATTGCATGTTTTCTTGGCTTGCTGGATGTTGGGCTCATGATCAGTAATCACGTTGTTTGCATTGACCAAAACTGACTTGCTGAAATCAAAACGTAGACGGAGAAGGGAACCGCAAGTCTTGCTCACCATGAAGCAGAAGCAACCAGCTAGTAGATGATTCTTCAAGCTCTTAAAGCCTTCATCGAGCGGCTACATTCGCAATTCAAACAGTATTTTTTCCAGAAAGACTGATTTATTATAAATTGTGCTAATATTAGCAAATTCAGATTTTATAGTAAGCTAATGACGTTTTCTTGTAACACGATCATTGACTCAAAAGTGCTTTGAGCTGATGTCAGTAATGAGTGCAGCAAGCGCAATGATATGACACAGCACCTGTAAGTAGTCCCCAGCTAGGTAGTTATTATATAGCAGGGGACTACTTTCAGGTGCTGCATCATATCATTGCGCCTGCTACACCATTATTAAACTGGAGTGAGAGTATAGTTCCTAGCCAAATTGGCTAAATGTAACTACAGAAGAGTCAAGCTTTAAATAGGAAAATTATTGAAACTCTTTGGTCATTTTTGAGCGAGATGCTAATGGTCTAATCAGATTCAATTATCTATGCTAAGCTAAGCTAAAAGTGCTACCGCCAGACCCGGATCAGCCGATCTGGCTGAATGGATTCAAAAATGATAAAACTGTTTAACTTTTGGGGAGTTGTAAAGTGAGCCTATTTCAAAAAAGGTGGAGTGTTCCTTTAATAGCTCGTTGTCACATCGGACACAAATATGGCGGCAAGCATAGCGGAAGTGACATCTTTGGAACCCATGAATAGACTGAGCTATACTGGTAAGAAATAAAGAAAAAGCAACCCACATTTTTTTTATATATTTTTTTAAGTAGAAAATCCAACATAGTATTATTCCAATAATCTTTTTTTCACAACTTTTTTTTTAGAAAAGTCTTTTTTGCAGTGTTGTATATAAAAAGTGTTTACAAATTGATATTAAACTCATTAATACATAATTATGATCAAAAGCTATTATATTAAAAGCTCTAAGATTTATTGTCCATTGTTTGTCCATACATTAACTAATTTTACCATACACAAACTTACTGTAAAATTATGCCTTTTATTTCATTTTTCAATCACACATAATTTGCAAAAAGAACATTAATGTTTTGCTTATATGGATTGGGAATGTTTTAAGTTGACTAAATAAATATTGACTTACACATCCTGATTTACTCTTCACAGAGTCATGAACTGATCAGATTATTTTGGCCCAGATGGCGAGGATAGACCTCACAAACACACTCACACTTCCCATATTTCACACCCTCTAGCAGACAAACAACTGGACGCATACGGCAATGCAAAGCTGCACAGAAAATTCCCCCAAAACAGAGAAAAAGACAGATCATTGAAAAGTGTGTTACTGAGTCACGAGCTTCGTGCTCAGCAGGAGGAGGGATGCAAATCACATGGATTAGCATGCAATGTTAGACGTGTAAATTATTTCCCTGTGAAAGTGTGAGTAATACGATACTTCTGCTTATCTGATTATGTTCTTGAACTGCTCAGTCACTGTCACTGCGCTAAACTTATTCACCACAATCCAAGCAAAAACGAGCGAGACTCACAAAGTATGAAAATGTATGCGTGGGCATTTATTATTTAAGGCGTAATTATATGCGGAGTCGCTGTGTCAGCCTGTTACTGTGACTGAGACTTTTCATTAGGGTACCTTATCATACACTTTCTGGGCCTCAGGCGCGTTACACTGCCGTCCCGACCGATTCGCTCCTAACTGCAGAGTCCTAATGAAAAGAGTCTGGCGTGGATGAAAGGGAAGCAGAGTTATCCTCCTTTTACTGGCTTTTCCGCAGTTATTTTGCTCATTTTTACTCTGAGACTTAATTTTAATGTAAAATGATTCTGATTGGATTTTAGCGGAATTAAATTAGAAGAGGAAAGGAGAGAAGAAGGAGGGGGGGTTACATTAAGGCGGAAAGACACACGCATAGACCTCTTTAATTCATTTTCCTCAACATTGGCATGAGAGGAGGCCCGGGAGCTACTTTTCATTCAGTCGCTAATTTATAGATGGAGCCGGTACCTGGAGGCCCAATCTGAGGGAATTCCCCCTTTTTGAGCTCATCATTATTTTGTGTTGTCTTAATTTTGAACCAAATTAGTGGTCAAAAAAGCTCAATTAAATTAACCCATCAAACTCAATTCATTACACATCAAACATTTCAAGGGCCTTTCAAGGAAAAAAAAAACCTTCAGAGCCTTAAAGGGGAGTTGGTACATCAGCCATGCTCGCTTCATTTGCGAAAAAATCATCCCTGATCATGGGGAAGTTTTCATTCGCCACTTACTTGTCCCCTATTCTCAAATTAGCACCATGTAGTCTATTCAGGGCCTTTTTGCTGCGAGCAACATTTAAATAATGACTTGTCTTAAGTGAGTGGATAATTATTGGAGGGAGGTTAAGTGGTTTACTCAAAGGCACAGAAAGGCCAATCCCCAACAGAGATTGACTAGTGTTCACTAATGAATTTGACTGAATCTGGCATAAACTGTGGGGAAGTAAAATGAATGAACTCTACCCAGCTGTGAAAAGAATGAAGTCTTTTGTTAATATGAAAAGAGAATGTTTAAAATGTCAAGAGAAAATTAATTCATTAATAATTTGGCACAGTAAAAAAAAAACAATTATGTGCATTTTTAATGTGGTTAAGGACAGACAAATGTGTTTTTAGCCGTTTTAATGGTGCATTTTTATTCTATGATTTTTATGTTGTTTTTGTTTGAATATTTTTAGTCATTGAGATTCAGTTTCAAATATTAATAATATTATATACACGCGTAGTTGTTTTGGGTCAATACAAAAAAAAAAGAAATTAATACTTATATTGTCACAGATCAGCCAGGCTCCACCACCAATCTCTCACAGCGATCACTGTCAACTGAGTTTTAACTCAAACCACCTGCACCTCATCAACACTCAATTAAGCCAGCACTACTTAACACACCTCACCTCAGTCAGTTGTCAGATCTTGCTTACACGAAGTGGACTCTCACCTAGTCTACACAGTTACTCACCTAGTCTACACAGTTACTCACCTAGTCTACACAGTTGCTCACCTAGTCTACACAGTTACTCACCTAGTCTACACAGTTACTCACCTACTCTACACAGTTACTCACCTACTCTACACAGTTACTCACCTCAAGATTGCGTACTTCCTGTTCCTCGTTTGTCCTCCGTGTCTCCTATGTCTGCCTGTCTTCGTCCGTCACCCCAGCTCATCTTCGGTGTTGGTCCGAGGTGTGTGCTCAACCACATCATTCACAAGTTTCCTGGCAAGAAAACCATCATCAGTATATCCTTTAACATTCTAAGTACTTCAAGATACTTCCTCACCATTCTTCCCGACTGCTGAATTCAAATAAAAATCGCTGTGTTATTCCATATCCTCTGTGTCGGGTCTACTTCCCGTAACATCTATATTATGAAATTAATATATAAAATGAATAATTGTATATAGTATAGGATGCATTTAATTGATTGTGATAAATACATTTACAACATAGTTTTATATCATATACAATCTGCTCTTTTGTACTTTTCAAAGAATTCTAAATTAAACAAAATAGCATGTTTTCTACGAAAATATCAAAACTGTTTTCAACTTTTATAATGATACAATATGTTTCTTGAGCACCAAAGCAATCATTTCTGAAGGATCATGTGAGACTGAAGGAATGGCTGCAGAAAATGCAACTTTGCCATCACAGGAATAAATTATTTTTAAAAATATATTTTCAATTAGAAGGTGTTTTATAACAACTTATTACAGTTGTTTTAAGTTAGTGCTGTCAAATGATCAATTGCAATTAATTGCATCGAAAATATAAGTTTTTGTTCACATAGTATATGTGGGTGTACTGTGTATATTTATTTTGTAATACACAAATTATATTAATATAAATATATACATGTAAATACTTGTAAATAGTTTCAAAATCTGTGTATATATTTATACATACATAAATATACACAGTACAAACATATAATGTAAATAAAAACTTGTATTTTGGACGCAACTAATCATTAAAGCGAAACTTTTGCAAGTTAATAATTTGACAGCAGTATTTTAAATGTTTTTTTTTCAAACAAATGCAGCCTTCATAAGCATAAGAGACTTGTTTCAAAAACATTTTAAAAAGTTGTACTAATCACAAACTATTTACAGGTAAAATATTAATATATTACAGTGACTAGACACCTATACCTTTCAAATTCACTTGTCAGGATTTAATTTATGAATTTCACATCTGCTTTTAAAACAGTAAACATGGTATTGGATTGCCTCCAGACTAAACGTTAATTCAAGTCTTGTGCTATGGATTAAGGGTTTTTAAAATATAGACCAACATGTCAGGTATATTATTGTGAATTCAGGGGTTCCACAAAGCTGTGTCATTGCCTATTTTATTTTCTATATATGAACGAAATCAGGTGTGACATCAATGGTATGTCACTTGTAAAATATGCTGATGACATGGCGTTGGTGGCTTATATGAGTGATGAGCAATCCCTCGTTACTTATAGGTAATTGGTTGATTCTATGGTCCTCTGGTTCCAATACAATTTGCTGCAGTTAAATACAATTAAGACTAAAGAGTCGTGTTGTGGGAGGTTTTGTTTTCTTAACATTGATCACCCTTCATCTGAATCACTTAAGCTGGGGGGCTGGTAGTGGAGCAGGTTGAGACCTTTACTTATTTGGCCACTGAGATTGATAAGGATTTATCTTTTACACAGCAGGCAAATGGTATCTTTATGAAACCACAACAGTGATTATCTCTTTTGAGAAGTTTAAAGAGCTTTAATGTAGACAATACATCTCAACAGTAGCGTATCGGTCATTTGTGGAATCAGTTATAACCTTTAAAATTGTTTCTTGGTTTTACTTTCTTTCAGCTGAAAAGAAAAAATATATATATATATAAAGAGTAATCAGGCAGGCATCTAAAATCATTGGGTACCCACAGACTCAACTTTTAGATATCTATAACGGTGCTGTAAAGAGGAAAGCAGTTTGTATTGTTACTGACCCCTCTCATCTTTGCATTGTTTGTTTCAGCTTCTACCATCATGTTGTCAGTTTAGAACTCCATTGGCCAGAAGGGATGTGTCACATGTGTCTTGTTCCCCATGTGTTTCCATGTCCTTATTTTTTTTTCCTGTTCTCATTTGGTCCCCATTCTGTTCATTAAATCCCAGCTGTGTTTTGATTATGTTCCAGCAGGTGTGTCTTGTTTTCCCCTCGTTAGTTGTCTATTTATAGTGTGTTCTGCCCCATGTTTCCTGACTTTTGTTGTATCTGTCTTCCATATTTTATAGTATTAAATATTCTTGTTCTGAATAACTCCTTGTTTCCCTTGCTCCTCCGTTCCCTGTGTACTGTGACAGAAGGCGCGTAGTAATTTTAATTATAGTAATTTTATTTCTACTGCAATTTATATTCTAAATAAGGCCAAGCAGTTTTGTCAGGATCTTGTATCTTAGCTTTGTTATTATTTATATTAGAGGTGTTTTTGTGGATTAATTGTGGTTTGGTTGTTTTGTGATTTTTTTTGTATTGTGTATATGTGAGCCTTTTACTTCATCAAATGGTTGATTGAAAATAAAGATCTCGAATCTCGAAAAAAAGTAGCCTTTAGTATTAAAAAAATGTCTTGAAATTAAATAAAATAATGTCTATATATATATATATACACTTTTTATTTGTTATGCATTGGAATTCAATATTAATTCAAATCAATTCAAGTACTACGCAAGGTTGGAATATCATCATGTAGCATATTTTCATTATCAAAAGCACTCGGAGCAAACACACAATAACACAAAACATGAAAAATATGCTAAACTTGAGAAAACCCCCATAAATCAATACTCAGCGGTTAGTGTTGTCCCTTTGAAAATCTGTGAAGTGCATTGGTCATTGGTTAGTGTTCACTTGAGAAACTATGAGTGCTTGACAGACAATGATAGCTACAGGGCCTGCGGGCTAGACTAGGGGCCTGTTTCAATAAGGAGGTTCAACCAACTCTGAGTTTAAACTTGAACTCTGAGTTGACTTACTCTGAGATGGGATACTCTGAGTTTTCGGTTACAGAACAGCTGAACTGAGTTAGTTTACTCAACTCTGAGTAGATTGACTCTGCGTTAAGCACGTAAACCAAGACTATGAAAAGTCATGGTCAGCGGAGCGCCAAAATTACTATTCACCATGGCAACAGCTCCCGCCAAAAAAGACATCTATGTGTGTACTTCAGTCAATGCGTACCTTTAATTATTAATAACTGTCAATAAATTCATAACTGTTATAATATCAGTAGTGATAACTGTAAATTATTTAACTAATATTAATTTTAATGGTATCCCATGGCCACAAAAAAAGAATAAAAAAACAAGAACATGGCAGCAGCTACAAATGAAGTATAAAAACAAAATTAATTCAAGTTAAACATGAAAGGTTCATGGGTGTGGGCTAAATGACTTTAAAAACATTTGACATTAAATATCATTCAATGTCTATCTCAATGCGCTGCAGCTTTTTCCACACAGTCTAACACTTTTTTCACATAGGCTAATTAAATATACTCTAATCCAAGCAGTTACATTTCTTAGAGTAATACAATTAACTACAGACTTGTCGACAGCAAGAAGGCAGAGGGAGAACCTGCAACAGCACCACTGACATATGAAGAGGAGGTGGTCAAGTATTGAAAGATTTCTAAAATCCAAAAGTATAAAGAATAACATTTACTTTTGTATTAGGAAATAAAGATGACCCAAAACATTGTGAACAATTTGTTTATTTAACAGCTGCGGTGGTTACGGCTCATACTACCCCTCCATCTGGCATCCTTACATTCCATACATTAATCTGATTCATTTTCAGAAGGTGCGATGGTGGGGATATGCTTGTCATTCAATTCAATTCAAGATTATTTGTATAGTGCTTTTTACGATACAATCGTTGCAAAGCAACTTCACAGGAAATTAAGTTTCTAAAATAGGTTTATATTGTAGAAACTCAATATAATTAACTTATGGCAAAATTTGGTTAATTCAGTATAATCGCTGATGGTTGGCTTCCTCTGAGGTCCTCCGATGGGTTGTCATCGTCTCTTCTCAGGTGTTCATCATCTCAGATAATTTAAGGGTTGGATCCAGACTGAAGCTTGTGTAATTCCTAGTTACATCCCGTGGCAGAAACAGAGAAACAAATAAAGACAATTAGCGTAGCAGTTGTTCCATCCAGGAACAACCCTGGATGAAATGATCTGTTCAACACAGGCTAAAGCATAATAATGTGCATTTGATCAGCTATACCGGCAGTATAAGATTGTGAGATGCATTCTATGAATGCTTGGCTAAAGAGATGTGTCTGTCTAGATTTAAATAGAGAGAGAATTTCTGAACCCCGAACGTTATAAGGATGGCTATTCCAGAGTTTGGGAGACAAATATGAAAAAGTTCTACCTCCTTTTGTGGAATTTGCTATCCTAGGAACTACCAAGAGTCCAGAGTTTTGTGACCTTAGGGAGCGGGTTGGATTGTAGCGTGATCGAAGATTAGTTAGGTATGCAGGAGCTAAATCATTTAGGGCCTTATAGGCAAGTAATAATATTGTGTAACTGGTACGGAACTTAATAGGTAGCCAGTGCAGAGACTGTAAAATTGGAGTAATATGATCATATTTTCTTGACCTGGTAAGGAATCTAGCCGCAGCATTGTGTACTATCTGTAGCTTGTGTATTGAAGATGCAGGACAACCACCTAGCAGTGCATTACAATAGTCCAGTCTAGAGGTCATGAATGCATGAACTAACTGTTTCTGCATCAGAAACAGTTAACATGTTCCATAGCTTGGCAATGTTTCTAAGATGTAAGAATGCTGTTTTTGTAATATGGGAAATATAATTTTCAAAAGATAGTTTGCTGTCTAATATAGCACCCATATTTTTGACTCTAGAGGAAGTAACAGTACATCCATCTAATAACAAATTGTGATCCAAGATATTCTGTGTACTGTTTTTAGGTCAAATAAGTAATATCTCTGTCTTATCTGAATTGAATAGGATAAAATGATTGGTCATCAATCTTTTATATTTTTAAAACACTCTGTTAGCTTAGATAGTTTAGAAGTTTGCATCTGGTCTTGATGAGATATATAGTTGAGTCAGCATAACAATGGAAACTAATCCCGTATTTTCTAATAATAATACCAAGGGGCAAAATGTATAATGAAAATAGCAGAGGACCTAGGATGTATATACCTAGTAATACACCTGACTAGATCCTTGTGGTACTCCAAACTTAACTGGTGATAATTGAGATGCCTTCCCGTTTAAATAAACAAAGTGGTAGCGATCGGACAGGTAGGATCTAAACCATCTTAAAGCCTGCCCTTGAATACCTGTATAATTTTGTAATCTATCTATGAGTATATCATGATCTATAGTGTCAAACGCAGCACTAAGATCAAGTAAAACTAGCAATGAGATGCAGCCTTGGTCTGATGCAAGAAGCAAGTCATTTGTAATTTTAACAAGTGCAGTTTCTGTGCTATGGCGGGGCCTAAAACCTGACTGAAATTTTTCATAGATATATTTTTTTTTTGCAAGAAGGAGCACAATTGAGCAGACACAACTTTTTCTAAAAATGTTGACATAAACGGAAGATTTGAAATGGGCCTGTAATTTGCCAGTTCACAAGGATCTAGTTTTGGTTTCTTAATAAGAGGCTTAATAACCGCCAGCTTGAATGGTTTTGGAACGTGACTTAAAGATAACGAGGAGTTAATAATATTGCGAAGCAACAGGTGTGCCTTAGGCTGGCCACAATAAAAGGCCACTCTAAAATGTGCAGTTTTACTGTATGGGGGCGGTCCGAAAACCAGTCAGTATCGGGGGTCCGAAAACCAGTCAGTATCTGGTGTGACCACCATTTGCCTCACGCAGTGCAACACATCTACTTTGCATATATTTGATCAGGTTGTTGATTGTGGCCTGCGGAATGTTGGTCCACTCCTCATCAACGGCTGTGTGAAGTAGCTGGATATTGGCAAGAAACTGGAACGCGCTGTCATATACGCCGATCCAGAGCATCCCAAACATGCTCAATAGGTGACATGTCTGGTGATTATGCTGGCCATGCAAGAACTGGGATGTTTTCAGCTTCCAAGAATTGTGTACAGATCCTTGCAACATGGGTCCATACATTATCATTAGGGTTGGGTAGCCTTTGTTTGTTTTTCGATAACGGTGTCAAATTGATACTTTTAAAACAGTACAGGTGCCTAAACGGTGCCTGAACCAATACTTATGTAAAAAAAAAAGACCTATTAATAATTGGATTGGCCAGTAGCACTAAACACATGGGCCCGGTTTCACAGACAGGGCTTAGACCAGGGGTTGGCAAGTAAGTTTGGCATCGGGCCAAAAAAAAAATCACCTCTAGATTGCGGACCAGAACATAGTCACAGAATATAGTATATTAAGTGACTTATTGGAACGCTGTGTGTAAACTTTTCTTTCCTACCACGTCCACATGACAATCTAATAAGATGGTTGTCAGCATTATAATAGCTGCTTTTTGCGGTGTAAATTTTGTTTATGATGAAAATAACTACGTTTTCATCAGTTATTTTACCTACGCATTTCTTACGATGCATTTCTTACAGATTTCTAAATCATGCTTTCAGATGAAAATATTCAGTATCTAGACTAGAAGCAACAAACTAATGCCTTGAGAACTATAACTTACCGCTCATGTCCATTGCCGTCATCATATGCCTTCACATTCTTTCTGATTTGAGTAATCATTATCTATCAAGCTAGCTAAATATTAACATGTGAATTCTTGCTAAATATGCATTTACATTATGAGTCGTTGGCATGAATTGTACTTGTGATGGTGTTGGATTGCTCTTGGAGCGAGTGAAAACCCAGACGCTCCGACTCTTAAAATATCCACTCCCCGCTCCAGTCAAAATCACACCGCTCCACTCCGGGCTCCGCTCATACTCTGATTGTGAGTAACTGTTGCTGTCATGACAGATTTAATTCAGAACCATCTGCTTTCAAAATAATCTGGCTGTGGGCGCGGGCCAGATATTACTGCTGGTGCTATTTTGGCCCACGGGCCACTTCTTGCCAACCACAGGCTTAGACTAAGCCAAGATTGGGCCATTGTTCAATTAGGACATTTTTTTTTTTTTTTTATAAACATGCTTAGAAAAAAAACATTCTGGGGTGCATCTTGAGACAAAACAAAGGCACTGATATATTTTAGGATTAGTCAGTGTTCATTTATTCATTTATACTGGACATTTATATCTTTTTCATTTATACTGGACATCAGAGGGTGCCCTCGCACAGAAAATCCACATATCCAGTCATAGAAGTTGCGGAACTCATGAAGCTCCAGGAATATGGATGAAGGCATTGTTATTGCTGTAACTGAGTAAACAGAAGATAAAAACATTTTGAATGATGAAATAAATACAATAAACACTTGACTATGACAATGTATAGTTTATCTGTGTTATTCAGGCCATCTCTTTTACTTTCATAATAATTAAGTATATTTATAATCCATTGCTAATAAATTTATTAGAAGCCTATGGAGTAGTAGTAGCTTAGCTAGTAAATGGAAGCCTACCTGCTGCCGTCAGAGCAAGTGTAATTACTGAATTCACGTGCTCCTCGGATTCTCTCATTTCCTGAGTTGTGCTTTTAAGTCGGAAGGAGAAAACAGCACACTCGCGTTACTACAAAGATTTGTAGGACATGCATTATTAGAGCTTTCCGAATTGAGTTTACTCGCATTTTCTCAGTCGGTAAATCATTTTTCACATACAGTGCCGGTAATGATGCTTCTTATGTCTGTTTCGGAGAAACAAAGGACAGATATTTCAACCGATCGCTACAGGTATGGCACCAAAATCTGCATTCTGATTCAGTTCTAGTACATACCGGTTACATGGTACCGGTGCCATATTGGTACTGGGTTTCGGTACCTAACCCTAATTATCATGCTGCAACATGAAGTGATGGTCGTTAATGAATGGCAAAGCATTGGGCCTCAGGATCTCGTCAGGATCTCGTCAAGTTGGTTACGATGACGAACTGTAGTCAGGTCGAGACCCCGATAAGGACAACGAGTATGCTGATGAGCTTCCCTGATACAGTTTCTGCAGGAATTCTTTGGTTATGCAAACCGATTGTTGCAGCAGCTGTCCGGGTGGCTGGTCTCAGACGATCTTGGAGGTGAAGATGCTGGATGTGGAGGTCCTGGGCTGGTGTGGTTACATGTGGTATGCGGTTGTGAGGCCGGTTGAATGTACTACCAAATTCTCTGAAACGCCTTTGGAGATGGATTATGGTAGAGAAATGAACATTCAATTAACGTGCAACAGCTCTGGTGGACATTCCTGCAGTCAGCATTCCAATTTCAAGCTCCCTCAAAACTTGCAACATCTGTGGCCTTGTGCTGTGTGATAAAACTGCACATTTTAGAGTGGCCTTTCATTGTGGCCAGTCTAAGACACACCTGCTTAATAATCATGCTGTATATTCAGCATCTTGATATGCCACACCTGAGGTGGATGGATTATCTTGGCAAAGGAGAAGTGCTCACTAACACAGATTTAGACATATTTGTGAACAATATTTGAGATAAATAGCCCTTTTGTGAACATAGAAAAAGTCTTAGATCTTTGAGTTCAGCTCATGAAAAATGGGGGCAAAAATTAAAGTGTTGCGTTTATAATTTTGGTCAGTGTAGTATGCCTAGTAAGAGCTTGATTAGCTGATTCAGGTGTGTTTAATTAGGTTTGGAGCTCAACTCTGCAAGACACCGGCCCTCCAGCACGGTCTGTAAAACCTCTGAAAATGACTGACAAGGGTGATTATTACAATTACGCACACGCTTTGGTAATTATTACATGACCCCACCTACCCATATAAAACTAATCCCATCTGAATATTTCTTCAGAGGAACTCCGACGTGGGCTCTTGTGACTGGTTGTTTTTGCTATCTTGCTATAGCCAGAGACAGATTATGCCACTGAGCACAGATGTCTCACTTGTGTAACTCCAATAGGGTGCTGATATATTATAAATATAATACCTTTTGTTATGCACATTGTGTCCATTGCTTTATATAAAATAAATGCATACAGTATGAATCTCAAACGAATATCTGTTGTTCATAGTGTACACTATAATATTTAGATGCCTAAATTCACATAGCATTAAAAATAGTTTATAGTATTTACAACAACAAATAATAATTATATAATAATTATATAATATATATATATATATATATATATATATATATATATATATATGTATGTATATATATTAATAATTGTTTAATTTAATTTAATTTATATACAATTTTTAATATAAAAATTGTATATAAACCACTTATAATTTACTGTCCACAACATGAAAATATCAGCTTATTAAATCCCCCATCATTTTAATATTGGTGCATCCCAATCATAAATAGCAATTTGATAAAAAAATACATACATAACATACATACAAACATGCACAAATAAATGCCCATTTACTTATAAATATATAAATAAATGTCAAATTTTTTAATAAAAAATATAGGAAAATATGAAAGAAATATGATTTTCTGTAGCTAATCAGGGCCTCCTGCTGGTCTGGAGACAATAACTAACACGCTGGTGGGTGTGTTAATCTATCTTCCATCTATGGTTGTTATCTGCTTTAGTAATAAGTATCTAAAAGAGTAAAAAAATAAAAAATACTGTCACTTCAATGTCATCAAGCAAACAAAAGAGAGGGACATTAAAACATCATATGAACCATAGCTCATCAAAAGGCATATTATTTTTCCCACTGAAAGAAACGTTTTGAAAGAGATACAAGCAACATAATGTGTTTAAACAAGAAAGATTTACTCTGCTGTGCTAATGAGGGCATGAATTACTCCCTTGAGAAGTTTTAAAGCAAGAAGCTGCCATGAAAATGAGAAGGTAGCTGCATTAAAGAGGCATGATATGCCTGTAAGTGTGGCGCCTTTCCCCCTTGTTCTCCCATGTAAGCAAATACATTATGCATCCACTCCTAGTAAGCCAATACTGAGTGCACATAAATAATTATAAAAAAAATAGACTTATTTATTTCATTAATAAAAGACAGCACTTGTAAACTGAAGAAGCCTACAGGTACATTGTGCTGCTAATGAATATTGTGTTTGGCATGTTTAGGGAGAATAAATAGCGGGTTTCATTAAAAAGAGAATGCAGAGGCAGCTGAGTGAATCAGCATACATCAAAATGAAAGGAATCATCTTGATTCATATTAGCAGACTCTTAATGTTGTTGATCTAATTAGACTAGTGCTGATGACAGGGAGAGATGATGGGGTTACGTCAGGTTCATAGGCGAGCTTTTGACAGATGTAAATTACCCAGCTCTCTCATCATCAGATACAACACACGCAGCACTTCTCACGCAATTAGTGGCCTCTCTCCATCCTCAAAACAAAGGCCTCTGCCTGAGGATACAATGAGGTTTTCTCAAAGACAACCAGATAAAACAGATGGAGGAAAGCCAACATGCTAGTATCACATGCACTGGTTATGTACATGAAATATCAATAGGGTCATTACTGTTATGTAGTGCATTTTCAAACCCCCATCAAAATCTTAAAATGCCAGATGAAATATTAAACACAATTTTTACATTTGCATTTAGCCGAAGGTTTTATTCAAAGGGACTTGCAATAGAGGAACATAAAGAATTTAAGCAATTTGCCACAGAGCCAACAATATTCCAACGTGATCTCATGATAATTCGTATGCATTTTACGTAAAATGTGGATCTATAAAACGTACATTTACTTGTTTTTTTACAGGCACTAAAACGTACAATACTGATCTATTTTCAGCATGTAAACGTACAAAACTGACGTATCGATTGGCATCTAAAAATGAATCCTTATGAATATTGAAATCGAGGGATTCAGTTTTTCATTACCTGTTTTTAGTTCTCATAAAAATGGCCTTGTTTCCAATTGCATCATTAAATTGTTTACAATATGAACAATTCTAATTACATTTAATAATTAATTACAGTTCCTGTTTACATATTGCAACAATATTGGCTTATCAACTCAATTGTAAATTGCTCTTGTAATTATAATCCTAATTGATCTTATCAATTTTAATGATAACGATACGATATTTGCCGATACCTCAAAAAAATATACGATACGATTCGATACGATACAGGAGTATATCGATCAATATATCAATATTATCATATTATATACCCATTTTAAACAACCATCTACATTTTTATTAACTCACAAATGCAACCAAAATATATAACATGAACATAAATCAAAAATGCTACTATGGGCTCAGTGCTAAACATCTTTTCTACAGATAACCAAATTACAAGCAATAGCAGAAAATAAATACAATAGAACAAGTTGAATAAACAGTGCTTTTCAGGTTTTTCAGCTCAGTCTAAAATACATTTTCAGGTATGCTAAAGAAATGTAATAATCAAATGTAAAATAACTGCATAGTCTTTACTGTATAAATTAAATAGCCTGTAAATTAATACTTTTTTTTTGATGTTACAAAGGTTATTTAGTCAGGAGCAGTGAAAACTTGTATTTTTCTTTGACAGCATTAGGTTTATTATTAGTTTTCTTTCACTTTAAGAATGAAAGCAGAGATTTAATATACTGATACACATGCCCTTTTCATCCACTGTTTTACATTAAGACATATGCTTTTCTTAACCTACTGTTTACAAGGATATTATCCAAAACATGCATTTTGATATAGTTTTGACTGAATTTATTCATCCATGCTCAAAAAAGCGAAGGAGAGCTCAATTTAGTATTCGCGCAGCGAATGCGCTTCAGATGTGTGTGCGGAAAACTTCTCACAGCGCGCGACTGTTCCGCCAACAATCCTGAGCGTCTTATATGCTCGCCTTGTGCATTCGGGCAGTCCTTATATCGAGTCCTGATACGTGAGATTGAACGAGAATGCACCCGTTGGTGGTAATGCATAGACGGACATTATATGAAAATGTGGACAGTGCCAATTTAAAGGTGCCTTTTTATACTACAGATATCGATATTTTACGCGTGGCATCGATGCATCATATTGTCATACATTGTATCGATATATTGATCCATATCAATGAATCGTTACACCCCTACTAAACACGTCCTCCGAGCTCCACATGCTCCACTCTATCAAGCACATGCTGCATCTAAGAGACAGTGTTCTCAAATATGCCCCTGAGCCACTCACTGTGCCAAAGCTTGTATTGCCTCACGGCCAAAGGGGGATGATGCTGACACACGTAGATGATGCACCATGTGCGGTCGATGCACCACAGTGTCAAGGCCACCTATGAAACACTCAAGCAAGTAGCATAATGGCCTGGCATGCAGCAAGACATAGCGGAATACATTAAAGGATGCCTGGTGTGTTGCCAGTTCCAACCGGCAAATCCAAACCACCGAGCACCACTACAAAGGAAAGGAATGACCTTTCCATGGTCGGACCTCCAAATAGACTGGGTAGGACCCCTGCCACGGTCAACACGGGGTAAAAAAATACTTCCTCACTGTGATTTGCGAATTCACAAAGTGGATAGAGTGCCACCCAGCTCCCAATGATACAGCAGAAACAACAGCCTGCCTGTTAATGAACCACATCTTCTCAAGATTTGGACTGTCTTTAAGGGTTAACTCTGACCGCGGAACCTACTTCACCGCCGATATCAGGCAAGAAGTGTGGAAACTCCTGGGTATACAGGCCAAGCTCCATATAAGCCATCACCCAATTTCCTTCGGGGTCAAGTTGAACGGGCTAACAGGACAGTGGTCAGCATGTTGAAGAAGTATGTAGCCACCAATCAAAAGGATTGGGATATTAAACTTCCTCTGGTACTGATGGCTGCTCGAGCCACCCCTCACCAGTCTACCGGAGTACCCCCGTTCACATTGATGACAGGGAGAAACATGACGCTACCGCTACACCTGGTGTACCAACCTAGTGACCTCAACCTGGTCACCGCCTATACCACTCACCAGTTCCTGAAAGAGTTGCATCAGCAGCTGAGAACGACTTTCATCTTCGCGCAACAGCAACTACAACGAAGCACGGAAGGTCGTAAAGCCTACTATGACAAAAAGGCCCCTCACCTTGAGCTCAATGTCGGAGACAAAGTGTGGTACTACAGCTACGCCCGACCAAGGCAGAACACTCCCCATTGCCTGTCAAAGAAGTTCCTGCCTCACTGGACAGGACTCCACGAGATCGTACACAAGCTCTCATCTGTCGCCTACCAAATCAAAATCAAACAAGGGTGTAGCAAGCCAGTCCTTCGATGGGTCCATTGTAACCAGATAAAGAGGCACCAGGGCTCCAGCCAACAGGAAAAGATTGAAGATCAAACCCACTGACAAAGACCCACAACCATATGCTCTACACCACACAAACATAAGTACTGTTGTTTTAGGAAAACATAAAGCAACCTTGCTTAGACACAACACGTACTCTCTCCTCCGTTGCACTGCTAGGACCAACCTCTAGTAGAAAGGAGGTGCTCCACACATGTGATATTCGTTTGCGGCCTCACCTAATTCGGTCTCTTTATTTTATTTTATTTTATTTTTTTTTCTCGTCCCACTTTGTGTTTTTCCTTTTTCCTCCCTCACTATAATCTTCTTTCCCCTCTAGTCCCCTCATCAGAGAACTCCCTTAACCAATCCTTGAATCCAGGCCCTGAAATTGAGATGGAATCCCTTCAATAAAGTCATCGTAACTTGTTGTGAGAACCGTTGTCAACCAATCGAGGCAACTTGTCAAATCATGACCGACATGCTACGTGAAGTAAGTTTCTTGATCGACAACTTAGCAATGAGTAGGATTCCACATTACGTGACACCTCTTAGCCTTGTCCAAACCATCCTAACATCAGGCACTGCAGGCCCCGCTAGTCCCATCCAAACCCATCTCGCCTTTTCACTGGGTAGCGCTATTCCCTTGTACGTAGACCCGGAAGCAGGCGACTTGGCATTTCTTCTCAGTTTGCCCATTATCGACGCTAATATTATTTACCGGCTAAAAAAAACTATCACTCGACTTCCGCCTGCTGGCGCGCTAATTATTTGGTCTTGGTCTGCCGCTGACACAGCGTTTTGCATCTCTACTATTGTAGGATATGTTGTAACTTTGACACTGGCCTTCCTCCTACACAAGCGAGTGAACGCCGTTCAAGAGTCTTTCAACGAATGCACATCAGGCGTCCCGCGCCTTTTTACGACGTGATAAAACCGACCGAGAACCCGAACCCGAGAAATTAACCAACCTGATTGAGATCGTGTCTATAATGCCTCGTCGAACCTCTGACAATTAAACCAATCAAAATGACCCAATTACAAAAAAAAAATCCTAAACAATGCATCCCTACGTCTTCTCAAGTTTCTAACCTGTTCATTTCCAAATTACCCTACACCAGGATTCAGTCAGTGATGGAGATGTTGTTTGTGTCTTGTGTGTGCCTGTTCTCTCTGCCTCTTGTTCCAGTGCCCGCCGATGTTCCATCGGGAACATCACCAAGCCAAAGGGGGATGTGTAACACTTGAGTGGACAGGCTTTAGCATGCACTCTGACACATCAAAGGAACATGCTAAGGTTATTATCTAACATTAGCGAGTCATAAAAAATCAACCAACTCCAATAGTTGGACCTCTAATTTATAGAGCCACATCCTTGAGCGAGCTAATAACTGACCTTTGCTCCCAGATCCACTTAGAAACAGAACTTAAATGTTGTTCCTGACTGGCGTACCATAAATAACGGGAGAGTAAAGCAACAGTACAAATAACGGTGCATCTGGAAAATGTTAAAGCGACAGACACTCCCGGGATTCCCTGATCGTTTAACACCTAAATTTATGATTTAATCAACAACGAGGGATATACCTTGATGCAGACGCTCCCCAGACCTCCACAGGAAATGACCTCCTGACCCCTGAAAAGCCCTTTTGTCATCTGAAGTCTATATGACTTTTATAATGGGATTATTTAATTTACATTTACATTTACTCATTTAGCAGACACTTATTATTTCGTGTTGTAGATCACGAAATAGCAATTTACCGTTGAGATACAAGTTTTAACAAAAAACAAGTTATAAAATTATAATCCTCACAATTGAACCTTTAAACATTTTTTTTAAAGAAAAGGAATGAGTCAGAAGTATACATTATTATATTATTTAAAATGGGTTTATGCGGGTGGATTTTTGCATTGGTCTGAACAAAAACTTCATACTGGATTATTGAAAATGCACATTCATTCTCTCCCAGTAGGATGTGCTTTTGCAAAGTCTGAAATATAGCGGTTTCCTCTGTAACGGCTGTAAAAAAAAAGCAGTGCTCGGCTCAATGATATTTTATCAAGTAAAATGAAAATTCCATCGAAACTTTTCTGAAGACAATCGGTTCCCTTCAGAGGTTCATTCATATAAAAACTTGAATTAGTGAGAATGAGAAAAGTGTTAATATAGCCTATATTGACAAGGAAAGTCCACTGATGAGTTACCAGCATAAACCTACATTATTTTTTTTGTCATTTTGACTTAGGGCTGAGTTAACTCGTGAATAATTGTAACTCAATTGCACATTTGTATCTGTTCTAAATGTACCTTAAATTAATAATTTTCAAGTTGTAATACTCTGATTAACATGGGCATTGAAAAATATGGATGCTTTATGCATTATATGTTTATTTTTATAATAATAATAATGGATGAGTGTGAGATTTGACGATATGACGTGAGGTCCAGTTACCAGCAGGTAACAACCTAAAACCGGTTGTAGTAATGGGTACTTTTGACTTAAGTGCATGTCAGAGCCCATGCTTCTTTACTTGAGTAGACAAGTGTAGTCAGTACTTCTACTTTTACCTGAATATTTTTAAACACGAGTATCTATACTTCTACTTGAGTAAAGCATGTGGGTATTTTTGCCATATCTGCTTGTGGATTATTGTGATATATACTGTATGTGTGTGTATATATATATATATATATATATATATATATATATATTTAATACCAATCACGGAACCGGCTTTACTGACGAGATGTACATAAGAATCGCATGTGATTAATTGCACAGCCCTACAATGCATGCATTTTATTGTTTAAAACCTGTTACCTAGCACCAGGACACCAGCACACTGAATTGGGATGAACAACATCCCATAGAGAACTTTAGTCCAATGAAACAATAACATTGTTATATGGATGAATTCCTTTGTTTACGTCTCATTTCTTCAGGGAGAGTTACTGTTTGTATCCGTTATGGAATAACTTACGATAAAAAAAAAATTGCGTTTTAGTTGCAACAAACCACATTGTTTTGTAGCAGGGCAATAAATAGTCTCAGAAAAATCTATTTTTTTCATGGTATCTTCTTCAGATTTGAAATATAAACTCATGAGACATGTGACTTTCAACACATTACTTTTATGGATTTCTCTAGGACTTATTTCATGTATTTTTATAAAAAATAAAAATAAAATTCAAAGCACTTCAGTCTCTATAACTTTTTATCTTTTTGAGCATTATCAACTCTGGATAATGGATAATAAGGCCCAAAGGGTCTTCTTTCCAAAGACAACATAATTGTGTGTGTAGCACACTAAAGTCAGCAACTGTTATAGTTCTAATTGTAATTTAGGGAGGTCATTTTCAGCTGTGAGTCCCAAAATGGGGGGTGCTATCTAACAGTTTAAAAAGCTACAAAGCTCAAAATCTCTTGCGTAAGAGTACTGGCATAATAGTTACATAGTTCCAAAAATCACACATACACTCTCAACTGATATCAAAGAATCGAGCGATCTGTGAAATCACACCGGGAATGTGTTGTAATGGCCTTTGTGTAAATTCAGAGCATGAGTGCTATCCACGCCTCCATTCTGCTCCAGCTTTTACAAGCTCCACTATGTCTGGTTTGATGAAGGCGCTGATGTCTGGTCTCCATTATGACTGCAGATAAGGGCTCTTTGATTGACACAAGGTATTAAAGTGCCACCTGTGGTGAACATTACAGCGATAAGATGTGTATGTGAGTCTGTTTCTTTGTGTGTATTGGCAAGGTCCATAAGGATTCAATCCAAAAGGGTTGGAGTTTGTCACATCCAGTGACACTCTATGTTGGCAGGCACCTAAATAAATGCAGCTCCACATTTGTTCAGTTTTGCTCTATGGATACTATACATGTTTTTCCACATGGCAGAAAGCTAATTTGTGTGAGAAGGTAACCCTACTGGGCTATATTTGTGACTTAATGTTCATTGTCCCTCCTTTAGTTAAAAAAAAACATAAAATAGATACATTGTATATACATTATCTAACAGAAGTGAGTATACCCTTCACATTTGGTTTTATATTTTATTATATCTTTTCATGTGACAACGCTGAAGAAATGACACTTTGCTACAAAGTAAGGTAGTGAGTGTATAGCTTGTATAATGTAAATGTGTTGTCCCCTCATAATAACTCACAGCCATTAATATCTAAACCGCTGGCCTCAAAAGTAAGTACACCCCTAAGTGAAAACAACCCAATTGGGCCCAAATAGCATTTTTCTCTCCCTGATGTCATGTGACTCATTAGTGTTACAAGGTTTCAGGTATAAATTGGGAGCAGGTGTGTTAAACTTGGTGTTATCGCTCTCTATCTCTTATACTGGTCAATAGAAGTTCAACATGGCACCTCATGGCAAAGAACACTCTGATAATCTGAAAAAAATAATTTTTGCTCTACATAAAGATGCGTAGGCTATAATAAGATTGCCAACATCAAAATATTGTTTGGGAAATATACGTATGAGTGTTGCCAGCATTGCTGCAGAGGTTGGAGGGGTGGAGGATCAGCCTGTCAGTGCTCAGACCATATGCCGCACACTGTATAAAATTGGTCTGCATCGCTGTCATCCCAGAAGGAAGCCTCCTCTAAAGATTATACACAAAAAAAGCCAGCAAACAGTTTGCTGAAGACTAAGGACATGGATTACTGGAACCATGTCCTGTGCTCTGATGAGACCAAGATAAACTTATTTGGTTCAGATGGTGTCAAGCATGTGTGGCGGCAACCAGGTGAGGAGTACAAAGACAAGTGTGTCTTGCCTACAGTCAAGCATGGTGGTGGGAGTTTCGTGGTCTGGGGCTGCATGAGTGATGCCGGTACTGGGGAGCTACAGTTCATTAAGGGAACCATGAATGCCAACATGTACTGTGACATACTGAAGCAGAGCATGATCCCCTCCCTTCGGAGACTGGGCCGCATGGCAGTATTCCAACATGACAACGACCATTGCCTTGCTTAAAAAGATGAGGGTAAAGGTTATGGGCTGGCCAAGCATGTCTCCAGACCTAAACCCTATTGAGCATCTTTGGGGCATACTCAAACGGAAGGTGGAGGAGCGCAAAGTGTCTAACATCCACCAGCTCCATGATGTCATCATGGAGGAGTGGAAGAGGACTTCAGTGGCAACTTGTGAAGCTCTGGTGAACTCCATGCCCAAAAGGGTTAAAGAAGTAATAGGAAATAATGGTGGCCACACAAAATATTGACACTTAGGGCCCAATTTAGACATTTTCACTTAGGAGTGTACTCACTTTTGTGGCCAGTGGTTTAGACATTAATGGCTGTGTGTTGAGTTATTTTGAGAGGAAAGCAAATTTACACTGTTATACAAGCTGTACTCTCACTACTTTACATTGTAGCAAAGCGTAATTTCTTCTGAAAATATATAATAAAATATGTACAAAAATGTGAGGGGTGTACTCACTTCTGTGAGATACTGTATATATATACACACAGGTGCATCTCAATAAATTAGAATGTCGAGGAAAAGTTCATTTATTTAAGTAATTCAACTCAAATTGTGAAACTTGTGTATTAACTAAATTCAATGCACACAGACTGAAGTAATTTAAGTCTTTGGTTATTTTAATTGTGATGATTTAGGCTCGCATTTAACAAAAACCCACCAATTCAATATCTCAACAAATTAGAATACTTCATAAGACCAATAAAATATATATATATATATAATTGTATATACAAATATAGATTAAGACTATAGACTATAAACATATATTGCATTTACTCGTTCTGAAATTCACCTCATCACTGATGAAACAATCAACCGAGCAGTAGTCCTCAAAATTCTTTGAATGAATAAAAGGACTCCCCTCCTGACATTCTTGCCATACCCAGGTGGGCATTCTTTAAATCTCACTGCACTGTAGGCACTGGGTCAGTGAATACGGCACCCGACACTCCTGTCTGTATTGTGCAGACAATGCAGTGAAGTGCAGTGCAGTGAATTGTTGGCCTTCTGGAAAGTATGTTCATTTACTGTATATGTACTCAATACTTGGTAGGGGCTCCTTTTGCTTTAATTACTGCCTCTATTCGGCATGGCATGGAGGTGATCTGTTTGTGGCACTGCTGAGGTGGTATGGAAGCCCAGGTTTCTTTGACAGTGGCCTTCAGGTCATCTGCATTAATGGGTCTGGTGTCTCTCATCTTCCTCTTGACAATACCCCATAGATTCTATATGGGGTTAAGGTCAGGTTAGTTTGCTGGCCAATAAAGCACAGTAAAACCATGGTCACTGAACCAGCTTTGGTACCTTTGGCAGTGTGGGCAGGTGCCAAGTCCTGCTGGAAAATGAAATCAGCATCTCCATAAAGCTTGTCAGCAGAAGGAAGCATGAAGTGCTCTAAAATTTCCTGGTATATTGCTGCGTTGACAGTGGACTTCAGAAAACACAGTGGACCAACACCAGCAGATGACATGGCAGCCCAAATCATCACTGACTATGGGAACTTCACACTGGACTTCAAGCAACATGGATTCGGTGCCTCTTCACTCTTCCTCCAGACTCTGGGACCTTGATTTACAAATGAAATGCAACAATTTCTTTCATCTGAAAAGAGGACTTTGGACCACTGAGCAACAGTCCAGTTCTTTTTTCTCCACAGCCCAGGTAAGATGCTTCTAACATTGTATCTGGCTCAGAAGTGGCTTGGTAGCCCTTTTCCTGAAGACGTCTGTGCGTGGTGACTCTTGATGCACTGACTCCAACTACAGTCCACTCCTTGTGAAGCTCTCCCAAGTGTTTGAATCAGCTTTCCTTGTCTGTATTCTCAAACTTGCAGTCATCCCTGTTGCTTGCGCACCTTTTCCTACCCAAATTCTTCATTCCAGTCAACTTTGCATTTAATATGCTTTGATACAGCACTCTGTAAACAGCCACACCTTTCAGTAATGACCCTCTGTGACTTACCCTCTTCATGGAGGGCGTCAATGTTCGTCTTCTGGACCATTGCCAAGTCAGCAGTCTTCCCCATTATTGTGGTTTCAAAGAACAAGAGATACCCAGAATGCATACTGTAGGGATTGTCATTAATTGAAACTCTAATGTAAATATTCTAATATTTTGATATACTGATTTTTGACTTTCATGAGCTGTAAGCTCTAATCCTCAAAATGAATTTTTTTTTTTACTTTAAATATAATGAATCTAAAATATGTGAAAGTTTCACTTTTTGAAGTTACAAGAAAAAATTTACTTTTTCACGACATTCTAATTTATTGAGATGCATACATATACATACATACATACATACATATATACATATATATATATACACACACATACATATATAGCATGTCTAGCAGGCATTTCTTGCTGGATGAAGGACCATCACCTTCAACTCAACCTAGCTATGACAGAACTGCTTGTGGTTTCAGAAAACCCATAGTTTCATCACAATTTTACCTTCCAATTAGGCTTATCAACCATAACTCCTTCAAAAACAGCCAGAAACCTTGGAGTTGTGATTAATGATAAGCTGAATTTCTCAGACCACATTGCTAAAACTGCCCTGTCCAGTAGATTTGCATTATATAATATTAAGAAGATCATGCCCTTTCTCTCGGAACATGCAACACAACTCCTTGTTCAGGCGCTTGTTCTGTCCAGACTTGACTATTACAATGCTCTCTTGGCAGGTCTCCCAGCCATTTACATCAAACCTCTTCAATTATTGACAAAATGCTGCTGCAAGATTAATCTTTAATGAGCCGAAAAGAACTTAAATCACACCTCTGTTCATCAACTTGCACTGGATACCAATAGCTGCTTGCATTATATTTAATGCATTAATGTTTGCCTACAGAACCACCTCTGATCTGCACACCTTTACCTAAATTCATTACTTACAAATTTAGCTCGGATGAGCTTTATTTGTCACATACACAATTATACAGAGTATAATGAGGAGTGAAATGTGTTCTCTGCATTTAACCCATCCAAGTTTACACACTTGGAGCAGTGGGCAGCCGACTGTGCAGCGCCCGGGGAGCAGTCGTGGACTTCCTGCCGGAGGCGGGATTCGAACCCGCAACCTTGGGTTACCTCGGGTTTCAAGTCCAACGCTCTATCCATTAGGCCAACGACTGCCCACTTATATGACTTCAGACGTATAACGACTTCAACGACTTCAGACTTATATGCCCTCTAGAAGCTTGCATTCTGCAAGTGAACGACGCATTACTGTACCATCCCAAAGAGGCACAAAATAACTTTCACTGACTTGTTCATTAACTGTTCCCATCTGGTGGAATGACCTGCCTAACTCAATCCGAGCAGCTGACTCCTTACCCATCTTCAAGAAACGGCTAAAAACACATCTCTTCCGTCTTTATTTGACCCTCTAACTCTAGCACTCTCTATTCAAATTTTATTTTATCTAATCTGTCTTCTTTTTATTTAAAAAACACACACATATTTGACCCTCTATTAATTGCATATGTATTCTCTAACTGCATACTATATAACTAAATACTCGTTTTCATAAAAAAAAATAAAAACCTTCCTACATGTACTGCGTTAGGCTAACCAGGACTTGTAATAGCACTTGCATGTTGTTTCTCTTTTGTTGGTTTTGGTTGCTTCTATAATGTCCTCATTTGTAAGTCGCTTTGTATAAAAGCGTCTGCTAAATAACTAAATAAATAAATAAATATATATAATTAAATAAAAAAGGGCCAGTCCGTCCATAAATCACTTTATATCCAAATGTATATACAGTGACAACACTATGAAAAAAACACAAAACGACTGAATGAAAATGACTGACAAAGCTTTATATGTAGAATAATACTTTAGAGAATAATAAATGTTAGTATTTTTGTCAAATTAAATTATCTGAAAATTAGCCCCATGTTTTTCATTGTAAATGCTTTAGTGTAACCTTGACATTTTCTTCTTTAATATATTTGTGGTAATGCCACACACTGGATTAATCATAACTTGTATTGAACCATGCTTTATTTTTTTTATTTTTTTAGTCATTCCATTATTCTGAAAAGCACATTTGGAACAGATGAACAAAACTATTTATTTATGTTTTGTGCTCAAAGGTCAATAAGAGCGAATTTCAATAACCGGCTGAGCCATCTTTATCAGTATCTTTGATTGTCTACTTTTTTTCTGAGCTCCACTAAGCTATAAGGCCTTAGGGAATTTCCATTTTTCCATTTCCACAGTGTTTGCTGGCACAAGTTGTTCTATGCTAACCCTCTGAGCATCCTGCTCAGCTCACCTCAATCTCTACATGAAAGGAACCCCTTCCAGATTAGTTGTATGAAGGCAAAGTTGCACCATTTTCATAGATGTGACTCAAGACGCAAAAATCAGGCCTAACCGGGAACCCATCACTTCCATTTCCAGGTGTTTCAGATCGATAAAAGCATGTTGTTTTCAATGAACTGTTAGAAAAGCATTCAACAGTGATTTGGAAGGAGAGGGGCTTCCGTCAACATCCTGTTCTTATAGCCTTGCAATCTGGGAAAGTGCACGTTCTCTGTGGAAATTGACATCATGCAGAATTCCCCCTGGCTCTCTTCACATTGCATTGTTCCAGCCTTGTTGTGGGATTTGGTTTTGAGCTCTTCTCCTCTCACCATGCTCCAGTTAACTCCTGTTCCTGATTCCCTCATGCTTGCTACTGCCTCTTCTCCATCTGTTTTTCCTTTCCTAACGGACCGGTAATGAAGCACCTCTTTTTTGCCCTTGTGCTTTTTTTTTTGAATTTTTGAAACCTTGAAAAAGAGTTGTGGATGCTCCTCTCACAGCCAGTCAGAGGTATTGTTTGGCCTTCTGCCCTCTATGTAGCTGTTCACTTTTTGGTATTTTAAAGCTGCCATAAAATGCATTTATACAATATTTTAAATTGTTCTCTGATATCTAAATAGAATGCATTTGGCTAAGGTAAGGGCAACAATTCTCCAGATTCTACCTAGAATAAAATGCTCTGTTATTGGCTTATTTGGAAGGGTCATAAATAATAAAGTTGAGCTCTGCTCTGATTGGCTGTTTCACAGTGCAGCTCATTTCAGTAGCTCACACAGCAGGAAGGAAACATAGGGACAATATATGTTTCAGTACTTTGTCGCGCAGTTATATCTTTGGGTAATTATACTCTAAATTAAATGCAGGCATCAGGGAGCAAATATTAATATGCTGGGCATTGAAACTTTTGTAAACGCTTTTTAGTTTCACTTTCGAGATTCACGATCGCACGTACTCTATGGAGTACATTTATTCTATGGAGCGGCTGTACTTACCACACATTTTACAAGATCAGATGCTTGTCAGTGGTGCTCAGGATCTGTAAATCATTCGTCATCATCCTCAGTCATCTCTCCTTACTCTGTTTATGTGGTAAGTGAAATCTTATGTACTGTAATGTAACAGGTTACCGCTAGCAATGAGCTAACCATGTCCCTTTAGTGGCTTGTGTTATTTTATTAGAACACGTTATTTTGTTTTCCGTGCCTTTCTGAATACAGACACCAACCTATCCCTGCACTTCACATCCCCTGCACAGCCTGGAACATAACATTTATTTCCATGATCTGCCATTTTCGCTGTTGTCCTCGCTTGTTTCTTCACAATACCTGCAGAACTTCTGATGGTTTGGCTGGCCTAGAATAGGCGGATATATGCAAATGTTGGGGGCATAACTATTTGTGAACCCTACTGTAACGTCACAGTCGGTGTTATGTTCTGATTCGCCTTTTTTTCAGTGGTCTTTTGTATTCACAGGATTTACATAAGTAGGAGGAAACAATGGTGTTTGAGGCTCACATCATGTAATTTCCATGTACAGAACTCGTATTATTCAACTATGCCAAGGTAAACTCATAGAGGTCAGCTTTGGATAATCGTTCCAAAATTCTAATGTACAGCCTCAGCACTATTATTAGGGCAAATAACATTCTTGAAGAAACAGGCTAAACCTGAGAGTCAGACCATCAAGATAGATGTGTGTCCCTTTAGGCAGATACGATCCAAGCTATAAAACCTGGTGGACAGCGAGGCCCAGCCAGCCGCCGCACAGATGGACACACGACTAGACCACGCCCAAGAAGAGGCCACGCCTCGAGTGGAATGGACTCTCACTCCCACAGTGCTGGAGGCCCAGGGAGGAATAGGCTAGTGTGATAGCCTCTAACAACCATCGAGAGATACTCTGCTTTGTGACCAAAGACCCCTTAATGTGGCCACCAAAGCATACAAAGAGTTGTTCCGACTGTCTGAAAGGGGCGGAATGCTCTATGTAATTTTCAGTGCCCTGACTGGGCAGAGATGGTTAAACTCTTGGTACTTACATACCATTGGTACTTACTTACATATGTATGTATATGTATGTTTATATATATATATATATATATGTATGTAACTTTACAAATATATATTTTTTTATTTAAAATAAATGTGTTGTTAAAAATCCTTCTTATGCAGCATTAACAGCTCATGCATTAGCAGTCGGTTTATTAATATATGCAGCTGAGGTTTCATTCATGCATTCTGTATATTTTCTTATTGATGTTATTAAATTGTTCCATAACAGCTCAACACCTTAATCTCCATCCATCCATCCATCCATCCATCCATCCATCCATCCATCCATCCATCCATCCATCCAGCTCTTTCCTAATCTCATTTATCAGTAAATCTCTGTTATTTTGTCTATTCAATCTCTTTCTTCTTATTTGCCAGTGTCATATGTACTTTTTGTAAAGATTAAAATGCAGAACATTTAGATATTAATGTTTGGTAACTATAAAAAAAAATGCTTTTCTTGTGCTCACAAGTCTCGCCTCAGAATAAAAAAATAGTTTGGAGTGTGATATTTGTCTATTTGTGATTAACTGCAGCTGAAGTGTTCCCTGAAGTTTCTCATCACCTCTTTTTCATACACAGAATGACCTTTAGCATGCAGGGGGTTGAGAGTCAAGTGTGAGAATGATTTGAACAAACAGTGCCAAAACAGTAAGTATGTACCCTAGAGGACTACCTCTGTTTCTTCACTCACACAGAGAGTATCTCCATTTCTTTGACAGTCAGACACAGTAGGTCACGCAAAGGTGTCCTTATGGATGCTGTGTGCGTGTGCGTTAGATGTCAGAAGGCGGAACCAGTAGTCACACAGGCAATATTTCTGTTATAATAGTGGATGTTAAATATATCAATATGTTAATCTCTATTTTATGAATATGAGGGCGGCAGTCGCGCCAGACCGTGCACTGGCTAAACAACAGCTCGAGGCATCATTCAAAGTCAGAGCCTTATACCCTCTCAAATTGTTTAAAAAAATGCTGGACCTCATGGCCTCTGCAACTCCAGTACTTCAGTTGGGCCTGCTCCGGATGAGACCCCTTCAGTATTGGTTGAAACCTTTGATTCCGCTTCACACGTGGCATCATGGACGCATCCACGTCAGGGTGAGCCAAGCCTGCATTGCAGCCCTTCCCCTCTGGAAGAACCCGCAATGGTTCAAACAAGGTGTGGTGATGGGAATGGTCTACAGAAGGAAGGTAGTCTCGACAAATGCTTCTAACACAGGTTGGGGAGCTCTGTGCGAGGGCAATCCGACCTTCGGCTCCTGGTCGATAGCAGAAAGTCGGCTGCACATCAACTGGCTCGAAATGATGGCAGTATTTCGAGCACTTCAAACCTTCCTGCCGGACCTGAAGGGACACCATATGCTAGTCTGCTCAGACAGCATGACGGTGGTGGCCTATATAAATAGCCAAGGCAGGCTCACCTCGAAACACCTTTTCGAGATGTTAAGGCACCTCTTGGAGTGGGCAAATCTCAACCTACGTTCATTGAGGGCAGCACATGTGCCTGGCGTGCTAAACCAAGACCAGTGGATGCTCCAACCACAAAAGGTTCAGGAAATCTGAGAGATCTTTGGAAAGGCAGAGGTCGACCTCTTTTCCTCAAAAGATAACTCTCACTGCCAAACTTATTTTTCGAAGAGCAAGGATGCGTTGGCCCACGAATGGCCCAACATCTTCTTATATGAATTTTCCCCAATCGCTCTGAATCCCCAGGTAATCAGGCGAGTCAGGGAACACAGACACAGAGTGCTATTAGTGGCCCTGCTCTGGAGAAACCATCACTGGATCTCAGAGCTCTCTCAGCTGCTTATAGCAGCCCTGTGGCCCATTCCCCTGAGGCGGGATCTCCTCTCTCGGGCGAAAACAAAACAATTTGGCACCCTCAGCCGGAACTGTGGGCTCTACATGTGTGGGCTCTCAACGGTAATCGGTAGATCTCCCCGAGAATGTCCTAAATATGATTTCACAGACTAGAGCTTCGTCCCCGAGACTCCTCTACGCCCTTAAGTGGTCTGTATTTTCCGCCTGGTGTACAACCCGTGGCGATGACCCCGTATCATATGACATATCTGTGATATTATCCTATTGCAAGAGCTGTTGGATAAGGGCCGTTCCCCCTCCATGCTCAAGGTGTATGTGGCAGCTATAGCAGCTTCTCACGTTCCTGAAGCGGGCAGTCGGTGGGCCGAAATAACCAAGTTGTTCGTTTCCTGAGAGGATCCAGGAGGCTACATCCGCCCGACCTCTCACGGTCCCTACATGGGATCTGCTCACGGTCCTGAGAGCCCTCAAGGGCTCCCCCTTTGAGCCACTTCATTCTGCATCCATAAAAGCACTATCGCTGAAAACCGCGCTACTTCTAGCACTAGCATCGATTAAGCGAGTGGGTGACTTGCAGGCTCTTTCGATAAACCCTGCATGTCTTGAGTTTGGGCCTAACGACTCCAAGGTCGTCCTTAAGCCTAGACATGGGTATGTCCCTAAGGTGTTCTACACCCCATTTAGAGCTCAGGTTATTACTCTCTCTGCGCTATGTATGTACCAAGGGGCTCATCTCCTGTTTCCAAAATGCATCACAAACTTTAATCTCTTCCCATCCCAATCCCACGAAAAAACTGGGGGAAAATCCCGTCCCGTTCCACTCCCGGAAGAATGACTCCCATTCCCTCCCACTCCCGTGTTGTTGTTTTTTTTTTTTTTGCCGATAACTGTCAATTACAGTAAAAATATAGTACAGATCACAGCGTGCCCACCTTATTAGTTGAATAAAACCCAAAATGTTTTTTGTTATTATATTGAACTGAAAGCCATCTTATTATGCACAGTGTTGCACAGATAAAATTTCATGTAAATCATCCATGCTAACACACACGTCCTTCTATTTTTTTTTTTTTGACATTTCACTCTCTATAGATATATTTTTCTATGTACTGTATTTTTAGATATATTCGAGTTTCAAGTTTCTTGCTCAAGTTCACATGAGACCTAAAGCGCATCCTGTTTCATAGCGTTTCGTTGTTATTCTGAGTGCACGCAAATAACGTAGAGTCTTTACAGATTCGAAAGATGTATTAGGCTACTTTTATCTGTATGACCAAAATGACGGAGATTTTAAGAGCAAGTGAGCGCACCGAGCCTGTCTTGCAGCAAACGCCGCTTCCACACAAACACTTCAATAGCGCACATTTCTCTAGGTTAACATCATATTGAGCTGCCATGTAAAGTTGCTACTACATACATCTTTCAGATGAATAGCCATATTTGAGGTTGATGAATGATAGGTGGCGTTTGGATGTCCTGCCCGATTGTATTACCACATAGACCAGCCGTTAACAATCTGTCCATCACGGACTGCGAGCCTCTAGTTCAAAGACTCGTTCTCGCCTCCTACAGTGCAATTCGGCTAGGTATACATCCGCTAAAATATCAGGGTGAAAGTCATCATAGCTTGCGTAGTATAGACCCAGCTCCCAACCCAACTTTGAGAATAGATTAACGGCGATATTTTTTTTATCGCCGATAAGAGTCTCACGTTAACGCAGCACGTTAACGCCGATAACGGCCCACCACTAATATATATACATATATATATAAATATATATATACATACATACATATACATACATACATACATACACATACATACATACACATACATACATGTCTGAGTAACCGAGAGCAGAGGGTGAAGTGGGGCTCCAGTGTGTCTAACTCCTTTCCAGTTCCAGCTGGTGTTCCTCAAGGGGGACTTCTATCCCCTCTGCTTTTTGTCATATGCATAAACAGCCTGGACTCATATTTGCCTCCTTCGGAAATACCTGTGAAATATGCTCACTATTTTGCTATAAAACTGAACAATTTTGAAAGCTGAGACTTATATATCTCCCGGTGCTCCCAATCCGGGCCATTTGCATGCACAAAAGGCTAATAAGCTCAAAATATTAGACTCTAACTTTAATCTTTATTTTTGAAACGTGTTTACTTTATTCTCATAATATTTCGACTTTATTCTCGAAATATTTCGACTGTATTCTCATAACTTGGACATTATTCTCAAAATATTACAACTTTAATCATAGATTTATTTTTTATTTTTAACGAGGCACTAAAACGCCGTCATAGTGTAAAGGGGAAGAGAGAGAGAGAAAAAAAGACAGGGGCTCGGGTCGGACTCTGGCGGAGAATTCTGATAAGCAGTCAAACAAGGGCTGGGCCCCTGCAAGGCTCTATATTCGTTCTCTTTCAATTAAAAGTTCCCCCTTGGCTTGGCGGGCCCCCAATCTTCCCGGGCCCATTTGCATCTGCACACCCTGTATGTCCAGACGCTACGCCAATGGCCCCGCCCCTTGCCAAATCAGCAAGTTGTCAATATTGCTATATCAATTCAGACCCTGAGAATATTGAACAAGAGGATTGTGCAGAACCTTTGCACGCACGGATATTGCAAGACATATTAAAGTGGTACCGTTATTGTTGTTGTTTTTTGGCTAAGTCACATTTTAGATAGGATGTCAACAACAGCTTAAAATAACTGCATTTACTATGTACAGATAAGTGCAATGGTAATATGTATTTTGTTATTTAATTCTAACATTATAGCATGAATTGCAGTGAAACTCTTATACAGTTGCATGTTTTTACACCATAATCCCACAGAGTTACACTATTTGTGGCGGCATAGGACAATGTATTTTCTGCCAGCAGGAGGCGTTGTTGGGGAGGTAGAGATCAAGGTTTCCCCGATAACGCTTTACACAAAGAAGATCTCCGCTCACAAAAGCTGTGACATCCAACATGTTCTGAAAACAGTCGGTTTCCATCAGAAATACAGTGATATAAAAACACCAATACCAGGTTTAGATTTTGAAACGTGCAGTGCTCAACCAAGCGTTCTCCCCAACACCAACCATTAAAATTTCTGTAGGCGGGATTTATTTTTGTTTTATCACAAATACAGGAAAACAACTTTGTTGTTGTTCGTTGTAGTTCTTGCAAAGGGATAAAAAAAAAAAAACTAAATATTTCCCTTTGGAGTTGACTTTGAGATTTGGAACTTTGTAGATCGTTGTATGCCCAAACATATATACTACCGACTGACTAAAATTCAAAAAGTGAAAAAGCATAATAGGACCCCTTTAAATTAATCAAAAGTGACAGAAAATACATTTATAATGTTACAAAATATTTCTTATTTAAAATGTTGTTTCTTTTGAACTTCAAAGAATCCTTTCCAAACTAACTGTTCACCACTGTTTTCTTGCATTGATAATGACAATAAATGTTACTTGAGCATCAAACAGCATAATATAATGATTTCTGAAGTATCTGAAGTGACACTCTAGACATTCCAATAGTTGTCTATGTAAAGTCCAAGACCACTACCTACAAAACTACTAAATATATAAATAGTTCAGGAAGATTAATATATTCAGTCATGTAAGTAAAGCTTATATCTATTAGAAAGTAGTGATGTCCGGTTAAAAAACGAATCGTTATTTTGAACATATTATTTTCAGTGAACTAGATGCAGTGCTTAATTTGTAAATGTCGAGGTCCCCGGAACAAAGCGGGGTCATGGCTTTTATTAGGGTTAGTACATGAAAAAGCAATGACATTTTGAAACCGCAATTTCCAGGCCTGGGAAATAAATTAATAATTGTAATAGAGTTATAATTAATCCTGTCCAGAATTGTGTGGGGGATTGTGTCTATATTGCATAGTTTTACTCATTCCCGCAGCTTATAAAAATAAAAATAAAAATATAGTGTAATGGAGATATTAAAGTGATCCGATGGCAGTAGATTCAAGTCAAAATAGTTCAATGATAACTCGAGTTATGAGTTGGTTAATGGTTACAACAGTTGCTGGGTCACCAATACGCTAAACTGAGGAAACAGTTTTGATGCCTGTTTTGAGGCAGACATGTCTGCGAAGGACTGAAGAGCTGTTGATAGGAGCAGACCAAAAACATGCATGTATTATACATAATTGACCAATTGTGGCACTGTACGTGATAAGGTGAGATCTACAGAGAACGATCAAAGCGATGCAAATATGTGCACGTGTTTGTTTGTTTGTTCGTTTGACTTGAAGGGCCACTGTGGCAGAACCTGATTTTACCAAGTGCAACATGTTCCTGGATCAACATCTTTGTTGACCCTGGAACAACATTGTTATTAACCAATCAGATTTCAAGAACAAGTTTATAATTTTGTTGAAGTTTAGGATTACAATCAGTGTTTGTCGCTTGTACATCAGTGTCATTCATCTATCATTTCCTCTGATTTTAGGGATTACTCATGTTTAAGTTTAGGTGTTGGGAAATAGTCAAGATTAAATTTTTGGATTAAAATGTTGTTCCAGGGTCAACAATATATCCAGGAACACATCTAACTCAGCAAAATCAGGACGTGCACCACTGTGTCAAAAAAGACACCAGGGTAGGCGCAAGACCGATTCGAAAGCATAAGAAGCACCTGCTCTGCTCTCTAGCTCTCATGAATGTCACACGATCTACCTGCACAGTGCAAACAGCCAACAACAGGATTTTCTACCTCAAAATTAATAGTGTGCTTTTGAGCATGTCACAGATTTTTGTGAGTGCGTGTAAAAATAGTACAACAACAACCTCCCCTAAGTCCTGTGGGAACAGGTACATCATAACATAATTCCAGCTGTAGGTCCACCTCAGGGCACAGAAGCCAGTCGGGGACACAGGGAACGCTGCATTGATTTTAATCAGTGATGTCACAGAATCAATGAAACCTTATAAGCCTCAGGTGAAAAGTAGTAATGAGTCGCGGCCTCATGAGAGCTACTTTTATTGGACATTTTATGTGGGAAATGTTACCCTGTCTTTATTTTTGCCAATAGTAAAAATGTTCCCCTGACAACTTTGTAATTGTGAAGATTGTGATAATAATATTCCAATAGGCATACACCATTCTTACCCGTTCACCAAAGAAGAATATTTTACCCAGCCAAAGGGAAATGATTTCAGGGTGCAACGCAGCCAAGCTAAATAAATGTGATAAGTTAACTTCACAAAGTATCTTCTCCCACAGTATTGTTTAAAAATAAAAGCATTGCAAGTTTACAGAGTAAATTAGCATTATGAAACCTTCGTTTAGCAAACAACTCAGTTGAGCAGCAGGTCATAGTCCTGCCACATGGGAGATATTGACTCCAATGATCTGCTGTATTTAAGTGACGCTATTAATCATTTGCTTTAGCCACCGTTATCACAGCGTGATTAATTGCACTTTAGTAATAAATCTATTTAAATAAATTTGTCTCACAAATAAGAGTAAAGAATAGCTATTTTCCCTGAGTTTATGCTTGGCTCTAGAACACATGGCTGGTGATGTATGAGCAGAACCTGATTCTGTTTGCATCAACCCAAGATGCTGATTACAAACAATTATTTACTGTAACTTACTATAATAAAGGAATAATCATAGCTCATAAATGCATTATGTTCACACTCCGAGTGCACACACTATACAAGATTGACAAGGTAACCTTGGTTGTTGCCACCTGTAACACCTAGGGAAAAAGAGCATGTTGTTTTTGATCAAACATGGATTGGATCAATATAGCCCTTTCTTCTCGCTCATGCATGTATCAGTGATTGATTGAGTTGTGTCAATGCACCAGATGAGGCTATTAAACCGCTAAGTAACAACCGTGAGACACTTTCACAGATGAAACCTGTTAAATTGCAATAAAATAGCTGAAACTGCTTTTCCTGTTTCAGCGATTCACACATAAAACAGCTTCCCATCTTTGTCCGTATTGATAATGTTAATGCATCAGTAGCAAAATGGTGTTAAAAACCCATTCGCTCAGATGGAGAGAAGCTAGGTCCAATTTGATAAATAAAACTACAACTCTGTAAAATAAAACGTAGCAGTCGTCACATTTTTTTCTTCAGCCAATCAGAAGACTCTTGTGTCTCTTCATAAATGTGTGTGTTTGGAGGATGTGAAATGTGTCAAAACATCCTGAGGGGAATAAGATGACACAGGACAATAAAGAGGCCAAAAAACTAAGTGACCAAAAAAAGAGGCAAAACGAGAAAGAAAGAGCAAGCTTTTCATCGCTGGAGGGAGCACAGAACTTCAAAACAACTTCAAAACAGATGCCAATCTTGCTGTGGTTCTGACTGACAGGTAAATATATTGCTATAGAAAAAGGGGTTGTTTCTTGTGGAAGTTCTGAACAGTAAACATGCTTATAGTGCCTCTTAGGGATGTACATCTCTGAGGCCGATATGATACACATCTCGATGCAAAGTCAACAATATTATAGATTTAAGATACATATGCAGCAGCTATGTGATTCGATTTGACAATGCAATAAAATGCAATGGCTATGCAGTTCTATATGGTACAGATGGATCACTTTCAGTTCTTGGGTGCAGACAGACAGTCATATCAATCAGGGGCATCATGCACTCATTATTTTTGAGGTGACACGAGTGGAGGATGGGGGGGGGGTTGGGTCGTCGTCATGTGACACACAACAGCCACAGCAGCACTTATGTTTTACATGTTTTTCCTTTTTATTCAAAACATTCCCAAACGCATGAACCATATCATGAAATATCTTGATTGTCACATTTAGAGATTATGTTAGTTGATCTATAGTGGGCGATGGTCAAAGTAACCTAAAAATGTAGGTAATTATTAACTATTCATGAAAACCTGTTTGTTTACTTAACAGATATAGGTGTCGTGCCATAACATATTTGTATATGACTGACTTTATATTTAATGCAAATTTAACATTGAACGTTAATGTGAAATAGAATCATTGCAATTTAGGCTACTAATACTTTCATTATACAGAAAGAGAGCAAAGAACATTTCATTATCAAAAAACATTTTCACTGACAGTCTAGCGTTCAAGCACTCTCAAAAACTCTCATTAAAATTAGTAAAGCTTTTTTACACTATGAAATTATCTTTTTCACAGATTTGTACACACATTTGCACTTTGTTGTTTCTGACGAGGGAATTCGCCAGAAAGAGATATTCAGTCAGCGAGCGAGTGAAGAAAGCACTGACATTTTAGCGATGGCTCATCCAAACGTCTGATGGTCATTGCATTCATAAGCTCAAACAGCATCGTGTGTGATTGGTTAATGAGCAGAGCTGTAAAAATGAGTTTGTATCTGGCTCAGCGCCAGCTAGCAAACGCCGGTTTGAATTTAGCAGCTGATGATATGACACACAGAATGTTCTAATCACGCCTCTGTGATTGTTTTAAATATAGAAAATATTAATTAGCTATTTTTTTTGTCTTTTGAAGCTGCATTCAAAATCCAATTTTCTCAGAAATCTGAGGGAGCATGTGTTGAATGGGCATGACACTTCTGATATTAATCTATATTCTATGTGACTATCAGGACATGCCTTGGTCTCCGTAGTGTTGTGATGTGTCATATTCATGTAGCAGCAGTGATGAGAACACTCTTGAGAAATAGTTTCATATTAAATATTGTTGCACATATTAAATATTGGTCACTTTATAAAAAATAAAAGTATAGTGACTCTACTAATAATTATATATAAATAATTGTGAAAAAGGCCCAGCAGAGGTTATATTTCTTTCACCAGCTAAGAAAGTTGAACCTGCCACAGGAGCTGCTGAAATAGCTCTACTCTGCCCTCTACCCTGAATCCGTCCTCTGCGTGTCAATAACTGTCTGGTTCAGCTCAGCTACCAAATCTGACCTCAGAAAACTATGGAGGGTAGTCCGGACTGCTGAGTGATTCATTGGTACACCCTTACCCACTCTCCAAGAACTGTACTCATCCAGAGTGAGCAAAAGGCATGGAAAAATCACTCTGGACCCCTTACATTCAGCACAGTCCCTCTTTGAACTACTGTCTGGTCAACGCTACAGAGCTCTGAGCACCAGAATGGCCAGACACAGGAACGGTTTCTTCCCTTAGGCAGTCCATCTCATGAACACTTGACAATAACACGGAACACACAACACTATTATACATAATTTATAATTTACCCATCACACATATTTACTTACATTTCAAAAATGTACATATCATACTTGTACATACATAATAGTCTACATAATAGTCATAAATACATAATAGTCATAAAAACTCTTGTTTTTTTGTACATTGCCTATTTTGTATATTTGTATATTAATATTTGTATTAGCTGTGTCCTGTCCTGTTGCTGTTTTTCTTTTGCACTGTGCAGCTTATGTCACTATGACAAATTCCTTGTATGTGTAAACAATAAAGCTCATTCTCATTCTCATAATCTGTTTTTACTGATGCAAATATGTTAGAAACAATGCTTCCCAATAATGCTATCTTGCAAACTTTTTTAAATCGATGCATCGCATCGTTACCATTTATACCAATGCAAATCGGTGAATCTTACCATCCCTAGTGCCTTTAAATGTTAAAGTTCACCCAAAATGAATTTACTAACTAAAGCCATAAAAAAATAAAATGAAAAAACATTTTTTTTTTTTACTTATTTTATTATTTGATATAAACGTTTCTTATTTAAAGTTGCAGTACAAAACTAAAACTAAAGATGTAACCATACAGACAAAATAAAAATGACAAAAACAATACATCAAAACACAATTACTAAAATTCAACTAAAATTAAAATTGAAAATGTAAACAATATTAAAATAACATGGTTTCAAACCTGTATGACTTTCTTTTATTTAGGCTGCAAGTGACATAACTCAACTTTTAAATATGTTTTATGAAGTCTCTTAATATTGATATGGAAATATGCTTTGTTAGTTGAACAGTTGGAATGTTTATTACACTACAGTACACCTCTATTGAGCACTCTGTTCTTCTATTTTCATTTATGTCAAAAATTAAATTTGGCACAACCCTGACTTTTTTCAACCACTTTTTTTATTAAACAGATATTACCTTTTTTGTAAACTATCCCTTTATGTGTAAATTGCCATATGTATGAAAACACCACAAGGTCACTTTGGATTTTGCTCATTCTTACCAATGAAAAGTAGCCAGCTACTATAAACAAATATTCCACATGCAAGTTAAAAAAATAAGAGTTTGCACTCAACATGTTTTTTCTTTTCCAACAGCATATCAGCAAATAGAACAAGGGAGAGGGTTACCATGACTATGCGGTTGGTGGCCTCGTTGATATTCTCCTCCTCACCCTTCTCTCTGCCTGACCCCTTTTATTAACTAAATTACATAAGCTGGTGGAACAGTGGTGGAATGAAGAGCAGGGGTCCAAAGATACAAACACAACAGCTCATGTATACATTATTTCACTAATCCCCCGTAAAACAATTATTACGCAGCAATGAAAAGCAGAGATAAAATGATTAGCCTGATGTTGGGGAAGGCTCTGCCCATTTCCTCTTACCCTCTCAAACACGACTGCCAACTGATGCTTAGCATTGCAAATGCCCTTCCAGAGTGCTAAAAGAAGGGAAAGGAGTGTAGATAGGAAGAGGGAGTTTAGGGGGAAGACTGGGGAGGATGTTGCCGGGAAAGGGGAGGAGGTGTGGGTGTGTTTCACTATTTATAAAGGCAAACTCATTCTGTGTGAGCTCTTTGACAGTGCAAATCCATGGCTACAAGGACAAGAGAGAGGCTGGTAATGTGATAAGTGGCCTGGCTGATTTGATTCCGTTCCAAGTCAAACACGTGTTTTATTCTGCTCGATTTGATGCCGGTGCCATTACCTGTCTACCTGAACAGACATGGAAAAGTGCAGTGATGAGAATACCAAACAAACCAATCAATTTGTTTTGTGTCACAAAATAACTTTAGCAGTTGTAGACTGTTTTTCTGGGTTCCGGTGATTTGCAACTTGATGCATTCTGTTTTGGCAGTTACTGACATTATTTACTCACCCTCATTTGGACACCATTGACTTTAAAAAATCTTCTTTTGTGTTACACTGAAAAAAGCAAGTGTTACGCCCCGTCTAGGGGTAAAGGCACAACATGAAAGGAGTACGAGAACACAAAGGATTTTTGAAAAACAAAGGATCAGTATTTTAATGAGAACAATGATTTAAACTGTACAATTGGGGAAATTCAGCTTCAGGAGCCGACAAGGCCAAAATAACAAACAAAAGCCAACTGATTGTATCCCTCCAGCTTCCCTAAATCACAAAACAAATATAAAACAAAATACAAAAGGTTATTACCAAACTCCCTATCCAAAAACAATCAACAAAGAATATCCAACAAAAATGGCGTCGGTCTCCCTACTTCCCCAAAAGGTTATTATATACAATTATTTACAATTATTAGCAAACAAGGCCAAACAGGGGTAATCCAGAATCTAAGTCAGAGAACATGCGGTAGTCAATGGTACAAACAATTGGGCAAAACCAACAACAAGTGATCCCTCTCACGAGCAAACACACACAGATTCTCAGGCTTATTAACACGTCACTAACTAGCAAAACAAACAGCAAGCGAGCACGAAGCTAAAACAAGAAGAGATGACGAAGTCTCTTATAGGCATCCAGGAGTCAGCTGACCAGGCAGGGTGTGGCACCAATTGGACTGCAGGAACCAATCAGACATCATCCTGCACAGAAACACACACAAACACCTCCTAAAGAAAGACAACACAGAGAAATAGAACAAAAGGGACACAACACACCCATACACAAGAATAAACAGGTGTCATGTTTATGAACATGTTCTTGACAGAGAATCAGCAATAACATTATCTTTGCCCTTCTTATATTTGATGTCCAAGTTAAAATCTTGACAGATTAAAGCCCAACGCATAAGCCTTTGGTTTTTGTTACAGAACTATTGCAAAAATACAAGAGGGTTGTGGTCAGTAAAAACTTCAACTGGTTGTGAACTTGATTCAACATAAACTTCAAATTGTTGCAAAGCTAACAAGAGGACTGTTGAAACGTTGCTGGAGCATTTCGAAGGCCAAAAGCTAACAGCTTATATTGTAAGAAAGCATCTGGAGTAGCGAATGCTGAAATTTCTGAGGCACGTTCTGTAAGTGGCACTTGCCAATAACCCTTGAGTAAATCTAATTTGGTTACAAACTTAGATTTTCCAATTCTGTCAACACAATCTTCTATCCGTGGGAGCGGATAGGAATCTGCTTTGGTGACTTGATTAACTTTTCGGTAGTCGGTACAGAAACGTGAGGACCCATCAGGTTTAGGGACCAAAAAGCAGGGTGAGCACCAGGGACTAGAACTAGGAACAGCTAAACCATGCTTCACAAGGTAGTCAGTTTCCTGTTTCATTATCTCACGTTTGACAGGGTTAATACGATAAGCATTCTGTTTGATTGGACGATGATCAGCTACATCAATATCATGCTTTAACACAGAAGTTACAGTAGGCACATCAGAAAAAAGTGATGAAAATCTTTCAATTAAGTGTAACAACTCATTCCGAGATGACTCGGATAAATGGGAGAGTTTTGAACTTAAACTTGCAAGGGTTTCTGAATTTTGTAAGCGAGCACTAGATATGGCAGCACTACCCAACCTAAGATCATCCACACATGGAGAGTCAAACTGCTACAGAGGGAGAAGTTGTTGGAACAGATCTAGAAATTTCAGAGTCTAAGCGGGAAACGTATGACTTAAACATGTTTATGTGGCAAACACGGGACTTTCGGTGCCTCTCAGGAGTTTGTACAACATAGTCTGTATCACTTAATTTCTCCTCTATTTCATATGGGCCTCCAAACTTTGCTTGCAGTGAGAAACCCGGCAAAGGCAATAACACAAGCACTTTATCACCAACCTTAAATGAACGCTTGACAGACTTTGTCATAATTATCCTTCATCTTGGACTGTGACGAGACTAAAGTTTGACGAGCTAGCTTCCATGCAGAATGCAACCTTTCACGAAATGTAGCACAGGGGTGAGGGATGTAGAAGAGGGGCCCTGAGCAAGGAGATGCTCTTGAAGCAACTTTAATGGACCACGAAGGGAGTGACCGAAGACTAATTCAGCTGGACTGAACCCCAAGGACTCTTGCACTGTGTTCCGAATCGCAAACAATAAAAGTGGTAACTGCTCATCCCAATCCTTCTGATGTTCTACACAATAAGTACGAATTATAGTCTTTAAGGTTTGGTGGAACCGTTCAATAACACCCTGAGATTGAGGATGATAAGCACTAGACACAGTATGGGTAATGTTCAGTTCGTTCATAGCTTTACGAAGTAAAATTTGTTCCTTGATCAGATTGAATAACTTTTGGTAGACCAAAAGTGGTGCAAAATTTCACAAGGGCTTTCACAATGTTAGGGGACTTCAAAGAGCGTAATGGAATGGCTTTGGGAAACCTGGTAGCAGAGCACATCATATTCAACAAATACAGATGTCCCGATTTAGTCTTGGGCAACGGTCCTACACAGTCAATCACAAGTTTTTCAAATGGTTCATTTAACACAGGAACTGGCTTTAAAGGTGCTGGGGACACAACCTGATTAGGCTTTACTGCAACTTGACAAGAATGACACAAACGGCAATACTGTGACACAGAAGATTTTTTCCTGGCCAAAATAAATGTTTCAAAAGGTTATGATAGGTCTTCCTAACTCCTAGATGTCCTGCAAGTTTGTGGTCATGGGCTAGATTTAGTACATAACCACGGTAGGGCTGTGGAACAACAACTTGAAAAACTGTACTCCAGTCATGTTTTATTTTCTCGGGACTCCACTTTCGCATGAGTACACCATCATCTAGAAAATATACTATTGCATTTTTAGGCAAATCAGACTTCTCTATCACGGAGGATATACAGGTTAACAGTGTTTCATCAGCATTTTGAGCACTGATTAATTGTTGTTTACTGAAAGGAAAGTTAAAGCTAGGCTGAACAATCACACATGTATAACTATTTTCAACTTCAGCCTTTGGCATTACTGAACCCATAAATGAGTTAGAAAGATCAACCTCCTCCTCGAATTTACGGGCTTGTGGTCGAGTAACAACGCATGACTGAAATACATTGGGAAAGTCCCGCACTAACACATCATCTTCAGATGCACATGGTACATCAGTAACTTCTGGTAGAGAATGAACCTTTCTTCCAGCAAGATCGTTTCCAAGAATAAGGGAAATCCCTTTCACTGGCAATTGAGAACGTACAGCAACTTTTACTTCACCCGTCACAATGTTAGAATGCAAATAAATGGTGTGTAAAGGAACCCTTACTATCCCCAACTCAATTCCCTGAACCAACACATCAGAGCCACAACTGGAGTGAGGAGAGAATGGTAACGTACTTGCTAAAATGAACAACTGTGCAGCACCCGTATCCCGCAGGATGCGCACAGGTTTAAACTCAGAATCAGAGCTAGACAAAGCAACAACACCATCACAAACAAACGGTTCAAATGTAGGGTCAACAGAGTTCCACGGTGGGTACACGAATGAAAGCTACACTCTTAAATGTGTTTTGAGCTTTCCGCTGATTTTTACGCTGTAGTGCTGGACAAACAGCAATCAAATGCCCTTTTTCATGACAATAGAAACATTCTCTGGCTACCAAAGGGTTGTCAAGTAATTGGTCATCTTTTTGTGTAACTGGCGTACGCTTAGAATTATAAGAACGATCTGCAGAGGTGCGTGGTGAAGAACGGGGGGACGAAAAAAAATCAACCTTATGGGTGAGCACAAACTCGTCTGCAAAGACAGCAGCATCAGCAAGAGAGGAAACTTTGTTCATTCAAGTAGACCACAATTTTTTTCAGAAATGTAATTTTAACTCCTCAACCAAGAGTAACTCCTTTAGCTGATCAAAAGTCGTGACTTTACTAGCATCACACCATTTGTCAAACAAAGTAGTCTTCTCACGAGCAAATTCAACGAATGTTTGACTGGGAATTTTTACATGTCTTCTGAATTTCTGACGATAGGCCTCCGGAACTAGCTCATACGCACATAAAACTGCCGCTTTAATTGCATCAGAGTTCAAACTTTGTTCTAACGTAAGAGCGGAGCACACTTCCTGTGCTTTTCCTAATAATTTGCACTGCAAAAGCAAAGGCCAAAAATACTTAGGCCACTGTAATGTGGTCGCGATGCGTTCAAAAACAGGGAAGTACGTGTCAACTTCACTTTCTCTGAATGATGGAACTAACGAGATCTGTTTACAAATATCAAATTCAGAGGAACTTACCCGTACAGATTGCGACGCTGCAGGGAGAGGAGAGGCGGCATTTACTGGAGTCTGCAATGGAGTATTTCTCCGTGACACTGGAGAAGGTGAACGCCGAGCCCGCCCGGTCTTTAGTTCAATCTCCGGCTCTTTCAGCCAGATGTCTCGTTGCGTCTCAAGCTCAACTGCTCGGACCTGCAAGAGCTGATTCTGGTATTGTTGTCAGCATAATTCCACATCCAGTTCTTTCAACCGGACTGCCAACAATGGGTCTTTTGGCAAAGGATTAACGGGATACATGCGAGCAGCATCTTCAGATTCGGATTCTGCCTCAGCAGCCTCCAAATCGTCAGATGAAGCGGTAGATGCAACGCCCTTAACCACAGTCGCGCCAGGGAAGACCTTTTGCTTCATAAGTTCTTTGTGCAGTGTCTCCTTTATCTCCCTTTTAAGCACACTTCAAGGTATGGCTATATTATAAAAATCAGCGATCACCAACAAATCGTCTTTACGACATCTTTCAAATTGCTCCTCGGTTGGTGTGATCCCAAATTTATCAAACTCAAATTTTGATGTCATGCCAAACGCTATATTTCCTCCCACACAAAGTAAAAAACCCAGGCAAACAATCAGCTGAATAATGCTTAAATTACCTTGTTTCAGTGACGAAAAAGTTTGCGGTTTCATCTGAGAAACAAAACATTTTTTTTCATATACGTTTTTCCCAATTTCATATACGTACGAAATTCATATGAGTACGAGAACACAAAGGATTTTTGAAAAACAAAGGATCAGTATTTTAATGAGAACAATGATTTAAACTGTACAATTGGGGAAATTCAGCTTCAGGAGCCGACAAGGCCAAAATAACAAACAAAAGCCAACTAATTGTATCCCTCTAACTTCCCTAAATCACAAAACAAAATACAAATATTACTTAACTCCCTATCCAAAAACAATCAACAAAGAATATCCAACAAAAATGGCATCGGTCTCCCTACTTCCCCAAAAGGTTATTATATACAATTATTAGCAAACAAGGCCAAACAGGGGTAATACAGAATCTAAGTCAGAGAACAGGCGGTAGTCAATGGTACAAACAATTGGGAAAAACAAACAACAATTTATCCCTCTCACGAGCAAACACAGACAGACAGACAGACAGACAGACAGACAGACAGACAGACAGACAGACAGACAGACAGACAGACAGACAGACAGACAGACAGACAGACAGACAGACAGACAGACAGACATTCTCAGGCTTACTAACACATGTAACTACCTAGCAAAACAAACAGCAAGTGAGCACGAAGCTAAAACAGGAAGTGATGACGAAGTCTCTTATAGGCATCCAGGAGTCAGCTGACCAGGCAGGGTGTGGCACCAATTGGACTGCAGGAACCAATCAGACATCATCCTGCACAGAAACACACACAAACACCTCCCAAACAAAGACAATACAGAGAAATAGAACAAAAGGGACGTAACACAAGCCATACAGGTTTGGAATGACATGATGCATCAATGTTTATAGGGATAGTTCACCCAAAAATGAAAAGTCATGGTACTCTAGTGAATGCACAGCGGAGACTGACACAGAAGAGAATAATTGTTGAATAAAGTTGTTATTTTTGTTCATTTTTGTATTTTTGTGTACAAAACAAAATATTCTTGTAACTTCATATAATTACGATTGAACCACTGGTGAAACATGGACTAATGTAATGATGTCCTTACTATGTTTCGGGGCCTTGAACTTGTCTATGTCAGGGTATATGAGGAAAAGACTCAAGATTTAGTTGCAAGTGCACAAAAGTTTATTTTCTGAAGACCAACACTGCAACAGCATAAATATGACAGGAAAATAGTGGATGCAGATCACTTCCTCAGCAGCGCAAGGATTACAATGAGCAGCAGACTGAGATCCTGGAAAGCGATCAAAGAAACAAGTAATCCACAGAGAATAGCTAAGTTCTTCAGTAAAAGATGGTTCCACAGTAGGCCAGCATTAACTCCACAGGTTAACATCCACCATGGTCAGAACCGAGAACAGCAAACTTGAGACAGGTGAACACTGACCAGAGAACGAGAGTGAGCAAAAAACGATCCAACAGGGAATGAACAACAAACAACTCAATATAAAGGGTGCAGCTGATCAGCACCAGCTGACTAGGGATGCATCGATCTTATACTCAGGATCGGTATCAGCTCCAATCCAGTCATCAGACTAGACCGATCCAAATCCGATGTTGTGCTTATACTATTGTAATGAAGCTCTAAGATCGGAAAGAAGGAGCCGGGAACCTTCAAACACTTTAATGGAAATAAACAAACACAAAAGAAAAGCGACAGCCCCTCACGGACAACTGCCGCACACAAAACACAAAATAAAATCTAGGCCTGGTCCCCTCTTGTCTTTCAATGTTGTCACTCCTCTTTTTATCCTTCTGAAGCTCCTCCATGGGATTTTAGACCGGTGAGTGGCATAGGTGTTGTTCATTATTATTTACTCCACGGCTCTCTTCCCCGTCCCACTCGTCACATACCCCCATCGCCCCTCGCAGGCCGTGGGGTGCCCTCGAGACTGGGGGGGGGGGGGGCAGACGGCTCCTCCACCTCCTGGCAGACGGCTCCTCCAGTCGAGAGCAGCCAGCAGCGAGTCCCCCATTCCCTGCTCCTCCCTAGACATGGCAGATGACAATAGGCTTCGGCAGTGACTTCTCCGCTTCCTCTCTGATGGCAGCCACCCCTCCTCGACCCAGGAGCTTGGCAGTGAGCCTTCCATCCCACCTGTTCTTCTATTGCTCCAGCACCACCGCCTCAGGCAGCCACTGGTGGTCTCCACTATTTCCTGCTGCCCGATCTCCTCAGCACCGCGATCCCCCTCAGCAGCGAGGGCTCTCTGACAGTGTGTCCCTCCTTCCTCCCGGGTTTCGGCACCAATGTAATTAAGTTCTTGGATCGGGAAGAAGGAGGTGGGAACCAGCGAACATTCAAACACTTTAATAATAAAATAAACAAACACAAAAGAAAAGCGGCTGCCCCTCACAGAAGACTGCCGCACACAAAACACAAAATAAAATCTAGGCCTGGTCTTCTCTCGTCTTTCACTGTTGTCACTCCTCCTTTTATCCTTCCGAAGCTCCTCCGTGGGACTCGAGACCGGTGAGTGGCGCAAGTGTTGTTCATCATCATTAACTCCACCGTTCCCATTGCTCTCGGTCCCGCCCCAATCGTCACAACTATTCTGTGTTGTTGTTAAGCTCAACGAAATCCACAAAAACATTATAAAGCACCATAAGGTTTCCGTGCACTATATTTCAAGTGTTCTGAAGTTGTTCCATAGTTTAATCTGAGGTACAGATGAATAGTTAAGTCGTTAAATTCAAGTTCAAGTAAACTCTTATCTCTGCTGCGGTTGTCTGTCATCCTCCATTCAGCATTCAAACTATAGGCAGTTACTATAGGCAAACTCTCTTCAAGAGCGCACAGTAACAAAGGTTTAAAACTGTTAAAGGAAAAGGCTCAATAAACCATTAATATATTTTCCCTCTGTACTGTTCTTTTCTATGTAGACTCGTAGGGCTGCACAGCTTGCGAGCTGTGACTCTGTGAGCTTTTCGTTTTATAATAATTTTGCACAATGAAAGATAATAATAATCTTTCTTGTTCTGTGCTATCTATCATATGTTGCTGCCTTATTACTGTGCTATACATTTAAAATACATTTATTTTAATGTTATAGTATATATTTATATATAAATGTATTTGCTTGTTTTTTTCATGAATGTATTTTACAATACAAAGAACAATGTGTGACATTTTACCAGATTTAGTCGTACATTTATTCACTTTTATTTGTAAATAAAAATAAAAGTAAATAAAAAAAAAAAATTTCACTAGGTTTTATAAAATTATTGTAGACCCATGTGTAACATATGTCGGCAGGAATTCAACTGGCTCTATACGGCACCAGAAGGGGGAGGGCAGCTAAAGACTCAGCAGCCCTCTAAAGCCCCCTCCACCTCAGAGCAAAAGCGTGCGATTTCGTTCGGTCACAGAACAAAGAGAAGTGGCCACGAGAAGATTTCCAAGAGACACATTCATTTCATGATAATAATAATTCATCTACACAAGAAACATATGGATATTAATTGTTGTACTCTTTCTCTCATATGCTTGTGGAATATTAATTATTTAGGAAAACGTGGGCTGATCTCTAATCGTGCTTTAACCTGGAATGTGTAGGTTGCAGTGTTTAGACTTTTATGAATGGTTGCAAAATTGTATGAATCAGTAAGATAACGAATGTGGTGATATTATAAATGTGTAAACCTGGTAAGAGTTTTAATACAGGGGTAAAAACAAGTTATTTTTCGTCACATGAAAGTGCCTTGCAAGAATGTGCTGTGCAGGCGGGGCTCCGCCCCGTACCGACGCTCTGATTGGACCAGCCGCCTGTGGGCGATGTCCAAACCCGGACAGTTTAAAACGACGCGCGAGTGCGTGCGCTCTCTCTCTTGAACATGGCTTGACTCTCTTGAACTCTCTGGAACTCCTCGAAGCTACGCTTCCCGCTTTCGCAACTGCGCCCTCCAACGCGCGCCGGTCCGCTGGACGCTAGCCTCGGAGCCACGACTGCAGAGCAGAGCAGAGGAGAACTTTCCCGGTGACGTCACGCAGCGGTTCCAGCGATACCACGTGCTTCCAACCGAGAGCCCCCGAAGAAGCACGAACCGACCACGTGACAAACGTAACAGAGCAACCGAAGGAGCACGTTGAACTCACGCGGGAAAACGAAACCAAAAAGCAACAGCCTGCTTAAAACAACGAAAGCAAGTATCATCTCTATTTCTGATTGAACTGGTAAATATGATCTGAATGCAGTAACAAAGCATACGTATTTGTTCGTGATCTTTGCTGGTTGGTTAAGTTACGAAACAGGAAATAATGTTATTATTTCAACCTTAACCTCAAAACTCCCGTATGTGTGTGTATGTTTGTGCTTTTATTAGGTAATCCATTTACGTTAGAATAGCAATATCACGAATAAACCTTGTTCCATTTTATAAAGAATTGTCTCTGGAATGTGATTTTAAGTATTTTCATCCTTATTTGCCCAAAGATAACGTTACCTAGCTAAAACATGAGAAATTATTAATCTCGTTTTATTGTTACCGGGGCCACGGGGCAATAGACGCGGGATTTAATGGATATACTGATGTATTGATCGCTGGCCGAGCACTCAAAGTATAAAGCGTAAATTAAATATTAATATTACTTCGATCAAGCAATATTGAATATTTAATAACTAATTCCCGGAGCTGAAACAAGAGCTCCATATTAAACTGGCATTACACATGATTTTTCTAGAGTATCTTTTGCTGCTGAATTATCATATTATCGTTTATAATAGTGTTTTTGTCAACGATTATGTTTATATATATTTTGTATTATTATTATTATATATATATATATAGTTAAACAAACAAAAACAAAGCAGGTTTATTTAACAAAAAATAAGTTAAGACTGTTAAGAATATGACTGAATAAACAGCTTATTAGGGAAGGCTATTAAATAGCAGTCCCAAACTATTTTTGTTTGTTAATACAATTAGGTTGGTATGAGCTAACACATTGATTTAAACATATAGCCTACAAAATGAAACAAAGTGAAAACAACATGGTATTTTTTTTTATTATGAAAACAACCAGGGTGACTGTTAATGAAACATTGAAACTACTCCGAAATAGAATACCTTCATGCAAATCCTCCCCAGCTAACACATGCAGTGCCAGCTATGTGATCTATTGGTACTGTACTTTTATTTCACGTTTTGCATGCTCGTAGTTTCTGCACTTTAGTTTGCGCGTGATATAGCAGAGTATAACGTCTGACAGGACAGTTATTTTATTCTGAGGTGAGAGACTTTTTATTTCATAAGTTACGAAAATAATGATAAAATAATGACACTAACATTAAACCTGTCAACATCTCATCTGACCGCAGATACTGAATCGGGATAGCGCGTTTTTCTCAGGCAAAAATAAAGTTTTTTCTTTTACTTAAACTGCAGGTCTAAGCCTCAAGCGTCGATGATAGATCGCTGTTTTTCCAATGGATATCTCATAAGGAATTTGTGTAAGCAGTACACATCAAACCATCCATTATAAAAGAGCAGTCCATCCAGCTTCGTGTAATATTGGGGTAGTCATGGCTCTAATGGATAGAGCGTCGGACTTGTAATCCGAGGTTGTGGGTTCGAATCTTGGCTCCGGCAGGAATTGTCCACATGTGGGATAATTGAGCAAGGCACTGAACGCCCGACTACTTCCCGGGCGACGCATGGTCGGCTGCCCACTGCTCCAAGTGTGTGTCAGAAAAGCATTTAGAATTAAGTTTGTTGTTGATGTTGTTTCTTTGGCTGTAAACAATCGGCGATCCACTCAGAATGGTCTCGCGACCCCCTTTTGGACTGCATACCCAGCACTTGGGACCGGGGTAGGCGGGTTGATGAGTTAACAAAACACAGGTTTTAATTTGGAAACATGAAAAAACAGATTAATTATCCTGTATACAGGGGGAAGTTAGAGATGAACTGCCACTGTGCTAAGGATTTTAGTGACAGTGAATAGGCCAATACATTTCAGAACAAGCTTATTAAAAACGGTGCATAGAGGAATGCTTTGATTAGAAAGCCCCACTTTTTGACCAACTATGTACTCGGGAGGCTTAGACTGGTGGCGATCGGCTTGGGCCTTAGTTCACACCTCCACCTGGAGAAGAGCCGACCTGGCCTTTATTGAGGTGTGATGGCACCTCTGGACAAGGGCGAGAGAAGAGGGGACAGCGACTTCGGATTCCAGGTTCTGAAAAATTGGTGGCTGGTAACCTAGACTACCTTCAAACGGAGAGAGGCCCGTGGACGATACTGGTAATGAGTTATCCTCATACTCAACCCATGAGAGCTGCTGGATCCAGGAAGACAGATTCTGAGACACCAAACATCGCAACACCCTTGCCGAATCTTGATTGGTCCTCTCAGTCTGACCATTGCTCTGGGAATGGAACCCAGAAGAAAGACTCACATTCGCCCCCAGCAATTGACAAAACTCCTTTGGAAACAAACTGGGGTCCTCTGTCAGAGACCAATTCTATCGGCAGGCCATGAATGCGAAAGACATGGTCAATGACAGTAACCGCTGTCTCCCTGGCAGAAGGAAGGCAGGGGAATAAAATGGGTCACCTTCGAGAACCGGTCCACCACGGTCAAAACCATTGTGTTGCCCTGGGAAGGTGGGAGGGCTGTAACTGTCAGGAGTCCAGGCCCGGTGTCCTCCCACTCACCACCAGAGGGCACCATCTCCCTTCCTCCTGGACTCATCTACTTAACTCCACACACCTGTGCACCCACTCATCACTTCCCAGCTGGTCTCAATCACCGAGGACTATTTAGGCACCTCACTCCCGTCCCTCTGTCTGGCAAGATTACCCACACTCACATGTGTATGTATGTTAAAAAAAATGTCCTGTTCACCGATGACGTTCGGTTTGTGCGCTCGGGACACCAGCACTATGTTGCCATCTGGGGTGTCCTGTTTCTGATTATTGTTTTGTTTTTGCCTGTTGGCTTTTTATTTATTAAAGAACCGAAACTTACCTGCATTTGGACCCAGATCTCTGTTTTTCCACGGGCTTCCTCGCTGTCCCGTGACAGAATCTTGCCAGCAAGAATGAGTCCAGCAGGGAAGCTTCCTAATGTCCGCCAGGGAGACTGAAGAATTGAGGAGTATGCCAGGGACTTCATGGGAGTAGCTCGCCGGTCAGCTATGGAGAAGGCCTGTCTCATGGTCACCTTCTGGGGAGGCCTGGGCGAGCCCTTCAGATCCTGCATGCCCTACTGGAACCCAGAGGAGTCACTGGAGGATTACATCAACCTGGCTCTGAGTTTAAGCGCCTTCAGGATGGAGACAGAGTCCGCTCCGTTCCGGGAGCCCACGCAGTCCGCTCCGTTCCGGGAGCCCACGCATTCCGCTTCAGGGCCCGCTCCGTTCCGGGAGCCGACAGAGTCCGCTCCAGGGCCCGCTCCGTTCCGGGAGCCGACAGAGTCCGCTCCAGAGCTTTTTTTTTTATGATGAAGTCAAGTAGTGTTGAAAGAGATGAGTTTTCAGTTGTTGCTTGAAGATTGACAGGGATCCAGCATTCCGTATGGGGGTGGGAAGATCATTCCACCAGCCAGGAATGGTGATCGAGAATGTTCTGGAGAGTGATTTTGAGCCTCTCTGTGATGGTACCACGAGGCGTCGCTCACTAACAGATATTAGACTTCTGGAAGGGATGTAAATTCGTAATAGTGATTGGAAGTAGGTGGCTGCTGACCCTGTGGTTGTTTTATATGCAAGCACCAGTGTCTTGAACTGGATGCGAGTTCCAACTGGTAGCCAGTGCAAGGAGACAAAGAGAGGTGTGACATGTGCTCTTTTGGGCTCGTTGAAGACCAGTCGTGCCGCTGCATTCTGAATCAATTGTAGAGGTTTGATAGTGTTTGATGGAAGTCCAGCCAGAAGAGCATTGCAGTAGTCCAGCCTAGAAATGACAAGGGCCTGGACAAGAAGTTGTGCAGCATGCTCTGTCAGAAAGGGCCTGATCTTTCTGATGTTGTGAAGTGCAAACCTGCAAGATCGAGCAGTCTTCGCAATGTGCTCTTTGAAGGTCAGCTGATCATCAAAGATTACACCAAGATTTCTGACCAAAGCTTATGGGGTAATTGTTGATGAAACCAACTGAATCGTGAAGTCATGCTGTAGAGTTGGAGTGGCAGGGAAGACAAGACGCTCAGTCTTTGCCAAGTTGAGCTGTAGGTGATGTTCTTTCATGCATGCCGAGATGTCTGCCAAGCAGCCTGAGATCCGTGCAGCTACCGTTGTATCATCTGGTCGAAATGAGAGATAGAGATCATCACTAGTTAACCGCGACAAACAATCTTGATCTGCTATTGTACTAGTCATTGTGCAGATTGAAAGAATGCCATCATCTCCTGTTCCGTTTTTGTCTCCTTTTTGTAGTTTTAAATAATGATTTGATATTTATTTGCAACCGTCACAGATATAATGCTTCTCAAATGAGCCACTTCTTCTTTGGCTTTTGCCGTGGTACTGCGGGTTATACCAGCAACATGCTCATGGCTCAACATCCCAGCTCCGGCAGGAAGTCCACGACTGCTCCCCGGGCGCTGCACAGTCGGCTGCCCACTGCTCCAAGTGTGTGCACTTGGATGGGTTAAATGCAGAGAACACATTTCACTCCTCGTTATACTCTGTATAATTGTGTATGTGACAAATAAAGCTCATCTGAGCTTAATTTGTTGTTGTTTGTATGGACACTGCAGACTAGCGGTTTGCATGTGTACTGCACGTCGACGCGGACAAAGACGCAGAAGTATAAATTAAAACTGCCACATAGCCTACGCTGTAAAGACTATGGCGTAGGTCCGACACAGAAGTATAAATCAGCCTTAAGGAATCAGAAGATCACTGAGGTATTTAGGTGCAAGGCCAGATAAAGCCTTGTACAAAAAAACAGCTACATTAAAATCTTTTCTAAATGTTACCGGAAGCCAATGTTAAGAGGCTTAAATTGGAGAAATGTGATCCCTCTCTCTTTTGTTCCAGCAAGAAGCCTCGCTGCAGCATTTTGGACAACTTGCAGACAAAAAATTGCCGTTTGAGGCAAAACACAATAAAGGGAGTTCAAATAATCCAGAAGTAATGTTATGAAAGCATTTATTACTGTCTCCAAATCGTTGTGGGACAACAACTGTTTCAGTTTAGCAATGGATCTCAGATGGAAGAAGCTGCCCTTTACCACTGTACTAATTTGTTTCTCAAAGTTGAGTAACGATTCGAATGTAACCCCAATATTTCTTACATAGGGTTGGACACTGGCAGAGAGATACCCTAAATTAAAAACAGATGAAGTCCTAGAGTGGCCTAAAATAAGAATTTCACTTTTGCTTTCATTTAATTGTAGAAAATTACTAGCCATCCAACGTTTTATCTCCTCAAAACAGTTGTAAAGCACATCCAAAGAGTCACTGGTGTTAGATTTTGCTGGAAGAAGATGAAGAAGAACACATCACAATGCTCAACTGAGAAGGTTCTGTCTTTGAGATAAGAAGCCAACTACTGCAAAGTGAAACCCTGCATACCCACCAACTTTTCCAACTGATGTAGCAGAATACTATGATCATTTGTATCGAATTCCGCACTTAAATCCAACAAAACAAGGACCGCATGTGAACCAGTATCAAGAACTTGCAAAAGGTCATTGCTAACTTTTAACAATTCAGTTTCTGTGCTGTGCAGGGATTTAAAACCCGACTGGAAAGTATCCAAAACATTGGACACACTGATGTAGGAATCCGACTAACTGTAAACAACTCTCTCTAATAGTTTTGAGATAAAAGGCATTTTGGAAATAGGTCTGAAATTACAGAGGATAGATCGATCAAGAGCTTTCTTATGCAGATGTTGGACCAAAGCATGTTTGAAACTTGCTGGTACAATTTCATTTGCTAAAGAATTATTAACGATGGCCATTATGGCCGGACACAAGGCTGCAAACACTTCCTTAAAATGATGAGCTGGGATGACAGACTCACAGCTGGGGAATTGAACCTTAAAAACAATATCAACAAGCTGTACGGAGGAAATGGGATTAAAAGTTAACAGATCTATTAGTGAACAGCTCAGTGGGGGATGACTATGACCTAATAGAAGCCTTAATATCCAGTACTTTATTATAAAAAAAGTTCTCACTGGTTTCACGAGATGGATCAAGAAAATGATAACAAATCGATAGTCTTATACAGCATCCTCGGTCGGTTTGCATTTTCATTAATACGTTTGGAAAGGAATTCAGTCTTAGTCTCTTTAACTGATTTTTGGTAGCTAGTTAGGCATGCCATCAGACACTCAAAGGAGACTTGGAGTTTGACTATTTTCCATTTTCGCTCTGCCTTACAACACTCCTATTTTAGAGCACGGGTATTATCATTTAACCAAGGCTGAGTGGTGCCCTTTCTCTTCGATATAATTGGCTTAACCCCTGGGGTCTAAGGGTGTTTTGGGGCCCCGGAAAAGTTATGACATGCCCTGAAATGTATGCTTTTTTGTTCGTTTTTTTTGCCCTGAAGGGGAATGAACGTTGCGTCAGCTTTACGCTTCTGGGAACGCTTTGCATGATAAGTCTTGAAGCACACATGTGAAATCAATCCAAGGTGTAATTGGGACGTCAGAGCGGGTGACGTCATGAACCAGGAGGCTATAAAGCCTACCCAAACAAAGCTGTCACTAGCTTAAAAGTCTGAGCAAGTCGCGTACAGGCACGAAGGAAATATGGCCGGGGACGCAACGTTCGTTCCCCTATCAGGGAACCGATGTTACAGTCGTAACCTAACGTTCCCTTTCAGGGAACTCCGTTGCGTCAGCTTTACGCTTCTGGGAACGTAGTACAACATCACCATAGCGACGAGTGCCTGTCCTGTGTGAATCTAACAAGCAGCACTAGGACGAGAGCACTTGGGAACCTGGGGTAGAGTCCAGGTCCAAAGAATAAAATCTGATGAATGTGTGCGGTGAGGACCAACCTCTTGGAGAGTAACTCCTGATATCAGGGCCTTCGAGGCAGCCATACACCTAGTCGATTGGGACCGGACAGCCATAGGAGAAGGTTGACCGGCCGACTCATAAGCAAGTGAGATGGCCTCGACTACCCACTTGCTCATTCTTTGCTTAGATGCAGGGGACCCCTGGTTAGGAGGTCCAAAGCATATGAACAGCTGTTCATTCTTGCGCCACGGGGCAGCCCTGTGGACGTAAGCATCTAATGCCCCTACTGGGCAAAGCAAATTGTGCCTTTCCTGGTCTGCATCTTGAAAAGGGGGAGGACAGAAGGCTTGCAGCATAATCAACCTCGCCAAATTAGCGGGGACTTTAGGAATGTAACCTGGTCTAGGATGAAGAAATGCTTTAACCATGCCAGGTGCAAATTCCAGGCACGAGGGTGAAACTGACAGTGCTTGTAAATGTCCTATCCTCTTAAGAGATGAAATAGCAAGGAGGGACAACGCTTTTAAGGTCAAAAACTTGGCCGGCACCTCCTCTAAAGGTTTAAAGGGAGCCAGGGAAAGGCCTTGCAGGACAATGGCCAGGTCCCATGTTGGCACCCTGGTGTGAGGTGCAGGCCTCAGCCTCAGCGTACCACAGAGGAAATGAGATACCAGGGGGTCATTCCCCATAGACATATCACCCAAAGGAATGTGGTAAGCACTTATGGCCGCCACATAAACCTTCAGAGTGGACGGGGCTAACCCTGCAGTGAACCGATCTTGCAGAAACTCCAGCACTGTACCAACAGGGCAGTTAACTGGGTCCAGCTGATGGTCACTACACCAAGAAGCGAAAACCTTCCACTTCAGGGCATACAGTTTCCTCGTGGATGGAGCTCTGGAGTGGAGAATGTTCTCAACAACCTCGGTTGAGAGACCTGAGTTTATGAGCTGGGCCCCCTCAGAGGCAAAGCCCACAGTTTCCATAGTTCTGGATGGGAGTGAAATATCGAGCCCCCGCTTGGGACAGAAGGTCCCTCCTGACGGGGAGCTCCAGAAGAGGCCCTTCGAGAAGGGAGAATAGATTTGGGAACCATACTCTGCCCGGCCACCGTGGGGCAATAAGAAGTAGTGGGACCCGGTCCCGGCGAACTCTCTCCAGTACTCCCGGGAGCAGAGCGATCGGGGGAAATGCGTACAGATGAAGCCTCGGCCATGTCTGTGTCATCGCATCCAGTCCGAGAGAACAGATCCACTTGTGCCTGGCCAAACTTCTTCCATATCAGCTCCACCACCTCAGGGTGGAGCCTCCATCCCCAGGGCCTCAGCCCCTGTCTCGACAGGACGTCTGCTCCTATATTGTGGACCCCAGGGATGTAAGTTGCTAGCAGAGACAACAACTTTCCTTGGGACCACAGGAGGATTTGGCACGCCAGTTTGCAAAGTGGATGTGACCGCAAACACCCCTGGTGATTTATGTAGGAGACTGAGCAGACAAGCACCTGGTGGCCCCTGAGATCTTCTAGGAAAATCTTGAGAGCAAGAAACACAGCCAACATCTCCAGACGGTTGATGTGCCATGAGAGATGATGGTCCTTCCACAGACCTTGACTTGAGTGTCCCTCTAAGATCGCTCCCCAGCCCGTGAGAGAAGCATCTGTCGTTAGCGTCTTGCAACGACATGAAGCTCCCAACATGGGACCCTGGGACAGGAACCAAGGTTTCTTCCACATTACCAAGGCACAAAGGCATAGCCGCGTGACCTTGATCATGCGAAAGGGGTTGCCCCTCGGGGAAAACCCTTTGGTCCTGAGCCACCACTGGAGGGGTCTCATGTGAGAACTTGAGTCCGCCCGGGAAGGTAGGACAACACATCAGAGAACTGACCGATCAGATGCTGTAGTTCAGATTTCTGGGCAGCCGACAGGTGGGGGTTGGGGTCATATTTAATGTGATATAGTTGGTCGGTTATTTGCTTTCCCGGCTGGCGCATGCAGTACGTGACGGGCCGATTTTCTCCAACATTGTGTATGGACCCTGCCAAGTGGAAAGGAACTTACAGGCCGTGTTGAGGACCAGGACCATCACTCCGTCCCCCGGCTGGAACTGCCGTGGCTGGGCCGCCCGGTTGTAGTGACGTTGTTGAGCTTGCTGCGCTTAAATGAGGTGTTCCCGGACTAATGGCAGTGCTTAATCACGTGCTTAATCACGGACCGGTGGGCTGCCATTCCCACGCCTCTCACGCCTCTGGCCGAAGAGGAGTTCAAAAGGGGTAAAGCCAGTGGACGCTTGAGGAACCTTCCTTATACCAAACAAAACATTTGGCAACATGAGTTCCCAATCCTGCTTGTCTTCAGCCACCACGTGTCGCAGCATTTGTTTTAGAGTCTGATTAAAACATTGGACCAGCCCATCAGTTTGGGGATGGTATATGGTGGTCCTCAACTGCTTTACCTTGAGCGACCGGCAGAGGTTAGCCATTAGCCGGGACATGAAGGGGGTTCCCTGATCGGTCAGTATCTCGGCTGGGATACCGGCCCAGCTACTTTTCCGGAGGGGCACTGCTTCTGGGTACAGGGTGGCATACTCGACGATCACCAGGATGTATTCATGTCCCCGGACAGACTTAGGCAACGGCCCCTCTAGGTCCATCCCGATGCGCTCGAAGGGCACCTCTATGATGCGCAGCAGAATGAGGGGGAGGCATTCTCGGGGACGTTTTCTGACAAGTGGGGCAGGCCTGGCAGAACCGTTTAACTTCAGCGTCCAAACCTTGCCAGTGGAAATGGTCGCGGATGCGTTGGATGTATTGGCTGCCCCGAAATGACCTGCTAACGGGTGGGAGTGAGTCAACTCCAGCACCATCTCCGTCTTTGAACGTGGGACTCACCATCTCTCCCGCTCTCTGAGGCCAGTAGGACGGGCCGTCGGCGGGGTCCTCTCACCGGTTTCCATGTCGGCGGTTCCCTTTTGGGTTGGCAGGCTGTGTAGCGGTTGCCAGCAGGCGGTCAAACCCAGCCCAGTCACTTCCGAGTAGAACGGGAACAGGTAGGTCGTTCACTACCCCCACTTCAACCGTCCAGGTGCCTGGAATGGCGGAGATAGTCACTCTGCGAGCCGGTACATGTTGCGTGTCCCCGTGCATGCACGTTATAGGGAGGAAGATTTTGGTTTCATTTCGGGATGTGAGGAGGAGAGAATGGACTAGGCTGACAGCACTGCTTGAGTCCAGTAAGGCTTTAAATGGCCGGCCATTAACCTTCACTTCCGCTTCAGGGGCTCTAAAATGCAGGTCACAATGAACAATGCAGCCCACCAGCCACATCCGAACGGGTGGTCTGGGGACCTCCGGGGAAATGGTGGTGCTCACTCCCCAGCATCACGATGTAGGGCCGCCTCTGCCAGCTCTATCGCCTCCATGAGATTCATCATGATTTTTGGGCTCCGCATGCCCCCGGCTCAACAGTGAGACCGCGGGAGAGCATGGAGGAGCCGATCAATGACCACACGTTCTGCTACCTGAGTGGCTGTCGGATACCATCCAAGAGCCAGTGTTGCGCGAGTTGGGACTACTCGGAAGCCTTGGCATGGGCTGGAAGGCGGATTTTGCATTCCCAATCGTGAAAGTGCTGAGCAGCACATACAGGCGGAAGCCCCACGGCGTGCTAGGATTTCCCTCTTCACCTCATCATACCAATTGGCTGTTGTTGTTGGTAAAGCGAAGTAGGCTCGTTATACGAGCCTGTGAGTTATTGTTTCATGTTATTTGTTTATGCACTTATATGCATTGTATAACATTTATTATTTACCCCTAATAAGATAATGAGGTGGGCTGTACCCGCGATATCTGTGATTTAGTCAGGTAGTGACGAGGTAGGGGTGTGGCCTATGGGGAAATGGACAGGGTTTTGAGACCGTGTTGGGAGTTGCATAGAGCTCCGATTTCATTTCTGATGTTGTGTGATGGCTTTTTTGATTGGAGTGAATGTCCCTAAGGCAATGGAGCCTCTAAAGGTCATCAACAGTCAAGCGGACAGACTTTATGCAGTTCAGACTTGCTTGCGATGGCTCATTAATTGTCATTTGAGCAGTAGCTCAAATACCTATTGAAGTCAATCATATGTTATTTCCAACAGAATGTCAGTGGCCAAACTAGAGGGTTTGTTGATTGATCAATACAATCAAGAGTTCTCAGAATAGACGTAAAATTAAAAAAAGGAGCTCTCATTTGAGGAAAGGCATTTTTTGTCCATTGCAATTTATTCTATTAAGATTCAAGATGGTCATTATGAGTTGCAACTCCTTTTCAAAAGAGATGAAGTTAGCCTGCCGAATAACAGAGAAGTTGCTGAGAAAAGAACTCTTAGCCATCTTAGAAGGGGTATGCTGAAAAGGTGCTTGACAATCAGCTTTACAGAAGGGATGGAAGATTGTGGTATATCCCACACCATGGGATCTATCATCCATTTATAGAGGAAATGAAAGATGTGTGTGGTCTTTGATTGTACTTCTACCTTTCGGGGCACCTCTTTGAATTCTGAGCTATTGCAAGGCCCAGACCTTACTAATACTCTTCTGGGTGTACTTCTCAGATTCCATCAGGATACTGTGGCAGTCATGGCAGATATCGATGGAATGTTTCATCAGGTCAAAGTGCCGGAAAAGGACAAAGATTTTCTGAGATTTTTGTGGTGGCCTGATGGGAACACAAATTATCCATTATCTGAGTATAGAATGACAGTACATCTCTTCAGGGCCTTGCTAACATCGCTCTTAAAAGGACTGCTGATGATAATGAAGGAAAAGCAGATGCTGAAGTGCTCAGCACCATTCAAAATTATTTTTATGTGGATTTTTATGTCTAAAATCTGTACAGAATGAAAAATAGGCTGTGAATCTGGTAAACGGACTTCGAACAACATGTGCAACTGGTGGATTTAAGCTAACAAAATGGGTTAGCAGTAGTGGATCTGTTCTTACCTCCATTCCAGATGAGGACCGAACCAAGGATATTAAGACTCTAGACCTTGAGAAGACAAATTGCCTATGGAAAGAGTGCTTGGCATACGGTGGGATATGGAATCTGATACTTTCTTTTTTTGGAATCAGTCCGAACCCACATCATCTAATCAGCAGAAGGAACATCCTTTCAATAGTCAATTTGATGTATGATCCGTTTGGGTTTTTAGCACCATTGACTCTTCCAGATAATAGAATAGCCTAGGATCTGTGCCGACGGAATTTTGGATGGGGTGAATTTATCCACACTGGCCGTGTACATCAGTGGAACAGCTGGCTGATGAGCTAATGAAGTTGTCAGACTTCAGTATAGACAGATGTCTTAAACCTCAAGGGTTTGAAGAACCTTCAAAATGTACAGCTGCATTACTTTTGTGATGCTAGTGAGGTCAGTTATGGTACAGCCAGTTATCTTAGATTTATCAATAAGGAAGGCCATATTCATACTGTTCTTGTTATTATTATTATTAACAAAGAAAATTATCTTTGTTAATAATTGGAATCTTTTCTGGGAGCGTCCTAGGTTATTTTGTGCTGATGGCCTGCACCCCAGCAGAGTCGGTGCGGAACTCCTGTCGGACAACATCTCCAGGATGCTACGCTCTATCTGACTAGTAAGCCAATTCTCCAATAACAGCTATGATGACTTTTGTTCTACCCACTTAAATGATAAAGGTACTTGCAGTGTTCAATCTATACAGACTGTGTCTGTTCCCCGAATAGTGTGTTCAAAATATAAATTTAATGCAGGATCTAGAACAAATCTGATCGTGATTAAACCAGAAAAATGCAAAATAAATGAACAATTTTTTTTTTTTTTTAACTTGGGCTCCTACATATCCGATCACTCACACCGAAAGCAGTTATTGTAAATGAAATAATCACAGATAATAGTTTTGATGTACTCTGTCTGACTGAAACATGGCTTAAAACAAATGATTATTTTGGTCTAAATGAATCTACTCCACAAAGCTACTGTTATAAGCATGAGCCTCGTCAGACTGGTCGTGGCGGCGGTGTCGCAACAATATATAGTGATATTCTCAATGTTACTCAGAAAACAGGATACAGGTTTGACTCATTCTAAATACTTATGCTCAATGTTAAACTGTCAGATAAGCAAAATAAATCTGTCCTATCTCTTGCTCTGGCTACTGTGTATAGACAGCCAGGGCCATATACAGATTTTCTAAAATAATTTGCAGATTTCCTCTCAGACCTATTGGTTAATGTTGATAAAGCACTAATTGTTGGAGATTTTAACATTCACGCTGATAATACAAATGATGCGTTGGGACTTGCGTTTACTGACCTAATAAACTCGTTTGGTGTCAAGCAAAATGTCACCGGGCCCACACATCGTTTTAATCATACGCTAGATTTAATAATATCGCATGGAATTGATCTAACTGATATAGATATCATACCTCAAAGTGATGATGTTACTGACCATTTCCTTGTATCATGCATGCTGCATATTACTGATATTAACTATATGGCTCCGCGTTATCGTCCAGGCAGAATTGTTATTCCAGCCACTAAAGACAGATTCACAAATAACCTGCCTGATTTATCTCAACTGCTCTGTGTACCCATAAATACAGATGAACTAGACACAATTACTAGCAACATGGTAACTATCTTCTCTAATACGTTAGAAACTGTTGCCCCCATCAAATTAAAAAAGGTTAGAGAAAAATGTGATGCGCCATGGTACAACAGTTATACCCATTCTCTCAAGAAAGAAACTCGTATTCTTGAGCGCAAATGGAGAAAAACTAACTTGGAAGTCTTTAGAATTGCATGGAAAAACAGTATGTCCAGCTATAGACAGGCTCTAAAAACTGCAAGAACCGAGTATATCCGCAAACTCATAGATAATCACCAAAATAATCCAAGGTTTTTATTTAGCACAGTGTCTAAATTAACAAATAAACAGATGTCACCCGATCTAAATATTCCCTCACAGTTTAATAGTAATGACTTTATTAATTTCTTTACTGATAAAATAGATAATATCAGAAATACAATAATAAATGTAGACTTTACAGCGTCTAGTACTTCAGCTTCATTCATCGCACCAAAAGAAAAACTGCAGTGCTTTACAACTATAGGACAGGATGAGCTAAATAAACTTATCACTGCATCTAAACCAACAACATGTTTATTAGATCCTGTACCCACTAAACTATTGAAAGAGCTGTTACCTGTAGCAGAAGAACCGCTTCTCAATATTATTAACTCCTCGTTATCTTTAGGTCACGTCCCAAAACCATTTAAGCTGGCAGTTATTAAGCCTCTTATTAAGAAACCAAAATTAGATCCTTGTGAACTGGCAAATTACAGGCCCATCTCAAATCTTCCGTTTATGTCAAAAATATTAGAAAAAGTAGTGTCTGCTAAACTGTGCTCTTTTTTTGCTAAAAAATGATGATATCTATGAAGAATTTCAGTCAGGTTTCAGACCCCGCCATAGCACAGAAACTGCACTTGTTAAAATTACAAATGACTTGCTTCTTGCGTCAGACAAAGGCTGCATCTCGTTGCTAGTTTTACTTGATCTTAGTGCTGCGTTCGACACTATAGATCATGACATACTGATAGATTGATTACAAAACTATACAGGTATTCAAGGGCAGGCTCTAAGATGGTTTAGAATAGATCCTACCTGTCCGATCGCTACCACTTTGTTTATTTAAACGGGGAGTCGTCTCAATTATCACAGTAAAGTATAGAGTACCACAAGGATCTGTCCTAGGTCCTCTATTATTTTCATTATATATGTTGCCCCTTGGTAATATTATTAGAAAATACGGGATTAGTTTCCATTGTTATGCTGATGACACTCAACTATATATCTCAACAAAACCAGATGAAACTTCTAAACTATCTAAGCTAACAGAGTGTGTTAAAAATATAAAAGATTGGATGACCAGTAATGTTCTCCTATTAAATTCAGATAAGACCGAGATATTACTTATTGGACCTAAAAACAGTACACAGAATCTCTTGGATTACAATTTGCAACTAGACGGATGTACTGTTACTTCCTCTACAGTAAAAAATCTGGGTGTTATATTAGACAGCAACCTATCTTTTGAAAATCATAGTTCCAATGTTACAGAAAAAGCATTCTTCCATCTTAGAAACATTTCCAAGCTACGGAACATGTTAAGTGTTTCTGATGCAGAAAAGTTAGTTCATGCATTCATGACCTCTAGACTGGACTATTGTAATGCACTGCTAGGTGGTTGTCCTGCATCTTCAATAAACAAGCTACAGATAGTCAAGTCAAGTCAAAGTTTATTTCTATAGCACGTTTAAAAACAACAGAGTTGCACCAAAGTGCTGTACAACAAATACAATACAACAAAAACAGTTTATAAAAAAATAAAAATAAAAAAATATATATATTCTAAGCTAAGTTGGCAACAGAGCCTTAAGCGGGCATTATTCAAAAGCTAGTACAAAATGCTGCGGCTAGAGTCCTTACCAGGTCAAGAAAATATGACCATATTACTCCAATTTTACAGTCTCTGCACTGGCTACCTATTAAGTTTCGTATCAGTTACAAAATATTATTACTTGTCTATAAGGCCCTAAATGATTTAGCTCCTGCATACCTAACTAATCTTCTATCACGCTACAATCCAACCCGCTCCCTAAGGTCGCAAAACTCTGGAATCCTGGTAGTACCTAGGATAGCAAAGTCCACTAAAGGAGGTAGAACTTTTCATATCTGGCTCCTAAACTCTGGTATAGCCTTCCTGATAACGTTCGGGGTTCAGACACACTCTCTCTGTTTAAATCTAGATTAAAGACACATCTCTTTAGCCAAGCATTTATATAATGCATCTCACAATCTTGTACTGCCAGTCTATCTGAACAAATGCACATTATTATGCTTTAGCTTGGGTTATACTGATAATTTCATCCAGGGTTATTCCTGGATGGAACAACTGCTACGCTAATTGTCTTACTGTTTCTATGTTTCTGCCACGGGATTAACATCCTGTGGTAGCTAGGAATTACACAAGCTTCAGTCTGGATCCAACCCTTAAACGATCTGAGATGACCGAACACCTGAGAAGAGACGATGACAACCCCTCGGAGGACCTCAGAGGAAGCCAACCATCAGCGATTATACTGACTTAACCAAAGTCTGCCATAAATGGAGGATCAGCATCTGGAGACAACCTCTACAGCCCTGACCGTCAGTGGAGTCTAGCACACATAGATGAGCCCCAGAGACAGATCTCCAGTGAGGACCTCGTCACCTAGACATTCATCGGGGAAAGACCCCTGGAACCAGTGGACCACTTACACTCTGACTTTGCTGCAGTTGGAACAAAATACTTATTCATCTGGCCGGAGGGGAACTGGCCCCCCGACTGAGCCTGGTTTCTCCCAAGGTTTTTTCTCCATTCTGTCACCGATGGAGTTTTCGTTCCTTGCCGCTGTCGCCTCTGGCTTGCTTAGTTGGGGACACTTCATTTCCAGCACAATCATCAACTTGATTTCACAGATATTATGTAAACTGAACTAAGCTGGACAATACCATTACTAAATTCAATAATGAAATGCATTCAGCTGATAATTGAGTGTTAAATCCTGTCATTTTACATTATTGACACAATTTGCCTATTTTGATATTGTGCAGTGCTTTGTTACAATTTGTATTGTTAAAAGCGCTATATAAATAAAGGTGACTTGACTTGACTTGACTTGTGATGGGCAAGGCAAGGGTTGCTCTTCTCAAAACCATCTCTATTCCAAGGTTGGATTTTGCTGCTGCTGTTCTAGCAGTCCATATAGAACGTATGCAGAAACAAGAACTTGAGCTGCCAATGCAACACTCATTCTTCTGGACCGATAGTACTTCTGTACTTAAGTATATTTGCAATGACAACAGAAGGTTTCTTACCTATGTAGCAAATCGAGTGAGCATCATACGAGAGCTCTCACAAAAATCCCAGTGGAAATATGTGTCGACAACTTCGATTCCTGCAGATGATGCTTATTTATTTATTCGCATTTGCATTGCGTGCCCAGCCACAGAACAGCATCTTGTTCAGCCAGGTGAAGATCCTTGATTCCGCCATTGAAATGAGTCAGCAGACACTCGTTGGCAACGTGCTGCATGGTTTCTGGTTCCCCACAGCTGCAGCTCGGATTGGTGGCTTGGCCCCACCGGACAAGGTTGACTGCACATTGACCTTGTCCCGTTCGGAATCGGTTTAGCATTGACCAGTATCATCGAGGAAGGTCGAAGCCAGGAGGACAGACAGATAGCTTAGCTACAAGGGAGTGGTTCACAACATCAGTTACTGCCCATTCATCACTCCATGCCGAATTGGCTGTCATATCCTCTGGCGGTGAGTCCAGCCAGACAGGTTTTATCGATGACAGGCAGGCTGCTGGATGCAGTGTGATGTCCGAGTTGAGTGGCAACTTGTCATTCGCATAGATTTTAGTCAGCAGTTTGGCAGTGTCTCCTGTCGTCGAAGATGTGGTGGTGGTATGTCACTGAGAACTGGCAGCCATGGTAGAGGAGTAGAACATAGGGTTACAGTGATTATGCACATAGACGTATTTAGCTGAACATCTACTATCCTGGTGTGGGACGATCTAGACCAGACTGGTGCACAGTACTCTGCTACTGAGTAACACAGAGCAAGTGCAGTGGTCTTGAGTATCTGGGCCCTTGCACCCCAACTTGTGCCGGCCAGTTTACGGAGTAGATTATTTTGAGAGCTGACTTTGGCTGCTGTCTTCTTCAGATGATCATGATATGTTAATGATCGGTCCAGGGTAACACCGAGGTACATTGGATTTGGGTCATGTTCAATCCGCTGGCCTTTGATGAAGATATTGAGCTCTCGTTTGGCTTGTGCATTGTGGAGGTGGAAAATACTAGATACAGTCTTAGTTGCACTGGGTATAAGTTGCCACCTACTTAGGAAGTCCACCATCAAATCCATGTCCATGTTCAGTATATTCTCGACCTCGTCAAATGTCCGATGTTGGGTCCCAATGCAGATGTCATTGGTGTAGATGAATTTGCGAGACTGTGTTGCTGGAAGATCATTAATATAGATGTTGAAGAGACTTGGAGACAGGACAGACCCCTGCGGGAGTCCGTTTACTTGTTTTCTCCAAGAGCTGTTTTTGTCTGCCTTATGTACTCGAAAACGTCTGTCATGGAGGAAGAGTTCTATGGCCTCTTCTACCCAACATGTTAAAACTTTAGATAGTTTCAACAGGAGACCAGCAAGCCAGACCATGTCATAAGCCACGGTTAGGTCAAGGAAGACGGTCCCAGTTTTCTGGTTTTGCTGAATCCGTTTTCAATGTATGTCGTCAGGACAAGAACTTGGTCACCAGTGCTACATCCTTGCCTGATCCCTGCCTGCTCATCTGTGATTGTTTTCTCCAAGACTGGGCTGATTCGGTAAAGGATCAAGCTTTCGAGTATCTTGAAACACATGGATAGCAAGGATATTGGGCGATAGCTGGCCGCAAAATTTAAGTCCTTGCCAGGTTTCGGAATGGCGATGACTTTTGCCTGGCGCCATGCTCGTGGCATCTTTTTTTCTCGAGTTATCCGCATGTACAATGAAGCGAGCGAAGTCTCCCAACACCGTCTGGCTAATTGGCTGGGGGTAGTCGCCGATCGATGTTACCCAACACAAGTCCGGCGAGTAGTCCTTTTGCCATCTTGCCGAATAGAATGTACCACTTTGCTTGGCATCATGGATCAGAGTGAGATCACTGCTGGATGCCCATTCCACCAAAGCCTCTCCATCCTCATCAGGTTCTGAGTAGCTCCACTCAGGGTGGTGGCTATTAAAGTCGCCCACGTATGCCACGGGATGCACAAGAGCTGGAAGCACACCTTGGTCCCAGTGCTGACTGGGATGTTTGTAGACATTGGCAACTCTGAATCCTCCAACCTGAATTATGTCACAGAAGTGAAATAAAGAGACTGCTGAAGCATCGGCGACATCACTGCGAACATAGGTTGCACGGCCGAATCTGGCATCTGGTGTTGACGAGATAAGGTCATATCCTCCAATGGTGTAGCGCCCCACTTGACTGGTCTGCTACGTGTGTCTCCTGAAGATAGATGACATCAGCGCTGTGACGATAGGCTATGGTGCTGATAAGTGTTAATTTGGTTGCAGACAGACCCTCAACGTTAAGTTGTAGAACTTTAAGTGACGGTCCAATGGCTTGAAAGGGATCTGCGGATGGTTGTGGCACGTGACCGGGATTCAATGCTAGAATTCGGTCTGCTGGTTGGATCATTGCAACTTCGGATCTTGGCTAGAAACCAGGTCGGAGTTGACAGGGAGTGCGACAAGAACGCTGATCCAATGCTCCCAGATGATGCTTCACGAGGAGTAACAGCTAAAGCTTTTTTTAGTGGAGAACGATGGTTTAAAGGTCCCAATTTCCTGAGAGAGCCTGAAACAAACTGGTTGAATTCTAACCAGGAATCATATACTATGATGGACAATGATCCTGAACTCAAGAAAACTTTTGTCACATTCACTTTGATTGTTATACAGAATGAGGATCCTCTCACCAGTTTTATTGAAAAGTTATCATCCTGGGATCTTTTGAAAATGACGAACGCATGGATTCTGAAGTTCAAATCGCTTCTTGGACTCCTGAGTAAAAGGTGGAAAGACATTGTGTTGTCTATCTCCAGAAATAATGGTCAAGAACATCATGAACAAGTGGATTATTTGATGTCCGATTGCAGAAAACAACTTTGTCCACAAACCTTATCCTTGGAGGATCTTGAATATGTGGAGAAATCACTTGTGATTTATAGCCAACAGCGCTCCTTTGATGATGAAATTGTCTCCCTGAAAACAGGAAAAAAATTTAAAAGGAGTAGCAAGATCTACAAGTTAGACCCTGTCTTTAGAGATAGTATATTACCAGTCGGAGGAAGGCTAAGCAAGCTTGCCATGCCTGAATAAATCATACACCCTGTCATTCTTCCTAGTGATTGTCATTTATCAAAATTACTCCTGAATCACATTCATTCCAAGGTAGGTTATTGTGGAAGGACCCAAATATTGTCTACACTTTGAAATAAATATTGGATAATCAAAGCAAATTCTGCTACAAGAAGAAGTATTTGTGAATGTGTTTTATGCCACAGATGGAATTATTTTGCCCTACAGCAGAAGATGGGAAATCTTCTCATATGTCGTATTACACCGGACTTACCCCCTTTTACATCCGTAGGACTGGATTACTTTGGACCCATAGAAGTAAGAAGAGGACGGAATCTAGCAAAAATATATGGAGACAATTTTTACTTGCCTCATAAGCAGAGCAGTGCATCTTGAAGTAGTGTTCTCACTGGATACCAACTCCTGTATCTCAGCTCTACGGAGATTTATCTGTTGAAGAGGAAAATTCAAGGAAATAGACGAGTTTTATAGGAGCAGAACGAGAGTTAAAGAGGGCATTGACTCAACTCAATACTTTCAGGATTCAGAATACAGTGCTAGATGCAGGCATTAAGTGGACTTTCAATCCTCCATACGGCTCCCATCATGGCGGTGCAAGGGAAAGACTCATTCGTCTTATAAAGAAGATGCTTTACTCAACCATCAGACAACAGACTTTGGATGATGAGGGTCTGTTAACAGTACTCTGTGAGATAGAGTTTATTCTCAACAATCAACCTATTACAATAGTCTCTGAAGATGTCAAAATAGAGCCCGCTCCGATCCGTGAGCCCACAGAGTCTGCTACAGAGTCCGCTCCGTTCCGTGAGCCCACGCAGTCCGCTCTGGTCCGGGAGCTCACAGAGTCCGCTCCGTTCCGGGAGCCCATGCAGTCCGCTCCGGTCCGGGAGCCCACAGAGTCCGCTCCAGAGCCTGCTCTGCTCTGGGAGCCCACGCAGTCCGCTCCGGTCCGGGAGCCCACAGAGTCTGCTCCAGAGCCCACTCCGGTCCGGGAGCCCATGCAGTCCACTCTGGTCCTTGAGCCCGCTCCGGTCTGGGAGCCCGCTCCAGAGCCCGCCCAATGGCCTCCTGCCCTGCCAGCCCTGCCCTGGCCTCCTGCTCTGCCTGCCTCACCCTGGCACCCCTGTCTGCTTATTCCTCCAGGCCCTCTTCCACTCCACGGGCCTGGCCCTCTGCACTTGAGTCCTCGACCTCATCTCTCTCGTGACACACACTTGCAGATGGCATCTTGGAAGTTTGTGATCAGCCAGCAAGCGACATTGTATGATGACGTAACAGTAACCAAGTGGTGTCTCGTTTTATGGGGGATGTTTTGACCCCTAGTGCTTACCACTCGGTTTCAAGGGACAAGGGCTAGGGGTAAGACAAATAAATTGGATTCACCCTAAGCCTTTGGTTCTTTTAATTGTGATGATTGTGGCTCACATTTAACAAAAACCCACCAATTCACTATCTCAACAAATTAGAATACTTCATAAGAATTTCTGAATAAAAAAATGTTGAATTATTGGCCTTCAGGAAAGTGTGTTCATTTACTGTATATGTACTCAATACTTGGTAGGGGCTCCTTTTGCTTGAATTAATTGCATCAATTCGGCGTGGCATGGAGGTGATCAGTTTGTGGCACTGCTGGGGTGGTATGGAAGCCCAGGTTTCTTTGACAGTAGCCTTCAGCTCATCGGCATTTTGGTCTCTTGTTTCTCATTTTCCTCTTGACAATGCCCTATAGATTCTCTATGGGGTTCAGGTCTGGTGAGTTTTCCAGGCCAGTCAAGCACACCAACTATTGGTGCTTTTGGCATTGTGGGCAGGTGCCAAATCCTGCTTGAAAATGAAATCAGCATCTTTAAAAAGCTGGTCAGCAGTAGGAAGCATGAAGTGCTCCAAAATGTATTGGTAAACGGGTGCAGTGGCGTTGGTTTTCAAAAAACACAATGGACCAACACCAGCAGATGCCATTGCACCCCAAATCATCACAGACTGTGGAAACTTGACACTGGACTTCAAGCAACTTGTGCTATGAGCTTCTCCACCCTTCCTCCAGACTGTAGGCAAATGAAATGCAAAACTTGCTCTCATCTGAAAAGAGGACTTTGGACCACTGGGCAACAGTCCAGTTCATCTTCTCCTTGGCCCAGGTAAGATGCCTCTGACAACAACTATAGCCAAATTCCTTGACACGTCTGTGTGTGGTGGCTCTTGATGCCTTGACCCCAGCCTCAGTCCATTCCTTGTGAAGTTCACCCAAATTCTTGAATCGATTTTGCTTGAAAATCCTCATAAGGCTGCGGTTATCTGTTGGTTGTGCATCTTTTTCTCCCACACTTTTTCTTTCCACTCAACTTTCTGTTAACATGCTTGGATACAGCACTCTGTGAACCGCCATCTTCTTTGGCAATGAATGTTTGTGGCTTACCCTCCTTGTGAAGGGTGTCAATGATTGTCTTCTGGACAACTGTAAGATCCGCAGTCTTCCCCATGATTGTGTAGCCTAGTGAACCAAACTGAGAGAACATTTTGAAGGTTCATGAAACCGTTGCAGGTGTTTTGAGTTGATTAGCTGAATGGCATGTCACCATATTCTAATTTGTTGAGATTTTTTACATTTTTTTAATTGGTGGGTTTTTGTTAAATGTGAGCCAAAATCATCACAATTAAAATAACCAAAGACTTAAACTACTTCAGTCTGTGTGCATTGAATTTATTTAATGCACGAGTTTCACAATTTGAGTGGAATTACTGAAATAAATGAACTTTTCCACAACATTCTAATTCACAGAGATGCACCTGTATATTGCAACTGGTATTGGTTTTCAATGTATTTTATTAACGTAATCATACACTAGATCGTTTGACTGTTTACTGCATGTTGCTATTCTTAATTATTTATCTGATGTGGCTAATACATGAGAAATACCACACATTCAAAGAAAATAGCTTACTTCTGAAATGAAAAAAAATAAAAATAAAGTGGATACCATTTTATTGGAAATGTTTATGGAGTGTGATGTTTATGCTGTGTCTCAATTTTCACAGAAAGCGTCAACAGCCATTTTGTTAGAAGACAAAAAGTGTCTCAGGGCAGAAGGCTGATCTCAACCTGTACTGTTCCACCCTCTAATCTGACATGTAACAGGGAATATGATGTGAGGCTGAATACAGACTGAGGTGGGTGAAAGGCACTGAAGTACAATTTTTTCTCAGCAGAGTAGCTAGGCAAGGAATGTGGTGCTTTTATTCGATGTGACAGCTACGTTTGACGGTCTGTACAGGTTTTCTCACTTCCCTATCTCAATCTTGTCGGATCTGGAGCATGTGCGTCCAGTGAGAGACAGTGTTTGCTCAAAGGTTTGCATAGTCTGAAATTTGTCTTGCTGGTCTGGGGGAAGAAATATAATGCTGGGCAGCACCTGTGCTAAGATGTGTTTATGTGATCTGTTATCTGCTGTTTCCAGATTTTGCAGACACAAAAGTTTCTCTGCTGATGGGACATGTCACCTGTCCCCTTTTCCTAGATCTTTACTGACACCTCTTTTGCTTGTTTATTCTTGCTAAAAAACGCATTATTTTATCATACACTTTCTTTAAATTATGCTTTAAAAAAGGGTCTAATTGTCCACAAAAAAAAGGTTGAATTGGATCCATAAATAAGACACAACATTCTTATTTGACTTTCACAATTGTATACATCACTATGTCTATAAATAAACAGCTTTAAAATGTACCATCATGTTTTATGTGATGAAGACATTTGTAAAATATAAATATACTGGTCTGCATTGTTCATACAAGCCTTGTCTCTTTGTCTGGAGCTGGCTGGTTTGTTTTATGGCCTTCAAGAATATTGAGATGAAGAACGAAGTGGTGTGACACCATTGCGAACATTAGACCAAAATTAAATTAATTTGGAGTTCATTTCTGGAGTTTAAAACAGCTTACCGGCTGGTAAACACCTTTGAATTACCACTGGACCATGGTGATTGTGCAAATGTGCTCTGCGCCCTCTTTGGCATAGAAATCTTCCCTGATTAATTTCTTCTGTTCAGTTTGTCAAGGTCAGACGCTAGTAAAAACTTCAACACATTTGAACTCTGCTTAACAGAAGAAATTGAAGTTGTAATTCTAATTGAAAGCAATACTGACACTGTTTCCTTTTTTAAATGTGTAATACCGTTAAGCTGCTTGCTTTAAAGTAATCTACTGCATGAAGTGCTATTTATAAAAAACATGAATTGTAGCGCTCATGCAAACATATGCACAAATTGCCATGATCAGCTAATGGCTTGACCGCAGTGTCATAGTTGTTGTGTTGTTATTGAGAAAAAGCGTACAGCTTATTTTGACATAATCATATTAATACTGCACTCCGAAGTGTGGGCGGCATCGCCAGATGTTCAGTATATACCACTGCCATGGGTGTGAAATAACGAATTACAAATACTCACGTTACAGTAATAAAGTAGTTTTTATCAGTAATTGTAATTTTTTGAGTAGTTTAAAAATTGTGTACTTTTACTTGAGTACATTTTAAATGATGTATCGGTACTTTTACTCCGCTATTTCCCTCCGTTTGTGGTCATTACATGCTTATTTTAATTATCTTTACCCATCAACGTGATTTGGATAGAGAGAGAGAACTCTGTCTCGTTAAAATCAAATTGTGCATAGACAACTTTAACCACCAACTGCATTTTATCATGGCTGCTGGAAGTGCATTATTCAGGCATCAATTTAGTCGAGTTATCAGTATTTTCCTCTAATATGTTAAGGTAAATTTCGGATTTCATCTTACAAATTGATTTGTATATATGCTTGTCTGTCTACAAGGCCTGGGATTTGGTGTGAGGTTGCGGGTATTGCGTACAGTCCCGCAAGTGCCATGTTCGGTATAATTCCCACTTACTTAAAGGCGCGCGATGTGCGCTGCCTCGTATCTCCCTCGCGTGCGTTCTGCAGCAGTCATTTGGATAACTCGTTGTTGTTTGTTTAACTTGTTGACGTTTGATGAGTTTGAGCGCGTGATGCTCGCTGTGAAAAGGTGTTTTGGAAACATTAAAACGCTTGGAAATAATGCACTCAAACTGAGGACCAATATGCACCTTGTTGATGATGACCCGTGGCGTTAATATAGCCTACTGCATCTGTGTCAACGCGTGATGTACTAAAACTGCAGCTCGTTAATATTTGTTTTTGTTATCCATTTTATACAATCCGCCTTCATTTAGCAAGTGCACGCGGGCATAAACAACTTCAAGCTCAAAACTTTTTGTTCCATTCAGTTGTGGATGTTGCTGATTCACCGAGACCACCGCGGCTCAGCAACGAGACGTGCGTTTGCTTTCTTTTGAAAAAGTTTCCCCAGAAATACTTCGCTATTTAATGCATTTGTTCTTACAATTTTTTTATCAGCATAACAATTCGAGTAAATTTGTAAAAGGTATGGCATGATGTCATCCTTATAGAGCAATGTGCATTTATGTTAAAATTGTAACATAAATTATCCAAGTTTAGTTATCTTATTCTTTGTTGCAAAACGCTAAAACTGGCACCGTTTTGGAGAGAAATGGGCTCTCATTTTAACCCTTATCATGGTGTGTGATAGTCAACTATGAATTTCTAATGTTGTTTGTATTTTTACTGTTTTAAAATTAATATTTTAAGTGCAACACCAGCATGCTGTCTCAGTGGCCTTACACATGCTTTCAAATAAATGTTTCAAACTTTATGATTTAAATGAGGATGATTGTACTGAGAATAACTTTCATATTTTCTTCAACTGAATACTGTTTCTGTGCTGTTTTGATGTAGTAAAAGGGTTGACAGTCAAAATTAAAACGGCTGGATGATAGATATTCTTCATTTTTTATTACAAACAAGATAATATGAATTACAGAATGTACAATGCTGTTTAAATTAAATAAAAATTGCATGTGTTCTTCATTTATTATGACAGGGTAGAATCTACAGATCAGTACTCATTACTCAATATGCATGAGTACTTTTAAATAGGCTACTCTTTTACTCGTACTCAAGTAGTTTTTTGGACAAGTACGTTTACTCTAATCACTTTTTTTTAGAATTCACTTTTTGAAAGGTAATGGTACTTTTACTCAAGTATGTTTTTTCAGTAATCTTACCACCACTGACCACGGCTAAATACCACTGTATTTCAAACTTCACCGTGACTATATCTGTGCCTTTAGTGTAACAAGTGGTTGTGTTTTCCGTTGCACGTCAGGTGCACAAGTCACTGTGTGTAATTCAGACCCCCAGGGGAAATGTTTAGAGTTATTGCCATCTTTTTTAGACACTTTGTAACCAGGATTTAGGAAATCAGTCCTCCCCATGTTCTCAAATGAAAATGGTAATTACAAACAGCTTGACGCTGGGGTAATCATGCCTCCTATGTGGAAAAGGCCTTGCAGATTTACTGTGCATCCTGCCTAGCGTGACAGCAACACACAGCAAGGGTTTGCACAAATGTAGATACGTATAAACTTGAATATGCCCTCTTTTTTCTTTTTTCTTCCTTTCTGTTTATGTGTTTGCTCACCAGTGCATTGCAGCTGTGATTTATGGCCCTTGTGGAGCAAGTCAGACTGTTGAGGCTGACTTTATTTACTCAGGTAGACATTAAAGATGACTTCCCCCCCCCCCCCCTTCAAAGAATGAAATCATGCTGCAAGGGAAATCATCATAATTGTTGTATTTTATCAGCATTCGACTCGAGATAAACCACGGGTTGCTGGGTTCCCTACTCCAACAAAGCATTCCAATGGATTGTGTTTGGGAGCGTGTAAAGAGAGAGAGACGGAGACACTGAGAAAGAGAAAAGAGTGTACACTGCATCACATGAAGGTGAGGATGTGAGATGAATATGTAGCATGCTTGTAATGCCTCATGATTTTTCACTAGGAGGCAATTTTTCATTTTCACATTTAGTCACAACCCACCAACACATGCCTTAAATTCTGACATTTCTAAATTAAAAAAAAGAAAGAGCACCAAATTATAGGTCAGGAACGAATGCTGGGGGAGATGTGTGAGATGAGAAGAAAAGCACAAATAAAATAGTAAGTAAAAATGGGTACAGATGTAAGATGAAAAGCATGCGATTTAACTTATCTGTTCACATGCAGTCAAATTGCTGTGCTGTTTTAAAAGCTCGGTTTATCACGTCAGCACTTATTAACACATTGTGTCACAGATGTGTGCATCCTTGAGAGTGCAAGGGGAAATTGGGGAGCGGAATTTAAAGCTGAATTACATTGTGAGTTTTTTTTGTGTTTGGTCACAGATTTAACACTTAAAATGTCTCTATGTGTATCCGTTAAATGTACTATGCAAGCACAAAAAGACCATCTATTGAATACCACCTGCAAAAAAGTATTAATTATAAAATATCGGGACTTCTAATATTAAAAACCAAAATAATTAGCATACAACCTCCAAAAATCACAGATCGACAACTCTTTTTGGTGATGGAAATCACAGGACATCATTAAATACACCAAAAACACATAATTTAATAAACAGTGTGAATAATTCATAATAATTTTAAGATTTGCTAAACATTACATTTAACAATGTTAAATGATTAATGTTTTTAAAGATTTAAAAAGAAGGACATCAAATGGGGGAGAAAAAAATATTTAAGAATCTGAACATTTAAATTAAATATTTATATATATATATATCTTGAACGTGGTTAGAACAACAGCTCCACCAATATGAGCCCAATGTATTGTACATTCCTGTATTTAACCATGCAAATCACTGTTTAGTGGATCAATTGTGACCCTGGACCACAAAACCAGTCAAAGTTGTCAATTTTTCGAAATTGAGATTCATACATCATCTGAAAGCTGAACAACTATTTGAAAATCTGGAATCTGAGGGTGCAAAACAATCAAAATACTGAGAAAATCGCCTTTACAATTGTCAAAATGAAGCTCTTAGCAATGCATATTACAAATGAAAAATTAAGTTTTAATATATTTATGGTAGGTCATTTACAAAATATGTTCATGGAACATGATCTTTACTTTATATCCTAATTATTTATCATTTCAGAATGCCTACCATGTGAGTTTTATAAACCGCATCATTATCATCTTTTAATGATATAAAAGATACGCAAATATTTTACGTTTTTTAGCTAAAAATACGTATCGATTTATATGTTTTAAATGCTGAAATACGTCTAAATTGTATGTTTTAGCATCAATAAAAACGTAAAAAAATGTACAAAAATTTGTGCTTGTAAATGTTATGTATGAATACCTATGTATAAACATGAGACCAGGCTGATTATACATAAGTCTTGTTTTTTTTCACCATCTTTCCAAGTTCTGTACCTCAGGTCTAAACGGAATGTAGAAAGAATATACAAAATGAAAACACCAAATACATTTGTGATCTATTTCCATTTGTTATTTTCAGAAGGGAAATACTGACATGGATGTTTATGGAGCAGAGGACCCCTTTTTTAAGTCTAATAGGAGATATTTGTTTTTATTTTATTTTATTATTTTGTGCTGTATTATTGGTTACTGAGTTATTTATGTTTAAAAAGGCAGCAATAAATAACACTTTAATATCTAAAGATGGTTAATGTAATTTTATGTTGTGAAATGTATAAATGCATAATAATTGTAAAACCATGATTATTTCTCAGACTATAATCGTACCAACAAAATCTATAACCGTTGCATCCCTACTTGTGCCAATAATGCAGCACAGTAGACTGATTCACCACAACAATACTCTCTGCTAAATATTCCTGCATGTCTTTTGCAGCCATATGGGGTTTTAGTTTCAATCCAAGACCAGTCTAGGTTTATTTAAGTTATTTTTTTCTTGGTATTTAGATCTTGCCTTGAATTTTTCCCTAACTTATATTTCTCAATGACATCTTAGATATTGCACATTGCAAATACCCAGCGTTCCCATATCTTTTCATAACCTTGGTTTATAAACTTTCTTCTGATTCTCAATCAGCTATTTAGAGAAGCCTGTGGCTGTTAAGTGTAAACACTCTGAGAGGTTTGAAGAGTGAGATAATTATTATAGAAGCTTTGGAACTGTTATCACCTCACTTACATCAAGGCCTTACATTTTCAGATAATTAACCTAACCCTAAGAGGTTAACACTAACGGTGCAAAAACTTGTACGCGTTTTTTTTTTTATTGGCTGTATTTAGCAAATAAGAGTTTTGCTAAAAAAACATGATTTACAGACATATGTCAAGTTTAAATTTTGTTTAGTTAAAAAAAAAAGTATTTTGCTGAGGTTATGTAAGCTTCTTTACAATAAGAGCTTCAATGGAACATGCTACTTGGTAAAGAATGCCCAAATATAGCTTAAAACACATGGAAGCTAAATATGCATAAGAAAGATTGTGCAATTCATACAGTTTCGTTGCACTGCCTTCCCTGAGCTCATAAGTCACTTAAATGTATATTAAATGCTTGTTGTTTGTTATGCAACAGGTGTGAAGATAAAAAAAAAAGTTCAGCCCTTTTACCAGCTATTTTACTTCATATATATGTAAATGAGAATGAATGTTATTTTTACACACATCATACTTACTCAAAAGTTGTCTACTAGTATTAGAATTGGAGTGGCTGTTGGCTGTTTAAGGGTCAGTTGAATGACATGAATGGCCCTTATGGGTTTATAAATAAGAAAAAAAAAATATATATATATAAACATTCTATGTTATATTTGTATTAGTATTTTCCTTGTCACAGCACAATGTTTGAGATCCGTAGCATCTGGCAATTTGATGTTAGAATGTAAATCACTTAAGAGGCTTCTTGTTTGGAGTTCACAATAAGCACAGTTGATGTGAGCAGACAAACCTTCTGGTGCATGAAAAGAGAGATTTCTCCATGGCCTTGACTATTCTATTTGCGTTCTATTTGCTTCTGTTGTGTGCCAGGGAGAAGAACAGAGGCTGGGAACACAAAGCACTGATTTGGACAGATGGAACGTAACATAAATACAGTTGTTTTCTTAATTGACACGGTGGTAATTCTCCTTTGCTCTGTGTAATTTGAAATGCCTGCCATGTGAATTTTATAAACCGCTGCACTAATTTTCCTTTTCGAAATGTGACCCTGGACCATAAAAACAGTCTTAAGTCGCTTGAGTATCTATTGCTACAAATATACTCCAGCTACTTAAGACTGTTTTTTTTAGTCCAGGGTCACATTTCGAAAAGGAAAATTATATTGATGCTAAAACATACAATTTAGACGTATTTCAACATTTAAAACATATAAATCGATAAGTATTTTTAGCTAAAAAACTTAAAATATTTGCGTATATTTTATATCATTAAGATATTCGTATCAATGCATTTTTATAATTTTATCAATAAGCGATTTAGATTTTTAGGCCCCTTAACCTATGCCCCCTAACTTACCCATTTTATAGCAAATATAAAAGGATATAAAATGCAATTTTCCGAAATATACAGGAAAATAACTGTTTTAGTAACAATATAGCATTAACTGTCAGGGACTGTGAGGAGAGAGACGAGGCGAAGACTCAAGTGCAAGAGAATGGGTCATTTTAATAATAAAATAAAACAATATGAACAAAAACCAGGCAGGCAGGCAGGCAGGCAGGCAGGCAGGCAGATAACTGCAGTACAACCAACATACACACACGACGTAAGACAATGGATCAGCCCAGGACTGCAGACACCAGGACGCTAAATAGGGAGACAAACGAGGGTAACGAGGGAGACACAGGTGGACCCACTGAAACAATGATTAGTTAACAAGATGGGAGGGGGCAGACAATAGACATGGGAGCATATAGCACCAACAACAAGCCATGTGCTCAACACACAGATACATATGGTGGCCAGCCCGGGCACACCAGCAGGACCTTGACATTAAACATGGTTTTTTATAGTTGCTAATCCCACTCTTACATCTAAACCTAAACATAGCTATTACAGTATAAGAATTACATGACAGACAGATAAATGCAATTAGAATTATTTATTTATTGCAAAAATGTCTAAAGCAGTACCAAAAGTAATCCAAATGACGATTTGTTGCAGTCGCAGTCTTCTCTGGCGGAATACAGTAGGTTAGTGTGAGGTGCAGAGCAGAATTTATGTTGTTAATTGCTGGAAAAAATATTATCCAGATAATTTTCTGAATCCTCTCAAGCTCAGTGAACTCGTGAAGAACATGCATGCTTGCCTTGCATCATTCAAACACAACTCACTAGAAACACGGCATGTCGCAATCTGTGACGAATGCAGGGGAGAGCCAATGATTGTTCGATTATCCTGCCGTAAAACATGTGCTAGAAGAGGCAACATTTGAAATCGTAATGAGCGAGCATCTCAGTTATCGCAGGTTTTGCCGTTTACGGTCGCTGGATAACTTGCTGCTCGGGATGGGAGATGAAGATCGCCAAATGTAGGCTTGGATTTGGGTCTATCCCTCACAGTTGTAATTGAATGAATAAAATAGTTTCATGTCGTAATTATGTTGCGGTTTTGGAGGTTTTTTTTTGTAGTTCTATTGTCAGTCACACCATGTTGGAGAAAATATTTTTGTGGCCCATGGCAAACATGACAATTAAAGGTTAAACGATTTAAAATGTAATTTATTTTAAGGTTTAAAGTTAAGTTTTGTTTAACATTATGTAAAGTTAGGCCTTTCATTGGAAACAAGCTGGCCACAGAAATCACACAACAAAATTAAATGTTATAATTTCATATTGAGTAAACAATTTAATGATGCAATTGGAAACAAGTTAATTTATATGACAACTAAAAACATCTAATAATAAAATGAATCCCGCGATTTGAATATTCATAAGGATACATTTTTAGATGACGTCGATTCGTCAGTTTTGTACGTTTACATGCTGAAAATACGTAAAAAGTATTGTACATTTTTGTGCCTGTAAAAACGTAAGTAAATGTACGTTTTATAGAACCACATTTTAAGTAAAATACATATGAATAATCATGAGATCACAGAATAATACTATAACAGGGATGATAAATCACAATGTTAATCAATTATTATTAATATGAATTATTATTAATAATATTAACTTTATTTATACCACAGATGACTCTGTTACTAATGAGGGTAGTAAACTATTATTGTAATCAACTGTCATCCACACTTATTCATTTTAATAATATTTATTAATCTGATTTTAAATATGGCCTGAGAAAATCATGTCTATTATTTTGGTTTGTGAGATTGAAACCTGCTTAGATACTGGATAGCTACATTATATTAATCAGCAAAGAGGGGGTAAATAACTGTTTAAATAACTAAATTCAAATCTTCATTGTTTGTAGTGATGGGCAGATGCAGGTAGGCTAAACCACACATATATCTGTCCTCTCTCTCTCTCTCTCTCTCTCTCTCTCTCTCTCACCGCACTATTTAATCTCTGTCTGAAGCGGGCAGAATGCTAGAGCTAAAAAAAACTTTGCATCAGGTGTCCTTGCCTTCACGTCGCGGATTAAACTCGTTTATTTCACAATGAGAACAAGTTGGCAAGATTATGTATAATCTTTAACAGCAATATTTAAATGACGCCCTGGTCATTCTTGATGTACCCAAAATGGTCCCACACTATCGACTTCAGACTTTATCTAGTGGAAATAAAGGATTCCTGTTTGATTCCTCTGTCATAGTTAGTCTAGTGTGTGTAGTACCCTCCGTGTCTCTGATAAGCACAGCATTTTAAGATGGTCCACCGCTAGTGTAACTTTGTTTTCCTTTTTGCACAAGTTACAACACTTCCGTGCCGTGTAACAGAAACACTCAGTGTAGCGGAGCCTTTACGATTAATTAACAGTGACGTTTTAAAGAGCGGTTAACAGTAAAACCGGTTAATCACTGCATCCCTAGGCACAAGAGGGAAACCTAACCTGCAATCTCTTTACAAAACGTGATGTAATAAATACAACACATATACGGTCAAAAGCTCAGCTGTAAATATAGTGAAATCTGCTGACATCATCACAATTCATCAACACAAACTTTTGGAATATATACGGTGGCCGAGAGAGCTCAACGCACTGCAAACAGAAGAAGAAAAAAAAAAACCTGACCTGCTAATTAAGAAAACCGCTTCGTCAATTGTACAACACACGCTGCAAATACTCACAACACAACCAAATAAAGAAATGCACTTCAAATATTCACAACCAAACAAAGAAATGTGCTACAAATACAAATCTTTATTTGGTTGTGGTGTGAGCATTTGCAGTGTATTTCTTTATTTGTTTGTGTCATTTGCAGCCCCTGTTGTCAAACTGATGAAGTTGTTTTCTTGATTTGCTGATGCTTTTTCTATTTGCATGCGTTTTCTGAAGTTGCAGCACTTTGAGCTCTCTCGGCCACCGTAAATATAGGCTTTTATGATGCAGCAGTAAATAATGGTGAAAATTACTCAACCATTGTTTGACGTGATACATGTTACACACACAGTGGCAATGCACAAAAACACAACAACCTCTATTCACCTAGTCTGACATAATCCAGATGATTGAAGCAGTTAATAGTTACACTTTAGGGTTTGGACCCCATGTTGGTGACAGTGGTGCCTCCACAGGGGCACAGTAAAAATATTATAAAGTTACAGTAAAAAAGTTACAAAGACTTAAAACTGGCATTAAACGATTAAGTTGAGATCGTCTCTATAAGAATAAAGTGTCTTCTCGAACAAGAAAAAAATGAATAAATAAATATGTAAGGCAGGATTCAATTTGGTTCATCAGTAATTAATTGGGTCATTGGATCTTTGTTGTTTACTATTGCCTCAATCTCTGGAAAACATATCATCAGAAAAGAGATGAGATGGGATTTTGTTGCAAGAGTAAGGGGAATTATTTGATTAAAGATCACGAGATTACATGAATAAAAAAAGTAAAAAAAATATATATGTGCATGGATAATTTATAAACAACAATAATAATAATACTATGAAGAATAGTCCGTTTTATTTTCAAGGTAAATTGGGCAGACCATTGTGCAAATTGATTCATTTTACAAGGGAATAAAATAATGTAAAACATACATGATTACTTGTTTGCTTTGTCATTTGTCATTTTCAAGTTCATAGTGATCCCCCCACAATCACTAATTAAAGTGGTGCGCTAAGGCATGCACACAAAAGTAAAGTGGAGGTGGAGATTAAATTCTAAATAAATGTTTGTTGCTGTTGAATGATGAATATTTAAAATATTTAGTTGTTGAACCAAGTGTTCTGGTTGGATCGGATCAAATGAAAATGTAACATTAATTTAAAATGAAAATGTAACATTTGACTACAATAACCATGTTTTATGCCAGCAGCAGAAGAAAGTATTCTACAAAGTATAATTAAATCCCACAAAGTAATGTCTCATAGGGGGAAACATCTACAAATTATACAGACTGCAATCCCCAACCAAAACAGTATGTTACTTCAAGAAATAAAATATTATGGAATGGACTTCAATATTATTGATATATCCAGGAAGATTTTAAACAGGCAGTACATCAAAGACAACCTATTAATTTCAGTGATCTACAAACATTTTATAAGGCAGAAAGTGTTTTTTTTATATATATAAGACTGTAATCAAGCTACAACAAACAAACTAAGGAGACCAAAGTTAAATCCAAGTAAATCATCAGGTAACTTGGGAATAGCCATACAATTACAGACAAACACACACTTGCTAACTGATTGGCCAGGACATCCTGGGTTGCGTTTCCCAAAAACAACTATGGTTGCAAGCTCCGTCGTTATCAATAGAGTTCAATGGAATTAACGACCATAGTTAACTAAGGATGATTTTGGGAAACGCACCTCTGTTTAGCAGCAGCCATGCTGATTCCATTGCAGTTTCACCCATTCGTTTGTAGTTCATCTTATTCATACTTGATTTTGTAATCAGTTAATTTAAGCAAATAAACAATAACTGTGGATTCAAATATGATCATGATTCGCCCAGATCATAAAATATTCAGTACAAAATGAAAGACTCTGATTTAGCTTAAGAAATAGGCTACAGGTTATTACAGACCAATACTGACTGATGCACCAACTGAACTTACTTCACGGACATAAAAGGCTGTATCATTCCATGCCAGAGTGCTGAGTTTTGTAACTTGCAAAGTGCTGCTTCAATATTTTTAATGCTTCAACACGTTTAATCATATGGTTGGTGTCTCTTCGATAGCCTACCCCAGTTTGTCAAACAGTCCATGCATGGCTTCAAAAACGATTGTACCCATGAAACATTTAGACCATGAACAAACTGAGGGGGAATTAACCACAAGTCACATTCGTGTGTTTGGTTCATTTGGTGTCAAGTTGTCTACTCACTTCATTCTCCTTTTGACGGCAGCACTTTCAACCTGCAGGCAGAAAGGAAGCAAAAACACAATCCATAATAACGTGATATCATATTCGGAGCTGCGAATTCGAATCGCCAAATGAGAATTCGGAACGAACTTCCCCAGCGTTCTATTTGGAGCACGCGCCGACTGACGTAGGCGAGCAGCGCGCGTCCAACTCCCTTGAGAAAGAAAAGCGTGAACGCGCCTCCATCCTCCTCGCTGCTACAGTGAATGCGGGCATCCAGACGCCTGACTGAGTGCGGCGCTTCTTTACCGAGAGCTCGGATGCCAGTGCATTCTTTTTTCTGCCGAAGCCGAAAGAGAGAGAAGGCAAATGCATTTTCACACGAACGCTCAGGTGTAAGTGATGCTACTGCAAGTTGAAGTCCTGGAAGTAAAAACCGCAGCAGATTGGAAATAAACGGATAGATCGGCGTTCCCCGTTGCAGAGCGCACTCAGTGCGTTTGGAATAAAGAGAGGCAGCGTGGAATTACAGGAGCCTTCAGTTTGTGAACTAAAGTCAATTCGTTTTCTTGTTCCCCTTCTTTTGTTTCGCTTCTTTTTTGTTTAATTTGGGTTTATTGTTTCTCCCCTTCTATTCTAATGCTATTTAGTATCTGCCCTTTTCAGTTTTTTATTTTATCATCTTCTGAAAATACTCGGATTCGTCTTTGCGAGGGTAGATTTTGGTAAAAGATACTCAATCTCAAACTGAGTCGTGTCATGGATGGCAAATTGTATTTGCATCTACGGAACAAATCGGGGAATATAGAATAACTACTGCTGTCAGAGACAAGGTATGTCAGTGCTTCTATTTCTTATAATAGGCTATTCATACGATATAACTGTTACTGCGTTGCTTCGCAATATCTGCATTTGAATGGTCTAAAAAGACTAGCTTATTATCTTAGACCGACCACTCTGAATCCATTTAGGTTACTTCATGATATTTGAAGTTGAAATAGGTAAAAGTGTCGTCTTTGAATTTGAACCAAGTCTCATTTTTCTCTTTAGAATCAAGTGCAATATCCTTATAAACAACATTCAGAACAGAAATGCATTCAGGATCAAAGTCTCTGTTGCCCTTCCTATTCATGCCTCGACCATAAACTTGCAGATACAATTTATTTGTTTTACCAACCAGACCACGTTCCTGGTGAGCTTGCCTTGAGTGACATGATCAAATGTATGTCTCACTGGAAAACTATAAGTAGAAACAGTATGTTGACGGTTGTGTCTTGTTTCCCCCTATAGCTGTATGTTATGTTTTATTTTCGTCATATTGTGTTTATATCGACGTTTAAAACCCGTCTCTACTGTTACCGCGCGACTGTAGTGTTATTTGAAGGTGATACAACTGTGATTTGGCGCCCGCTGTAGTTGCCTTTAACGGCGCAACTTAGAATAGAATCCAGTTTCTATCAAAAACCGACACATTGATAATCGTTTAGTCAATAAGCCGATGCAGCTGTGTTTCAATTAGCATTCCCGACCAAGCTTTATGCTAATTAATCAAAGCAAGATTTGTCCGTACAGGTCTGCGGCCGTGAGGAAGAGCAGTCGCCCATCTGTTGAACGCGTCTTCACAACTGCTCTTCCAGTGCCGCTTCTTCTGCAGCCACTAACAATAATATATTCTGCGCTGATACTCTGATCTAAATTTACATTTATCTTTGGATACCACCACTTTAAGTAGATTTTATACGAGTAGACGTCCTTTGATGTAAGAGTCTGTTATGTAATGAAGCGCACACGGTGCATTAACCCTTTAATGGGCACGAACATGAAAGCGCATTGGTATTTTCCGACATATTAGGACTGAAGTAATGCAGCATATTTATTTATTTTTCTTCCAAAATATTTTTTTTGTATTTAAAATATAGCATGTCAAAGACTAATTGTGAACCATGTCACGAGGCACCACCCACAAGCTGTGAGGACCGTGCATTTATCCACCTTATTTTTCAGACCAGAAGCTATAACCTGTGAATGTGCCATACATCTATTTAATTAGCAGGTATATATAAATAATGATAAGAATAACAAAGTGTAGTAAAAATAAACTATTTTAGAAGCAAATACATTTTACAAAAACGCACTGGCTCTTACATTACAAATAAATTCAACAGTGAAGTAGTATGGCACGTGTTACTTTGGACAATCTCATTATGTATATATATATATTTTTTTAACCTGAATTTTTGGTTGAACGTTTTAATTTTGTCATGAACTTGTAAATGTAGTGCACTGGAGCAAGTCCAAATTCAAAATAGCATAGTATACTATTAGTCTATTTTTAGATATTTTTTTATCTTAGAAATCAACATTGGAGTGTGTGATACTTTGTTTGCACAAATTGTGATTTTGTGTGAATGCATTGACGCTGATTCTACGCCACATTAAGAATCAATTGATTCACACAGCTTGATGCAGCTCCTATGTAGAGAACAATCGTTGTAGATAGGGAAGTTTAACTATAATTGGCTCATAACCCTGTGAGGGGCCCCCCTGCACTGCAGGGGTGGCCCGTACGCCTGTGGTAAAAGATGGGAACATTTACCTCAAGGTCAGTGGCCTTCTCACAGCATGTTGCCGTGCTACTTTTAGATAAAGGTGGTAAGTTGACACCATAGTTTGTCTGACCTGAATATTTGCAGGAACTTCTTTTTAAATATTTTTACTTCTGAAATTGGGCCCACTCACCGTTCCCCTATTCCAGCGATTCCTCTAAAAAATCACCCAGGAAATAGACACCATTAAAGGGTTAAGCTTGGCTAATTAATGAGAAATAAAATAGGTTGCTGGGGATAATACCTTTAGCGTGATGTGTGAGAGAGGCATTCATACTAAGTTGATCAGTTTATGTCTATTTATGCCTGGCATGCAATGCAGTTGGATTCGCTGAACTGTACTGAAACCTGTAGCTGTGTGATAACAAGGTTTGAATTCAGTCTCTTATTCTCTTCTAGATGAAAATGAACAGTGTGAACATGAACGGTAATGTTTCCTTTAATGTGATAGTTACAAATTAAGGAGACTGTACACTTCCAAGCTACATGATGAGTAATATTTAAAAAAAAGTTGAATCAAATTGATCCAACTTTACTAAAAAGCTAAAAAACAAGATCTAAGATATGTAACTTGAAATCATATTTCAACTTTGCTAAAAATGCACAGCTGAGCTCGCTCTCTCTCTCTCTCTCTCTCTCTCTCTCTCTCTCTCTCTCTCTCTCTCTCTCTCTCTCTCTTATGTAGAGTTATGTGTGAGTTTCATTCAGCAATCATTTTAGCAGTGATACTATAGCATGCTAGCATTTTAGAATTGTAAAATCCTCTCTGAAATATATTTTTTATGCAGAATCCATATGTTTGTTTCTACGGTCTTATGGAGAATTTAAGTATATTATATTCAGCATAGTCTGTCTGAATCTTCATGGTCTGGAACTCAAACCCAGGTGACTGGTCGAATTCTGCAGATGAATGCTTTAATAAATAAAATAGGGTGCAGTAAACTAGGTGTTGGGCACAGACAATGTTTCTGATCTAATAGTTATGAACTTTTGAATGCTGAGCAAGGGAAATCCCATGAGCCCAAGCGCTGAGATTACATTGAAGCAGATCATTCGGGATGCACATAAGTGGTTTTGTGCTGCTGTGTATTGAACCTATCTCATGAGGACTTTGGTAGCTTTGTTCAATACAAGGTTATAGTTATTTGTTGAATGGCCTTATTGAAGAGCTGCATTTACTGTACAGCAGTGTCTGAAACATGTCTGATTGGGGTCTGGTGGGCATGATGCTAGAATTCCTAAACACAGACACAGTACTTGTTTAGACAACCAACTGACTAATCAATTATGAAAATATGGAGTTTTGCAAATCCTTAGTTTAATTCCACAGATGCCCACTCCTATACACACTGTCCAGTACAATTAATGTATCTCTGCTTGCTTAACGTCCCATTACTGGCATATTTTTATTTATTGTATTGGCATTTATCATAACCAAATTAATTTGTAAAGTGTATATATAGCTTTTCATTCTTTTCAGAAAATTTAATAAAAAAAAAGATCCATTGCATATTGGTAACATTTTACAAACATGAACTGAGCATGTTTTAAATAATGTATTAGTATTACTGGATAATATATATATTTAATTATGCATGAGTATTTGATTTTTATGGCCTTTGCCATCATCTAATTCTCACTTTAATGTTTTTTTTTAAATAACGGTAATAGTCTTATATTGTACATTTTCTATTTTTAATCTTCAGCAAATGTCAATATATATATATATATATATATATATATATATATATATATATATATCAGTTTTTCATACTGTACATTATTATTGTTTTGAAGCATAAATTAACTTGCAACATTTAAAATGAATGTTTTTCATTTAGTATATTTTTATTTAGTATCTATTTTTTAGACATCTGTTTTAGACATTTATTTTGTTTAATATCTAAGTATAGACAAAATTATATCAAATTTTTGTATCAGACTGTCAGGGTTCTGCCACTTTGGTCTAGTGTTATTTATGGGTTTGTGACAGAGCCCGACACTCCCGTCATGTCCTGTTTTTATGTGAGTGTGCAGCTTTGAGTGTCCTTGAGCCGTGTGCTCTCTCGTCTGCATGCCTTGTTTTGTGTTGGAGTGTGTTGTTCAGATCCCAGCACTCATGTCTTAAGTTTCGGTTTGGTGATGGGGTTCGGACACTCGCACTCCATGTTCTGTCTTGTTGTGTGAGTGTGCTGTCTCGAGTTCGCTCGGCCGTGCACTCTTCTGTCCACATGTGTTTTGTGGTGTTGCACACATTTTGCGATTTTATCAGCTGCGTGCATTCATGTTATGTCTTGTGCTGTGTGGCCTGCAGCTTGTGTTTTTCATTGGCTGCGTGCATTCATGTTGTCATGTCTTGTGTGAACTATGTCTAATGTTCGTGTCCTGTTTTGCACATGGCTAGTGATTTTTGTTTTGCTGGCCATGTGTTTTTTTTTGTGTGAGCACATGGCTTGTCTTGTTTGGTTCTATGTGCCATGTGCTCTCATGTCAATTGTCTTGACCCCACCCTACTTGTTACCTGATTATTGGTTAATTTGCCCCAGCTGTCTTTCCTTATTACCCTCCTCATTTGCTCTCTTTATAATCCCTTTATAATCTCCTTGTGTTTGCAGTTTTGTGCCAGTTTGTCGTCTAATTTTGCCTTTTCCTTGTCCTGCCAAGCCTTTGCCTTGATCCTGTTTTTTTCTTCCACGGGGTAGTTTTTTTGTTTTGTTTTTGTTTTATTCTATAAATAAAAAGCCCATTCTCCTGCACAACTGAGTCCTCGCCTCATCCCTTCACCCCGACACTGACAGAAAAGTTTATTGGTTATCGGCCATAACAAATTGATTTAACTGTGGTGCATCCCCATGCAAGATATGTTATAATTTTTGTATAAATTTGTTTAACTTATTTATGTTTATTAAAAATGCATGGCTGCATTTCATGCTAAAATGGAATGGCAAATATAATTAATTATGTCATCAAAGAGGGGGCTTTGAATATTGTCTTTGACAACATGAGGCCTTTGCTCTAATATATCTGTAGCCTTTGAAAATCAGGAGGGATATCGTTGATGGCTGTGCGGGAGCTGCATTATCCTGTAGGAGAGACTGATGCTCATCACCGTCTCCTGCATGTGAAGGGGTGTAGAGAACTGCATATGGACCGTGAGCTAGGCAACAGCTTGGTCTTGCCTGGTTGAGTGGTCCCTGGCCGTCGCATTGTTTCAGAAAAAGACCCCTCCCACTTCCGCTTTGGCCCATACATGTGTTCATGTGCCTTCTCACTAAAAATATGATGCATCAGGTTTAGGCAGTGAGATAAAGAGTGATTTTTTAATTCTTGCAAACACTGTCACCTCATATTCACTAGCTGGAAAAAGCCATGGTGAGCATTACCGCTTGACAAATGGCTTTAGCCTCTCGTCTGTTCTTCAGCAGGCTTCCCTGTCTGTCGTCCTCCAGCACAGCTGCTTTTTTCTGTTATCAGCTCTCGGCCCCAGAAACGTGATCATTCAGGAAAGCCAAATCTAGTTCGGCTTCCATTGTTCATGTCGTGGTGTAATGCTGGAAGCCTGTGTTTCGAGGCACAGATGCTGTGATCAACAGGGTGCCTCTGGCTTCCACCCATCTCAATGTATCAATATTTGTAGTTGGCCATTTTGTGTGCAGGGCCCTTAAAACTGAATCGATTTGTTGAAAATGTCTATATTGTGTGAGTGTTACCAAATTAATTGCTGTTTAAAAAGAAATTTATAGCAGCCAAAATAATTGTTTAAAGGTATAGTTCACACAGAGATGAAAATCCTGTCATCATTTACTTACCATAATGTCATCTGTTTGACTTTATTTTGTATGTTTTTGTAACTGTTTTGTGCATACATCGAAAGCCAATTGGGGCTAAAACAACTTTGACAAAAACAGCATTTACAGCTTAAACCCAGACACATTGTTTGATAATAAATTGAGTTGCAATGAACAAAATAATACAAAATAAGATGTTATTGTCATACATTATATACACAAGTGTGCTGATGGTGAAATTCTTAGGTACAAGACTCTGTGCCATGGCAGTACAAGTAACAATATATGAAACATTTACAATATACATAAACAACAATACACAAACTTTACACATTTGCACAATATACAATAAACAATAGACAGTTATACACAATATACAGTACACACATTTCCATAATATACACATAGCAAACTGTTTTCTCAAGAGACTTATGGATGTCTGTATAACTTTTTATATGACTTACAGTGGTGCATACTGTTAGTGTCTTACTGTGTTATTAGTGCAGAAGAGAAGATGGAGCTGCATGTGTTCTAAGTTATGCAGTGCAAGACATGCTACAGTGTTGTCAGAGTCAGTGACAGATAGTATATAGATGGAATCCAGTGTGAGGGGTGGGTGGGGGAGTATAGTTTGCTATCTGGAGTTCAGCAGTCTGATGGCCTGCGAGAAGAAGCTGTCTTGTGTTCTGCTGGTTCGGGTCCTGATGTTGCTGTACTGTCTGCCTGATGTAGCAGCGAGAAGAGTTCATGGCTCGGATTGGAGGAGTCTCTGATGATCTTCCGTGCTTTCCTCACACATCACTGGTATTATATTTACTAGTGTAAATCGGATGGTTCATCACGATTCGATTCAATATCGATTCTCATACCCAGCGATACGATATTTTCCGATACCTCAAACAATTATACGATTCGATTCGATACAGGAGTATATCGATCGATATATGAAGAACTCTTTTCCAAAACGCGATAAACGCCCCAAAAAAAAACAATGAGTTCGTCATGCCATTTTGCTGTGTACTGAACCTATTTACTGCTCCATCAATGTTTCATGCCAAATCGCTATATTTCCTTGTTTAAAATGTACTGCAAGATGCAGTTCTTTTCCAAACTGCTATAAGTGCCGAACCTGTTTTTAGCCTAAATGTGATATGTCCTCTCGACCAATCAGAATTTGTTCGATGCAATCCAACATGGCGACGCTTTGAAGCGTTTGTTTGTGCTCAGTCTTAAAAATGAGTGCTTTAAACTCTAATAACACTTTTGATGGCCTGGATGAGCCAGTGAGACCTACACCTGGTGGTAGAAAACGCACATGGACAAAGAAAATCACAAAAAACAACAAAAAAAGAAGGTTCTCGGGTGGCGCGTTAATACCCACTGTGGGATGTCAATGTAACAGATGTGTATGCCAGTAAAGGCGGTGTGTAAACCTCACTCCCCTGACCTCAAAAAGAGGCGCTCTAGCGGCTGTAGTCTTTGGCGTTCCTTGTTAGAGCGCCCGCCTCCCGTGCCGGAAACCCGGGTTCGAGACCCGCTCGGTGTGATGGTGCGGACCCGGGGGGGTTACATCAACACAAGGCTGGTGCGACCGGTTTATAGTATGAGTCCCTGATGTCATATGTTGCATGTTCTCTTGTTTTTGTTTTGTTTTTTTAGACATAAACGTCATAAAAGACATAAAAAACCATAAAAGACATTAAGGATTTGTAGCATTTAAAAAAAAAAAAAAAAAATTGAATTTATAATCGACAATATTGTTGTTTCATTTAACAATCATTGTTTAACATGTTCAGACTGAGCCAACAGACCATTTTAACAGGATAAATTGAATATTAACAAAATGTATGGGTCTAGGTAAAAAAAAATGTCATTTTCATGAAAACTATTAAAATGGATTTATAGCGTTTTGGAAAAGAGCTCTTCATATCGATATTATCATATTATTTACCTATTTTAAACAACCATCTACATTTTTATTAACTCACAAATGCAACCAAAAATATATAACATGAACATAAATCTAAAAATGCTACTATGGGCTCAGTGCTAAACATCTTTTCTACAGATAACCAAATTACAAGCAGTAGCAGAAAATAAATACAATAGATCAAAGACACAAGTTCAATAAACAGTGCTTTTCAGGTTTTTCAGCTCAGTCTAAAATACATTTTCAGGTACGCTACAGAAATATAATAGTCAAATGTAAAATAACTGCATAGTCTTCACTGTTTCAATTAAATAGCCTATAAATTAATACGTTTTGATGTTACAAAGGTTATTGAGTCAGGAGCAGTAAGAACTTGTATTTTTCTTTGGCAGCAATAGATGTATTATTAGTTTTCTTTCACTTTAAGAACGGAAGCACATATTTAATATACTGATACACATGCCTTTTTTCTCCACTGTTTACATTAAGACATATGCTTTTCTTAACCTACTGTTTACAAGGATATTAGCCAAAACATGCATTTTGATGTAGTTTTGTACGAATTTATTCATCCATGCTCAAAAAAGCGGAGGAGAGCTCAAATCAGTATTCGCGCAGAGTTGAAGCGTCTATCTGTGTGCGTGCGCTTTAGATGTGTGCGCGGGAAACTTTTCACACAGCGCGCGACTGTTACTCCAACAATCCAGGGCATCTTTGATGCTCGCCTCGTGCGTTCGGGCAGTCCTTATATCGAGTCCTGCCTGACACGTGAGATTGAACATAATACATGATAATATGTGGTAATACATAGACGGACATTATGTGAAAATGTGGACAGTGCCAAAATAAAGGTGCCTTTTTATACTACAGATATCGATATTTTACGCGTGGCATAGATGCATCGTATCGTCATACATTGTATCGATAAATCCATCATATCGATGAATCGTTACTCCCCTAACTGGTATGTGGTAAGTAACGCTGGTATGTGTACGCCGGTAAGTAAAAAGTAAAGTGACATGACATACGACCAAGTATGGTGACCCATACTCGGAATTTGTGCTCTGCATTTAACCCATCCAAAGTGCACACACACAGCAGTGAACACACACCCAGAGCAGTGGGCAGCCATTTACAGTATACTGCGGTGCCCGAGGAGCAGTTGGGGGCTCAGTGCATTGCACAAGGGCACCTCAGTCGTGGTATTGAGGGTGGAGAGAGAGCGCTGTACATTCACTCCCCCCACCTACAATTCCTGCCGGCCCGAGACTCAAACTCACAACCTTTGGATTAAGAGTCCGACTCTCTAACCATTAGGCCACGACTTCCCCCATTGAACTATCCCTTTAAGATAAAAACTCACTGCAAGCACAGGGACCTTTGATAAGCCATTTTTAAATAAGTGAGAACACAGTCATGGGCTGATATGGCGGGCTATTTGATACAAGTATCTATCCTATAGCTGTCATCATCTTTCTCAGTTCTCCAGTGACTCCGGGACTTGTAGCGGTGCACTCCGCGGTTGCAGCATGCTGCCCGGTAGCAATATTTGCTTTTATGTAATTTTTTTTTCCCATTATGTTCAGCCAAGAGAGAAAGTTAATACCTCACAGATTGTATTGATTCTTTGTCTCTAAGCCTATGTGCTGTTGTACGGGAGAACCCCTGAGACTTTGAAGTGACACAATGTCTTGATGGCTTTTTCCCCTCACTGTATTTTTACGGTCAAACTCAATCTCTCATTTTGTGTTTGACTCAAAGCTTTGAATTTCACTTCCTGACAGTTCTATAGCCGGGTTTCATAGAGGGCCACTTTGTCATTGGTATTTCCCAGTCGACACACTCTGTGATTCATTACTGGCTTTTATTTATTTATTTATTTTTTACTTGTTAGATGTTGTCTGCATTACTCAAACGGTTTGAACACTTGACTTGCAATGAATGCAGAGCAAGGAAAACAAGTAGTCTCTTCAGCAGTTGAGCAGCTGACTGTGCAATGTACTAAAATTGTATTGAAGAGAAGCATGATCAGGCAAAAAATGACAGTTCAGTTGTAGACTGATATTTTCGAGCAAGACAGTTGCTGTTCAAAACAAATCAACAGTAATCAGATTTAAGAATGAACAAATCTCCAATTAAGACAAACAGAAAATCACTTGCCATTAAAAAACAAGCTGTTTAAATAGCAAAACTGTTTTATTTTCAGATCCATGGATGATTTGACAAACTGGATTAGTAGTTTATATATATTTATATAACGCTCCTCTGCCACACAGCGATGGCTCCTCCGGGTTCGGGCAGCTGTCAGGAGCCCCCTATTCCTATCCCCATCATGGAGGACGGCAGCAGGCTCTGGCCTCCTGCGAAACGGTAGCAATTCCTCCCACGACCTGGGCGGCCGGCAGCATGTTCTTCTATCCCCCCAGCAACTTCTATCCCACTCCAGCCCACCGCCTCGATCATCCATGGCGACAGACTACTCTGCCATGCTTGATGGCATGGCGGATTACTCACAGTGGCGGGGGATCTCTGGCAGCATGTCCCTCCTTTCTCCTGGGTTTCGGCACCAAAGTAACAATGTTCGTAGATCGGGAAGGAGGCGGGAACGGCGAACATTTATACAGTTTAATAATAAAATAAACAAACACAAAAGTAAAGCAGCAGCCCCTTACGGACGACTGCCAAACACAAAACACAAAATAAAGTCCAGGCCTGGTCCTTTCTTGTCTTCCACTGTCGAAGCTCCTCCTTTTATTCTTCCGGAGCTCCTTCGTGAGACTCGAGACTGGTGAGTGGCACAGGTGTCGTTCATTATCATTAACTCCACGCTCTGTTCCCACAGCTCTCTGCCCCCGCCCCACTCGTCACACACACACACACACACACACACACACACACACACACACACACACACACACACACACACACACACACACACACACATATATATATATACACTGAACAAAATTGTAAATGCAACACTTTTGTTTTTGCCCCCATTTTTCATGAGCTGAACTCAAAGAGCTAAGATTTTTCTATGTACACAAAAGGCATATTTATCTCAAATATTGTTCACAAATCTGTGTAAATATGTGTTAGTGAGCACTTCTCCTTTGCAGAGATAATCCATCCACCTCACAGGTGTGGCATATCAAGATGCTGATTAGACAGCATGATTATTGGTGTGCCTTAGGCTGGCCACAATGAAAGGGCTGGCCACAATAAAAGGCCACTCTAAAATGTGCTGTTTTATCACACAGCACAATGCCACAAATGTTGCAAGTTTTGAGGGAGCGTGCAATTGGCATGCTGACTGCAGGAATGTCCAACAGAGCTGTTGCCCATGAATTGAATGTTAATTTATCTACCATAAGCCATCTTAAAAGGCGTTTCAGAGAATTTGGTATTACATCCAACCAGCCTCACAACCGCAGATCACGTGTAACCACACCAGCCCAGGACATCCACATCCAGCATCTTCACCTCCAAGATCGTCTGAGACCAGCCACCCAGACAGCTGCTGCAACAATCGGTTTGAATATCCAAAGGATTTCTGCACAAACTGTAAGAAACCGTCTCAGGGAAGCTCATCTGTATGCTCGTCGTCCTCATCGGGGTCTCGACCTGACTGCAGTTCGTCATCGTAACTGACTTGAGTGGCAAAAGCTCACTAACGATGGCGTCTGGCACTTTGGAGAGGTGTTCTCTTCAGGGATGAATTCCGGTTTTCACTGTACATGGCAGATGGCAGACAGCGTGTATGGCGTCGTGTGGGTGAGCAGTTTTCTGATGTCAACATTGTGGATCAAGTGGCCCATGGTGGCGGTGGGGTAATGGTATGGCCAGGTGTATGTTATGGACAACGAACACATGTGCATTTTATTGATGGCATTTTGAATGCACAGAGATACTGACGAGATCCTGAGGCCCATTGTTTTGCCATTCATCCATGACCATCACCTCATGTTGCAGCATAATAATGCACGGCCCATGTTGCAAGGATCTGTACACAATTCCTGGAAGCTGAAAACATCCCGGTTCTTGCATGGCCAGCATACTCTCCGGACATGTCACCCATTGAGCATGTTTGGGATGCTCTGGATCAGCATAAACGACAGTGTGTCCCAGTTCCTGCCAATATCCAGCAATTTTGCACAGCCATTGAATAGGAGTGGACCAACATTCCATAGGCCACAATCAAAAATATGATCAACTCCATGTGAAGGAGATGTGTTGCCCTGCGTGAGGCAAATGGTGGTCACAACAGATACTGAGTGGCTTTCAGACAACCACCAACCACTCCCAGCCCCCCCGATACAGTAAACCTGCACGTTTTAGAGTGGCCTTTTATTGTGGCCAGCCTAAGGCACACCTGTGCAATAATCATGCTGTCTAATCAGCATCTTGTTATGCCACACCTGTGAGGTGGATGGAGTATCTCGGCAAGGAAGTGCTCACTAACACAGATTTAGACAGATTTGTGAACAATATTTGAGATAAATAGGCCTTTTGTGTACATATAAAAAGTCTTAGATCTTTGAGTTCAGCTCATGAAAAATGGGGGCAAAAACAAAAGTGTTTTGTTTATAATTTTGTTCAGTATATATATATCAGTGTTAAGTTTGTCAACGAAGACGACGACAAAAAATATTTGTCAACAAACCTTTTTTCTGTGACTAAGACGAGACGTTGACGAGCTAAAATTAATATCTGATGATTAAAACTATGAAGAAATGTATGCCGCGCCTTCGTTAACAAGACAAGATGGGACTAAAATGTTATTTGAGGACTACCGGACATTCAAAGTACATCCTATAGGCTAAGTTAATTGTAATGTATATCAAAATGTGCATCTCTGTCATTGAATTACAATCGGATTAGGGAGTTACATATCTAGTCTCAGTATGGCAGCTGCAGTGGACAGACAGGCTACCAAAACTCGAACTTGCCATCTGAAACAATGGCCTCAGCATCCGGAGAGTTAGGGATTTGGTGACCAGACATCTCATTTTTCCCAGGAGTCGATTAATTTAAAGTTAGTGAAGACAAGATAGGCGGAATTGTGCTGATAGAGGTGTTCTCTCTCTCGCACGCTCTACTTCTTCAGTCTCATACAGTGTACGAGCAGTTCTCAGCACTTTTTCAGCATTTATTTTTTTCCTGTTTTTCCAAATTCAATCCTTGATTCAAATGTATCATATACTTGATTGCTTTGGTGTAAAGAGAGAATAATTAATGATTTTTGTTTGAAGACTACATATAAAATAGCCACCAAAATAAATGTTAACTGCAGTTTGACAAAAAGTAATGACACAAATTTGACAAAAATGCAATGACTTTCCATCAACTAAATCTAGACTAAAAGTATGAAAGACAAATGACTAAAATGTGACTAAGACTATTAAGCATGGATTACGTTTGTTTTTGAAGGGAAGGAAGCTCCGATCTACCTAAATGCATATATGTTCGTGCAAAATATACGTGATCAGCCTCAAATCAAATAAAATAAAATAAAATAAAATAAAATAAAATCACTTTTATTGTCACATCACCGCAGCACAAGTGCCTTGGTGAGTGAAATTCTTACAAGCGTGCTCCAGACAGTGCAAAAAAACACACAAAAACAACAACAATTTACATATGGCAGTACATATTTACAGACTGTACAGAAGACAATGTGCAAAATACACATACATATACTCAGTACACACAGTGTACTATAAAGACATACTTAGTTATCGATCCACATTATACACTGTATGTACACATCTGCATTATGTACACATCTATGCATAGTAATATGTGAAGGTGCAACAGATTATACATTTACAGCAGATGGTTGTGCAACAGATAGTTGTGCAAAGGTGCAACAGATTATGCACATGCAATGTCGTGGATGTGCTTTGTATGGTGTCCAGTGATAGCAGATGTGTTAGTGCAGTGTGTGCGTGTAGTCCGGTAAAACTGTGTTAAAGTGCAGTGCATGGCATGTTGTGTGAGTGGGAGTGTGATGTAGGGTGAGTTATTTATGACTGTTCATTAGCCTGATAGCCTGAGGCAAAAAGCTGTCCATGAGTCGGCTAGTGCAGGATCGGATGCTGCGGAGACGTCTCCCTGAGGGCATCGGAGAGAGCAGTCTGTGGGACGGGTGGCTGGAGTCTTTGATAATCCTCCGGGCTTTCCTTGTACACCGCCTGGTGTAGATGTCCTGGAGGGAGGGAAGCTCACCTCCAACAATGTGGCGGGTAGTTCGCACGACCCTTTGCAGAGCCCTGCAGTTGCCAGCGGTGCTGTTTCCAAACCAGGCGGTGATGCAGCCGGTCAGGATGCTCTCCACAGTGCAGGTGTAGAAGGATCTGAGGATTCTGGGGCTCGTTCCAAACTTCCTCAGCCTTCTCAGGAAGAAGAGGCGCTGATGTGCCTTCTTCAGCACTGCATCTGTGTGAGCAGACCATGTGAGATCCTCGGTGATGTGAACGCCGAGGAACTTAAAGCTGCTCACCCACTCCACAGGTGTCTTGTCGATGGTGATGTGTGTGTGTTCTCTGCTCTGTTTCCTGAAATCCACCACCAGCTCCTTGGTCTTGTCGATGTTGAGTGAGAGGTTTTTCTCCTGACACCATTTAGTCAGGGTACTCACCTCCTCTCTGTAGGCCGTCTCATCGTTGTCGGTGATCAGGCCTATCACCCGTTGTGTCATCGGCAAATTTGACGATGACGTTGGAGCTGTGTGTAGCTGTAAAGTCGTGTGTGTACAGGGAGTACAGGAGTGGGCTGAGGACGCAGCCCTGCGGTGCACCAGTGTTGAGGATCAGGGGAGATGAGGTGTTGTTGCCCATTCTGACCACCTGACTTCTGCCTGTCAGGAAGTCCAGGATCCAGCTGCACAGAGATCTGTTCAGTCCCAGAGTCTGGAGCTTCGCAACCAGTGTGGCAGGCACTATGGTGTTAAATGCTGAACTATAATCCACGAACAGCATCCTCACATAGGTGTTCTTATTTTCCAGGTGGGACAGAGCAGTGTGCATGGTAAAGGCAATAGCATCGTCTGTGGAACGGTTACTGCGGTATGCAAATTGTAGTGGGTCCAGTGAAGCAGGCAACACAGAGCAGATGTGTTCTCTGACGAGCTTCTCAAAACACTTGCTGAAGATGGGTGTCAGAGCAACGGGCCTCCAGTCATGGCCATCTACCCCTTTGGTTGGGGTAGATACGGATTGTTTTTGTCGGAACTACGTCTTCTATACACTTCCTGATAAAACACGTGACCGTATCTGAATACGCCTCTATGTCGTCATCAGACGCCGCCTGGAACATGTCCCAGTCCACGTGATCAAAACAGTCCTGTAGTATAGCGTCCGATTGGTCCGACCAGCATTGGACTGTCCTGAGGGCGGGTGCTTCACGTTTCAGTTTCTGCCTATAAGCAGGCAGAAGCAGAACGGAAGAGTGATCCGATTTGCTGAAAGGTGGGCGAGGGAGGAACTTGTATGCGTCCCGAAAAGAAGTGTAACAATGGTCAAGTATACGATCTCCACGCGTGTTGATGGTGATGTGTTGAAAGTATTTTGGAGCTATTGTTCTGAAGTTGGCTTTATTAAAGTCCCCCGTGATAATAAAAGCTGCATCTGGGTGCGTGGTTTCCTGCTCACTTATATTCCCGTACAGTTCCCTGAGTGCCTGGTCTGTGTTGGCTTGAGGAGGAATGTAAACAGCCGTGATTATGATCGCTGTAAATTCCCTTGGTAGCCAGAATGGTCGACACAGAAGTGTATGAAATTCCAGATCAGGGGAGCAGAAGGATTTAATAGAGTGTAAGTTCCTTTCATTACACCATGAGTTGTTGATGTAGAAACAAACACCCCCGCCTCTGCTTTTCCCTGTGAGCTCTTCCATTCGGTCCGAGCGGTGCACGGAGAAGCCCGTGAGCTCGATACCTGAGTCTGGAACCATTGCAGACATCCAGGTTTCTGTGAGGCAAATAACACAGAAATCCCTTGTTTCTCATTGGTATGAGATGCGCGCCCGCAGTTCACAGAGTTTGTTATCCAGTGACTGAACGTTAGCCAGCAAAATTGTTGGGAGAGGAGGTCGGAAAGCACGGCGTCTCAGTCTGACGAGAACGCCAGCTCTCTTCCCTCTTTTTCGGCGTCGGCAGCATTTCCTTGATTGCGCGACCCAGACAAAGGGCTCTGATGCCGTGTCTGTGAACAATCCACCGGCATTCCAGAACTCAAAGTCCGGTTTGCGTTGCGCGACGGAGGAACCAATGTTCAAAAGCGTGTCTCTATCGTAGACAGTTATACTAACAACATCTAACACGTAAAACAACAAAAAAACAAATAAAACAAATGATAAACTGCAAAGTATTCCCGGAGCTCGCATCACGGCGGCCATACTCGGCGCCATCTTGTTGTTGGATCTCACATTGTGAGTATAAGGTTCTTTTATGAATCTTTGAAAATCACCTTTCCTAATAATGTGCTAGTTAGTGTAACGGGTACCGTGGCAACGGCACCGTGGTGAACAGATTGACTCCTGTAACACAGGAGAGAAACGAGGAGACAGTGTGTCAGGTTCGAGCTCTCTGCAGTAATTTATTCAAGAATTTTCTTCAGCAAACACATCTCTATTATTTAGAGTTATTTTATGTTTCACATATTACATATTCAGTGTTTTTTTAACATTACAATGAATTTCAGTGTCTATGTCAATACAAAATCCATAATAAAATACACCTCTGAGTACCAAATGCATGTTCACTTACTCTTTGTGCTTGTATTTTACACTATTTATCAAAATGAAATGTAAAGACAATGGTAATATTCACCAGCTATGTTTAGGATGCTTAGTAACTTCTATTTCCAGTATTTTATCAGTATCACGTTAATACAGTGCTGCAAATCATGCTCAAAACTACTAAAGTGCTCCAAATGTAGCTTCAAACCTCATTTTAAACTGTAACCATTTTTGTCTAAACTCATTGAGAAAAACACATTTTCAACTGATGGTGGGAAACTAACATACAGTGAGCGAACCAATACTCGTTGACATTGCAAGCTCATAAAATACCTTCGTGTGCATTTATAAACATGGAAAAGTGTGTGTTGAGCTGATTTGCTCCCTAACGTAATGTGCGCGTTGCCAGTAGGCCGTTAATCTGCCGGACTTTGCCCTCTCGTTTCAAACTCGTTACAAACAAAATCAGAAACAGACCCTAACGAAAATTACTTCACTAAAGCAGTTCACTCATATATCACACACATTTCAGCATGGCTAAATTCTAGTTCTGATGTGTTGTTGTACATTTACCAACCTGTAACACAGGAGAGAAACGAGGAGACAGTGTGTCAGGTTCGAGCTCTCTGCAGTAATGAGAAACCCACAACTCACGCAGCTAAACCCGTCACTCGATTTCGCCCCTGCTGGCCCGGAGCAAACACTACACAGTTCACTTTTTGAAGAAGGAAAATCACATTAAAAATAAAAACCCTTGGAATACTTTTTTCAAAAAGAAATACAATAACTTGTGTTCAAATAAAAGACAATAATTCTGAATATTCTTGACACAAGTATGACACTTTTGTGGTCGTCACACACTTCCCGTCAAAAAGAAATGGGTCCCACCATTTTCTGCTAAACTTTTCTTAACTAAAATTCTCTTTTCTCTTCCTAACAGGCACCCGGAACTGGTACTATGTATGGTGGTGATGTTACGGTGTAAGGCATGTATGTAAATAGGGGGTAAAGGGTAGAATAGGGGTTAAGTGGATATGTTGGTGTTGGATAGGGTATAAGTGAGTGCAGGGGTTGGGTGGTATGAGGTACAATGTAAGCAGGTGATTGTAAATGTGTGTTTGCCATATTAACTGTGGCTTGTGTTGTCAGTGTGGGCTGACCAAGGTTCTCATATGTAAAAATCTGTCTAGGTTGTCGGCCCCGACTTGATCTCCTGACCTCGGTCTGGTTGTCTGGCACCGTATTGGCTGGAGGCTGTTCCTCCTGGATGAGCTCTGGGGCCTCGTCATATCCATCTTGTTCCTCAGGTCCAGCAACAACAGACTGGTCTTCATCCTCTCCGGAGTTTTCTATCTCTGTGTCTTTTTCAGGCATCAGATCTGCTTCAGGTAAGTATTGCATTCTAACTCTCTCTTCTTCCTGGGCAGGAACTGGAGTTGGGCAACCCAGAGTGATGGCGGGTCGTTGTTGTGGGGCTACAGCGGTATCTCTTGTATCCTTTCTGCTGGTACCCTCAGCCAATAACGATGGCCATCTGAGTCATCATCAGAATCTGAGTCTGAATCGGATACTTCCTGCAGATCTGTACATCCTGGGACATTGGTACGTCGAGTCTGGCGTTTACTTTTCTGTGTCCCCTTTTCAGGAGCGTCATGGCCTGGAGGAGCTTCAACTGGAAGGTCATTCGCTAACAACAGCAGATTGCGGTGTAGTGTTCTTGTCTTCCTATTGTCCCCAGACTCAGGGTACACTACACTGGGTTATCCGCGAACTGTTCTTTGACAACGTAGATGGACTTCTCCCAGTATGACCGTAGTTTTCCTGGTCCACCACGCTCACTGAGGTTCCTGACTAAGACCCTATCGCCAGGCTGTAATACCACTCCTCTTGCTTTCTTGTCGTAAAGCACTTTGCCTTTGGCACTGGCCTGTTTGCTATTCTCATTGGCAATTCGATAAGCTTCAGACATCTGCTTTGCCCACTTCTGTGCATATCCCTTTGGCGAGTCAGGCCCTGTCTCTTCAACCAACCCAAACAGTAAATCAATGGGAAGGCGAGGATGACGGCCATAAAGAAGAAAGAAGGGTGAGAAGCCTGTCGACTCGTGCCGAGTACAGTTGTACGCATGTATGACTTGTGGGATTTGGTCTTTCCATCGCTCCTTTTCTTTCTCTGGCAATGTTCTTAACAGCTGGAGTATCCGATTAAACCGTTCCGCAGGGTTTCCTGGGGATGGTATGGTGATGTTCTCGAATGACGAATTCCTGACAGCTGTTGAAGTGTACGAAAGAGCTCATTCTCAAATTCGCGGCCTTGGTCGTGGTGTAACTTTGATGGATATCCGAGCGGAGGCGAAAATCATTAAAGATGCGCTCAGCTGCCGTTTTCCCACTCTTATTCTTTGTTGGATAAGCTTGAGCAAATCTTGTAAAATGATCAACGACCACAAGGATATATTCATAGCCACCACGGCTGGTCTCTAGATGTAAATAGTCAATACACACCAACTCTAGTGGCGAGCTTGATGTGATACTACCCATTGGGCGAACATGAGTAACCGGCTTCTTTGATTTTATGCATGGACATTTCTTAGTGATATGATCCTCGATCTCTCTAGCCATAAAAGGCCAATAGAATCTCTCTCTGGCAAGGTTAAGGACCCTTTCCGTGCCAACATGGGCCATTTCGTTATGGAGTTTCTTCAGGACAAGGCCTTTGTACTTGGCAGGGAGCACCAACTGCTTTCTTTCATTAGCACGCCTGTACAGGAGACCATTCTCCAAGACTAGCTTTCCCCATTCATGGAATAGTCTTCTGGTGGCCCCACTAGCAACTTTCCGTATCTCATCAGTTAAAGGTGTACCAGCCTCTTTTAACTTGATCATTTCACTGATGGCTTCATCTGCACGTTGTGCTTCCACAAGCTCATCATGGCTAATTGCATTTAAGTGATCGAAGGAGGGAGACGAGTCAGCTTGGGAGGAGATGTTGAGAGCCGCCACCCAGGCTACATCTTTCTGTTTGGCTACTTTACTTCCATCCCATATCGCGCGCACCACGTCTTCGGCACACTCTTTAGTACAGGACTCAGCATAAGCCTCAATGTCCAAAGGGAGACGTGACAGCGTGTCAGCGTCTATGTTAGACTTTCCTGGTCTGTATTTTATGTCAAATCTGAAATCGGAGAGTTCCCCAACCCACCGATGGCCTACAGCATTTAGCTTTGCTGTGGTCATAACGTAGGTCAGTGGATTGTTGTCTGTATATATCGTGAAGTGAGGTGCATAAGTAATCTCTAAACTTTTCACACACAGCCCACTTCAGGCGAGGAACTCTAGTTTCCCACTATGCAGATGGTAGTTTCGCTCAGCTGCAGTTAAGGTCCTAGACCCGTGCCCCAATAACTCTCAACTTGCCATCCTGGTGTTGATAAAGAATAGCGCCCAGCCCCTGGTCTGAAGCATCTGTGTGTAATACGAAGGGTGAGTCGAAGTTAGGGTATGCCAACACGGGGGGGCTAACAAGGAGAGACACTAGACGGCCAAGGGCTTTCTGATGTTCGAAGGCCCACTAGGTGTTCTGGATGGTAGTTGTGGACCTTTGCTTTTACCACGCGCTACAGCTGCTTGTTCTGGCTTGACTTGTAGTAGCTCATAAATGGGCTTTGCTATCCTTGAAAAGTCCTGAATGTAGGAACGGTAATAGCCCAGGAACCCGGTGAGCTTTCTCACATCTCCAACTGTCTGTGGTGTCCTGCTGGCTAACGACCGCACTGCATCCAGGTCTTTGGGATCGATCCTCACTCCCTGAGCTGACACAAGACGACCCACGTATCTTACTTCCTGTCGAAATAGCTCACATTTCTCAGGTCTCAGTTTCACTCCATGTTGCTGGAGAGCTTGGAGTACTTTGCGGACCCCTTCCACGTGCTCGTCAAAGGTTTTTGCGTAGCAAAGTACGTCGTCAAGATACGGGAGACAGTAATCATCTCTCAAGGGACCCAACATCTCTTCCATACTCCGCTGGAAGGCTGCGGGGCGTTAGAGAGCCAAAGGGATACGGACCCATTCATACAGCCCCAGGGAGTAATGAAAGCAGTGAGGTGCTGGGAGTCTTTGGCGATAAAACCCTGATGATAGGCCTTTCCTTGGTCAAGGATGCTGAACCAGGAATAGCCACCGAGTGTGTCAGGGTCTTGTATCCTAGGTAAGGGATGTCGATCAGGGATGGTCTTCTGATTCAAGAGGCGATAATCTATGCAGAGGCGGAGTGTACCGTCTTTTTTTCGGACGCAGACCACTGGTGCAGCATAAGAGGACTTGGATTTGACAATCCAGCCTTTCATGAGCAGATCTTGTACATAGTCTTTCACTTCTTTGAACAGTGGTTTGGGGACCGAGGAGTAGGCTCTCTGCACTGGAATCTCGTCTTTGAGGGTGACTGACATCTGTAAACTAGGAATACATCCAATATCATGACTGTCTTGTGCAAATACAGCTGATTCTTCCCAAAGCATTTTCTTGACTTTCTCTTGTTCCTTATCACTCAGATGGCTGAGGTCCACAGGAGGCTGAAACAGTTTGAGCAGATGGTGTGGTGGCGGCGCTGTCTACTACTACTCTGGGCCTAGAACTCTCTAGTGGATTGCTCTCGATCACCCTAGCCACAGTCTGGACGCTACCAAGGGCTGTCTTCCTTGGTATAGTGACAGCATGTTTAGTGTTATTTGTCACTGGTATAATGACATAAGGTCTCTTTGCAGTCTGTATTTCTAGTAGGCCCTCCTCAATCTCAAGCTCTGTGAGATGGGCACTGTTTTCTTCAGGTTCAAACAAGAGAAGGGGGTCTGACTGATCTGTAGTGGACGGGATCCGACACTTAACCCAGGCTACTTGTCCGGCTGGAACTGCAGTGTCATAATTGCCAGTTCTTAACAGTCTCTGATACATAGAGGGTTTGTCAGTCTGAATGAAGTTCACCAGCAGCTCAACTTTATCAGCAGGGACAGATATTGCATCAGAAAGGAGCATGGTGAGGGCTGGAACAAGTTCTGCTGGGCGATTCTGAATCACTTCCTCTAGCACATTAAATCCAAGTAGTGGCTGTGCAAGCGGGACGCTACAGATGAGGAAAGGCACCATGATAGACTGGCTAAGAACACCATTTCCCCTGAAGCTGACTGCGATGAGGACCCAGCCATCAAAGGGAGGATGTCTCCATTCACAGCATGTACTTCCAACTCTTCTCTCTCATCAAATATTTCACTGAGTGGCCTAATGGGTGCGTCTGGTAGATACTTCTCTTTCCAGCTTTTATCGATCATGCTCACCTGAGCTCCAGTGTCTAGTAAAGCGTTGACTGTCAAGCCATTAAGGTCACATCGCACAAGGGCTTTGGTTCCTATAAACTTGGCCAGACGCCTACTTGTTTGGGTGGGCATGGAAAGAGAGGGTTGGGGATTGACTTGTTCATTGTTTTCTTTTGGTCTCTGATTTACTAAACGTGTCTTCGTATGACTCTCAGAGTCCCATACGTTACACTCAGCACTGTGGGACTGAACGTGAAGCCCGGTCACTGCTTGTCCCGTGGCAGGGACCGGCTCCAGTTTTCCGGACGCTGGGCTTCTTCAAACAGCCTACTGCTCTGTGGCCGTCTTCACCACAGTAAAAACAATGAGTGCAACCTGGGTGATTTTGTTCGAGGCAATTGGCACAGCTATTTGATCTGGTTTTCTTTTGATCCACTTTGACTTGGCAGTGATGGCAAGATTCTGGGTTTTGAATCCGCTGTGGCCGTTGCAGCAGTTCAACTTTATTCATTAACTCTTCTACTTTCTCAGTTAACTGTTGGAGTGCATCAGCCTTTGGCTGTTTATCTGGAGCATCTTTCTTTGTGTTACTGCCTTGTACTGCTGCAACTTCAAGCTCTGTGCACGCTTATTTGTTTCTGCTTCATAACTGACCCCAAACGTCTCTGTCTCTCATTCTCAGTATTTGTTATCTTCATCATTTGCTTTAGGATTGTCTCGTCAGACACACTGCTATCTGAGAGAAATGGTTTAAGTTCTCGACGTATGTCATTATGCTTATGGCTGAGGCCCTGATATATGGCGTGAAGGAAAATGTCTTGAACCGTGTTTGCATTGTATTTCACTTCTGTGTCAGCGTATTTTGAAGCAAATAGGATCTTTTGTTTGAGTCCTATTACCGGTACAAGAACTGTTGTGGAGTCTCACCGTCATTTTGTTTTGTGCACATAAGCTCTTGGAAAAGTTCTGTGTTGCTCCTCCCCCCTAAATGGGATTGCAGAAAGCCCTTCAGCTCGTCTATGGTCAAATCATCCTTGTGCATTAGCATGTCTTTAAAGTTTCCAGATTTAATGACTCTGAGAACGCCTCTCAGTATTTCAGTCTCACTGAATCGTTCTTTAACACCCTCATCGATTTGTCTGCATATGCTATTGTAGCTTAAATCTGAGCTCTGATCACCGATCTGCCCACCTTGAATCTTGAACTCACGACGAAGCAGTGAAAGGTCTCGAAGGGGGGCGGCTCGGTCATATTTTCCGTGTGGCTGTTGTTCAGGTGTGTGAGTGTTGTTATATTGTTGAGTAGATTGTACTGGTGCCGGCGTGAGTGTAGGTGATGATGTGGGGTTGTTTATGTATTGCAGGACTTTGTTGCTAAGCTCAGCGTAGCTAGAAAGCATTCTCTGTAACTCTGTGTCAGTGTTCTGTGTGGTTCTGACATCAGTAAATGTGAGTGGGGGATTGGTAATTGGTGAAGGGGTAGCTACGCTGACCGCAGCTGTGTGGGTAGTATTAGAACCACTGGCTGTCACGTAATCAGTTGTCAGGTTATCAGTAATTGTCACTGGCTGACCTACTGTCATATTCTCACCTCAGTACTGGGGTTGACATTATATTGTGCACATTACCTGCTTTAGGTTGAGCATAACGAATCTGAATGACATTATGCACAGTATCATTAAGCTCTAACAACACTGCCATACCTGAATCCTCAGATTCCACCAAAGTGTCACTGTTCATAAAAGCTAGAATGTACTCAAGCAACTCTCTTCCTCGCCAACCTGAAGCTCAGATGAATCCTTCCCTGGCACAGGACCAACATTTTGGGCTAGTTGGAGAAGTTCATCGGCCGTCAGCGTGAGTAGACTCTTCTTGATGCTCCACACCAAGCCTTTTCTCTCACCGTCCGCCATGACTGCTTTTCTCTTCCTCACAGTTGGTTGCTCTTTTCACCCGTAGCTTTTGGTCTGGTTCCACGTGTGCAGCACCGTCGTAACCTCACAGGCACTTGGTCTGGTGGAGGCAGGGCCTGTGTATCTGGGATGGTGGATGGTTGAGGTAGGTCGTATCTTCGCGATCAGAAGATGAGGGGAAACACTGGCATCACGGATGTAGCACCCAATCTTCCTCTAACTTCAGGGCCTGAAGGGGCGCCAGCTCTTAGAACATGTCAAACTGCTGAGTCTGGTCGTGCTTGTAGCCTGCGCAACTGCTGCCGATCCCCGTACGGGCCACCAAAAATCTGTAACGGGTACCGTGGCAACGGCACCGTGGTGAACAGATTGACTCCTGTAACACAGGAGAGAAACGAGGAGACAGTGTGTCAGGTTCGAGCTCTCTGCAGTAATGAGAAACCCACAACTCACGCAGCTAAACCCGTCACTCGATTTCGCCCCTGCTGGCCCGGAGCAAACACTACACAGTTCACTTTTTGAAGAAGGAAAATCACATTAAAAATAAAAACCCTTGGAATACTTTTTTCAAAAAGAAATACAATAACTTGTGTTCAAATAAAAGACAATAATTCTGAATATTCTTGACACAAGTATGACACTTTTGTGGTCGTCACATTAGCAAGTTCCGTGGCTAAAGTAAACGGTACCATGAGAACTGCTCGTCACTCCACAGAAGAGAGGGGCAGGGTGAGCAGAGCTCATTAGTTTTTGAAGGAACATGCAACAAAACGGGTTACTGAAAACAGAGCTGACTTTTACAAGGTAAAAATGGTGTTGTTTTACATTACCATTGATAAATGTTAACTAAAGTATATTATGGACTTTTCATTAAGACCCTAAAGATTCATATCACCTTGTGGAAAATGGGCATCTGATGACCCTTTTAAAAGAGCCATTTTTCTTAGTGCAAAGCCTCTTAGTGCAATTTTACAATTCTAAAGAACCTTTTACATATAGAAAAGGTTCCGATGTTATCATATGTTCTTCATGGAATGAACAACGTCAATAAAGAACCTTTATTTTTAAGATTGTGTGCTTATTCAAATATTTTATATTTTAATGAATGGTTCTCCCAATTCTGCTGTGCATGTCTGGCCACTTCACCCTCTCTGAGTGGCTTGGACTAGTATATTCCTGCTTTAATATTTTGGTTAGTGTTAGCAATTCCCCGAATGCTTATTTAGATTCAGCATTGGCATGTACAGATTGGTGGCAGTTTATTAAGATCAAGCTGAAGTGAAACCCGTGTACATACATGAACATGCCACTGGAGTCAACCCAATTCAGTAAATGATGCTTTGATAAACTGTTTGTCCTGTAAAGCATTTTCACAGCAACCACTCTCCATAATTAAATGTACATATAATGCTGTGTAGTGTAATCTACTGGCAGTATATGCACTCAATGTGTTTTTTTATACAGAGTTCCCAGTAGTACTCTGATGTGGCCTGTGTAAAAAGTTAATATGTACTGTAGAAGCAATATCATCATCGTGATGTTAAATTTCAGAGGTCTTGTGCTAAATATTTAGCTTGCAATAATCTGATTGGATCTTGAAGGCCCTGTTACAATTACGCTAATGTGTTTGCAGACTAGTAGCACGGGCTGAACTAACTTCAACTAGTTTCATCTTCATAAAACTTCAGGTTTCATCCTGTAACCAAGAGCCTTTCATGCATATTCACTGTAGCCTTCTATGAAACCTCTGTCACAGAGATCAATTATTGTGCGTGGGAAGACCACAATGCTAATGATCTCAACTGCTTTTGCACAGCTAGTTATGCTCACTGTAGCTATGCATAATGTATTGGACTCATATGAACAGGATTAGGAAATAATTAATTAGCAAGAGTGCTGCATTAAACTTGATTATTACATTAAAAGTCTTCTACCGGAAGGATAATTCACAATGGATCCCCCGCCCCCAAAAACGTTTTAAGCAGTTTTTAAGGTCATTACCTTATCAACATTGTATGGTAAAAAATTACTTTAAAAGACTCTTCATATTTTGAGAGAAGAAGAAGAGACATTATTATTTATTTATCACATACACAATTATACAAAGTATAACCAGCAGTGAAATGTGTTCTCTGCATTTAACCCATCCAAGTGCACACACACCTGGAGCAGTGGGCAGCCAACGCTGCGGCACCTGGGGAGCAGTTGTGGGAGCCTTGCTCAAGGGTCTCACCTCATTCGTGGACAATTCCTGCCGGAGCCGAGATTTGAACCCACAAACTCAAGTTACAAGTCCGACACTCTATCCATTAGGCCACGACTGCCCCGGTAGATGGAGTGCTTCACGGATTTGCGTGTCATCCTTTCGCAGGGGCCATGCTAATCTTCTCTGTATCGATCCGATTTTAGCATATGTGCTGCCGTGGCGCCGAGTCGAAAATATAAATTGCATTCAGTTGTAGGCCTACTACAAAGTTGCTTACAAATTGCTGTATAAGAACTACAATACTTTTCCAATATCCCGAGCATGTAACTTCACACTCTTCTGGTAGTTGTAGTCCTTATGTAAAATGTTTTACAATAAAACACACATACATACACACAAGCATCAATGTTTAAGGTTTACACTAACTGTAAATTATGTTGTAAATTAAAATTAAATTCATTTAAATTCCTTTTCAATACCTTTTTTTCTCATAAATCTAAACAATTATTTTCATTTTCAGACGGAAACCATGGTGAACTTTGTGCTAAGTGGACATAGCTAATGTTATTATCTGAAAATGGCCAATTATAGGCAGATTTTACAGTATCAGTCAGTCAAGGTGAACACTGAGTTATCGTCTTGTTTTACCAACTTTGGAGGTACTTTAAATCATCTTTGAATGGGTTAACTTCAAATTTCCCCTATGGAATTCTAAAGCTGTTTATTATCTTGGATATTAATTTCATAGTTGTCATTTGTGTATATGTTTCAATTATGTAAACACTGTCAACAAGTGAACTCCATCACGTGTTTCAAAGCAGGCACAGTGTTATCATCTCCCACATTTCTGGCTTCTGCTTAAAGCTTCATATCACCAATATTAGTGTGACTTCGCTGTTAGTCAGTCATTCTCTGCTTCATTCTCAACCAAATCGATGTCTCTTTTTGTTCCTGCCTCTCTTGATTTCCTCCGCTGCGGCTATAATGATGATGAGATCATCAAGCTGGGAATATGAGGCCAATACATCAGGGTGAGAAGAAGTGCGTTAGCATTGAAGGGGTGCAATCAGCAGATCTGTCTCTTAATGCTCACCGGCAACTCTGGCCAGACATGAGTTTGACTACATAGATATGACTCACATGCAGTCCAAAGGCATTAGATGGAATATATACAGAGAGTGTAGTGCATTCAAACTGGATTTTAAAAACCACATTCAACCAAATTTGTAAAAACTGCATTCAACCAAATAAAACTTAATTCAAACCTGGTTTCAAAAACTACTTCCAGATCATGTTCCAAAAACTGCATTCAAGCTAGAACCTCAAAACATTCAAATCATTTTTCAGAGACTGTAGTTAGCGTAGATCAGAAACTGGATTCAAATCAGATTTTAAACCGATTTTAAATTGTTTTGAAGTTTCAACCAGATAAAAATGCATTCAATATGTTTTAATTGCATTCAAACTATTTAAATTGCTGTCACGGTGAACACAGCAGGGAGGAACAAGGAACATGCAGGCAAGGATAAACTCAAATATACAGTCTTTAAAAAATCCAAAAGGGCAAAACCAGGCAAGGCTGTGACACAGGCTAATGTGGAGACCCCTCAGGACACACATGGAAATACAGGATGGGGGCCTCCAGGACGAAACACACAGAAGCAGGCCATGGCTGAGGTGGTAGTTCTGGAGGCCATGGCAGGTGGTCTTCGTGGCCATGGCTGAGGTCCTCGGCCAATCCAGCCGGAGTTATACTATCCCCCCCCCCCCCCAAAAAAAGAGAGCTATCAGGAGCCCTCTGGGAATAAACACAAGAACAGGACAGCCCACAGGTACAGGAAGCCCTCCTTGGGCTAAGCTCGGAAGCTGAGGTCCATTCTGGGCATGACGGGACATCAGGGCCACTCACAGGGTCCCTCAGCAACTACTTCCATTTCCGTGACAGGGGAGGCAGGCGACTGGGAATAGCCTCCGTGGCCATAACCAGAGGAGCCACCTACCCTCGACGAGTCTTCATGGACATATGACAAGACAAGATGGATTAAAACTGTTCCTGTGGGCACAACAAGACTAAAGCCATGTCTCCATGGGACATGGAATGGCACTCCTGGCCATGATTTGTGGACTGAATCCAAGGGATCATGTTCTGGGCTGGAGTCAGTGGTGGCCGACTGGCTTGAGTCAGCTGTGGACGGCAGCGTGCATGAGTGTGGTCTGGTCTTTTGTCAAGGTGCACACAACAGGGAAGAACGAGGAACATGAAGATGAGGAGTAAACTCAAATAACAGTCTTTAATATAAACAAGGCAGGGCAAGGCAAGACAAGACAAGGCTGAGACAGACAGGAACACTGGGAGTAACAAGTAGACCAGACCACACTAACTAAACAGACATAAAATACACTTAAATACACAGGTTAATTACAGACAAAGACTAAAACACAGCTGAACAGAATTAACTAATAATCACACTAAACAAGGACAGGAAAATACCATATATGGACACAAGAGCGTGGGAAACACACGACATTCAACCATAAAAAAAAAAAATTATAATCCCATTCAAATCAAACTTTAAAGGGCATTACAACCAGTTTCCAAAAACTGCATTGAGACTATATTCCAAAAACTGCATTAAGACCAGAGCATGTGAGCGGAGTGGAGCAAACTATTTTTTTATTTATTTAATACATTTAAATGAATACAATTCTACCATTAAACATAACAATTACTTATCGGACTACTGCTTTAAATTAGATATTTCTTCAATAACTTCATTATAAACAGGAAAAAAAATAAAACATAGGCCTACTGGACAAATGTAATGTCAAAGCATGATCTGAGCAGGATTTGGTGAGCGTGAGCAGAACATTAGCAGAGCGTTTGCTTTGACTGTGAGCAGCTGAGCGCACGCCCACAAATCGGAATATTGAGCTGAGCGTCGCACCGCTCCGCTTCACTCACATACTCTGCAGTGTTTTTAGGAACTGCATTAAAAATAGATTTTTCAAGAACTGAATTTATATCAGATTGAAATACTATTAAAATAGATTTCAAAAACTGAGTTCAAATCAAATTTTAACCTGGAAATCATTACCTATTTTTTAGTGAAAATTAGTGCAGAAATGACAAAAGGCTTCCACATTAGTGTTTGTTTGAACTATAGATTAATTGATCACATTGCTATGTACATGAACTTGAATGAGAATAATTATTTTCAGGATCAGAACTACAAGCTGTGACCAAAATTAGTAAACTGCCTTTAAATGTCCACTGGATGATGATCTTCGGTCTTGTAGTATGCACTTGACACTTCTGAAAAGGACATTTTAGGTGTCTATTGTGCAAATCAACATCCTTGGAGAATATGAAATACCAATTCAGCAAAAGTTGTGCTGAGAGGCAGTGGAGCAACAGATTTCATGTTGCAACATCACTGGTAACAGCTCACTGGAGAGTACTCTGATTAGATGGCAGGTTCCCAGGAAGCTTTATGTTAATATAAGATGTAATGATCAAACCATCTCATCTTCCTCCCCTGTGGCGCACATATTAATTGCATGTCCGAAATAGTTTATTAATCTGTCTGTTTATAAATGAGTCTGTGCCACATAAACTTTGCAGTTCTGTTATTTCAGAAGAAATGCCTTGGAGACCCGTACAGCATGTCATATTGACGCCCTGGGAATGAAAATATACCTATACATGTATTTTTTTCCCCCCATGGGTTCATAAAATGCCAAGATGTGTATAATTAATTAATGTAGTGTTTTTTAATGCAGTATCTCTTGTGCTGACACTTATGAGTTAAGTTAATTTCACAAAAGGCCTAGTTTTGTTGTGGTCAAGTATTTTAATTTATTAAACAGTGTATGTAGAAAATTCTGTTTATTAAAAAAAATTACACACACAGTTGTATTCAAATCATGAATTTAATTTAAGATCAACCTGTCAATAGCACTGTGGGCTTCATTAAAACGGTTTTGACCTTTGCCCTGGCTGTGCTTTGCCCAAGGGGTTTTCTGTGTTGCCATTTTGTGACACATTTGCTTCCTAATTAGGATTTGAAAATGTTTCCTAATAATCTACCAGCACATGCTTGCATGAAAAGCAGTGCTTGAAGCTCAGTGGTGATAGCATCTGCCAGACCTCTCCTTTTGCTGTTATTATGCCTAGCTGATAAAGTATTTACGTAACTTACACTTTTATCCATATGCAATTAATTTCTGTAACTCGATGCCCAAGGGTTGCCACATCATCCTGTTACAGCCTGCTTCCAACCAGTTCAACAGTAATGCTCTTATGACACCAAGTTTGTGAGTGGCTCTAAATATTATGACGATAAAATAGAAGGGATGACAATCCTTTGGTTAGGCTTTTATGGAAAATAAATAACCAGAAAGTGTAGGAAGGTGTGCAGGCAGAAGAGTGTCCAAGTGGGGATTGTGCAGAATGGTATAAGCTAGTATTTCATTTTGAACATAGTCTAATAAACGAAAGCATGTGTATATATATATACAGTATATATATATATATATATATATATATATGTATGTTTGTATGTATGTATCTGTATAAATATATATATATATATATATATATATATATTTATATATAAGGGAAGTAATAAGTAAATCCAGATATCAATTTGCGTGTGTAAAAATGTTCAGGCTTTGTGCTGACGTTAAAAGCGTAGCGCAGTAAGCCTTGTTTTCAACTAGCTATAGTGTGACTGCATAATGGCTTTTGGTTGCTCCTGACTCAAAGGCTTCTCAGGGGAGGTGGATTTTCAATGAATGACGAGTCAGATAAGGATATGTGTTTTTCTTTCTATTCCATTCCAAAGTGCAAGTGCTATGTCTATGGCTTAAATCACCATGCATTTGTGCAGTGGCCATCCAAGTCCTGTGATCCCAAAGGAAACATTTGATTTATAAGCTTCCTTGGGTTTGTTTCTTTCAAAAATCTGTATTTTACTCTCCCTTCATCCTTCTGCCATCATCTTTTTTTGCCAGAATAATGGATGTGATGTATGGAATGTCAGCTTTGTTTTGATGATCTAGCAGTCTGTAATGTTAAAGGTATTGGGATGCCTGACCTTCAACACCCACTGACTTTCTACAGGATTGTCAGAAGCATTTGAATACATATTGATATTCAAACATAAAGGAAAAGTTTTTGAATTAAGAAGGAGCTTATGCAGTGAAATGCAAAGGTATCAGCTTCAGTTATATTTGTAGGTGCTGACTTTCATTTTCACGTGTGCCTGTGTGGCGTACTTCCCTTGAAAGAGTGAAACGGCTCGATACAGACAGCGAGGACCGTCTTTCTAGCCCCGATGCCTGTTCTTTGGCTCATCTGCAGCTTGACTAATTATGGCCTCCAGCATTAGGCCAGAGAACAAAGAATGTTCTCAAAGCTGCTAAGCAAGGCATCTTGCAGACAAGCATTGTCCTACCCCATCGCTGATCGATTGATTTCTTGGCAAATTCGCATTGGGTAGAATAAAAAAAAAAAGTGTAAATAAAGAGCACATCTCTTGCTTCCAGGGAAAAGTCCTCTGTGGAAGACGGTTGCGCTACATTATGCCAGAGTCGCTCTAATGCATATTTCTCTTCCCAGACTGGCTCCCCTGTGATCAAGCAACAGTTTATGTAATGCAATAGATCTCTGGCAATAAGAATAAGGCTTTAGCCAGGATTTGGACAAGATCAATTGGTTTAATAATATCTGGTGGCTGGGACCGGTCACTCTTCTTTAAAATAAGGACAGTCATTTTTAATGTTCTACTTGATGTAATCATTTACTGGCTGTAGCCCAGGTAATATCAGAGAGCATGATTAGACTTGTCTCTGTTTTTATGCCTTAGGCTAGCAAATGTTTCTCATAAAGCATTTATGTAAGCAGAAATGCTGTAAAGAAGGGACTTTTACAATACAATTATAGAAGAAATGCTATTCAGTCAAAACTTGACCCTTTGATCTTTTGTACAGAAGAACAGTGCATTCTGTCATGGCTAGCAGATCAAAATAAATATGAAATGGGCATGATGCATATACATTCACATGTATGCATTTAGCAGACGCTTTTATCCAAAGCGACTTACAGTGTATTCAGGCTATACATGTATTGTCAGTATGTGTGTTCCCTGGGAATCGAACCCACAACCTTTGCGCTGCTAACGCAATGCTCTAACCACTGAGCCACAGGAACAGGGTGGGTGAAATATGTGAAATCAGGGGCTTTTCATTTATCATAAGTAACTGAAGCAACTTGGTGTGATCAGATTTAGATAAGACAGGATGGTAACACTTTAGAATACAGATCCTTTGTTAATGAATAAATACAAAGGAACAAGTGACTAAAGCACTATTAACATTGCAGTAACTACTATCACCTAGCAATAAACTCTGATTATTGATTTAGTAAGTAATAGCGCTCAGTTGAAACTGGTAGTTCACTATTAGCTAATCAATAACTACCATATATATATATATATATATATATATATGCATAATGTATAATTTACTCTAAAATGAAGTTCATGGTAACCCACTAGTATTTCTAAAGGAACTACTAGTTACTCGGATCAGTAATCTAAAGTGAAAAGCATCATAACTCCCTAATATTGACTGACGTCATCGTAAGCTTTCGAATATATGTAAGGTTTTGGATAGTAATGACTCATGTGTTACTACATCCTTCTGAATAAATTACTAATTATTTGGATCAGTAATCTAAAGTGAAGATTACGGTGACCCACTAGTAATGATTTAAGTGTTACCAAATCTAGCAAAATAAATTATTGACCAAAGCCTCAAAAGTTTACAGTGACTTTAGTAATCACTAAGAATGTATCACAATCTTCTTTTTAGAATACTGTTCCAAATAATTAGACATTCCTTCAGAAGAATTTGGTAATACTTGGGTCATTGGTTACCATGATCTTTACTTTAGAATTAATTATGCATTATGTGTTAGTCATATTAATTATGAACCTGTATACAGTAATTCTTAGTAGCATTTAGGGAGGTATGACAAAATAATAGTTACTGATAAGTAGGGATCGCGAGATCCGACTGGTCTCGCGAGAACGTGACGATATCCTCACAAATGATTGGGCAATATTTACATTAGAGCTGCACAATTAATCGTTAAAAACAGCCTGCAGTTATCCCTACTTAAGACTATTTTTCTGCCATGTTTAACACAAACAAGACTCTAGAGCAGAAGGTAAAGGCTAGTATGGCAACATCACTTGACTTCATAGAGCATTATATTATTATACGACCGTCAGAACCGCACATATATAGCCGAACTGACGCCTTTACATTGTCAGGATTCACAACCGCATACAAAGCTGCGCTGAATGAACGGAACAGCATGGGACATCGAGTTGCCTATGTAATCAAGACGGGTTTAATTCACCCACATACACGGAGAAATGATTCGCGTTAATCTTAAGATCCACCGGAGCTGCCGTCAGAGCCGTGGACACGATCGCCATAGCCCTGCCACGCGCGCACCAAACGTGCTCTCTGCACTCGCTAACAAAGCTTTTAAAGTAATTGTTAGTTGTTTAACTGTGTGGTGGATAGGACAAGCTTCGACTGGGCTCATTCATTTAAAAACGGGCTGTCAGCTGTGATAAAACTTCCCAGTGTTATGACGCCATTTTTGATTCTGTCACTCTAGTTTCCTGAAAGCGGTTGTGACGTCAGCTGTTCATTCATATACATATATGTATTCAAGCAGATGTTTTGAACTGCTGAATACATAAAACATTTCAAGTCTCTCACCTGTAAGCAGTCCCAAACAGTAACTGTGAATGCACCATAATGTGCATTTCTATTGACTATCACTGCCCTGTAATTTTCTTTCTTTCTTTCTTTCTTTTTCTATTTTATTAATTATTTATTATATATATTCTCTCTTTTCTTATTTTTATTTTACTTTAATTTTTTTTATTAATTATTTATTGTTATTTATTCTTCTCTCTTTTCTTGTTATTATCGTTATTTTCTTTCTTTCATTCTTTCTTTGTTGTTGTTATTGTTATTTATTTTTGTAAAGTATTAATTATGAGAAAACGTTTGAATAAAAAAAAGATTAATAGCAGCATTTACTGTTATTATGTATTGATAGTTTAACTAAATAATTAATACACTGATGAGAAAATAATAAATAGATAAATTGTCGACTAATAAAAAAATAATCCATAGATTAGCCGACAATAAAATAATCGTGAACAATAATCGCAATGCCCCCCTGTCAACAAGCTTGCCCCCCTAAATTTGGAATCATATCACAACAAACTATTTTAGGTGAAATACGCCGTTTTTCCCGCAAACTATATATATATATATATATATATATATATATATATATATTACATAAAGAAAAAACATCACCAGCTGCTAAATTCAAATCTGCATTCCCTGGCTGACAAAGAGCCAGAATACACATTTTTAAAGCACTGTGCATTATATGATACTGTTGAGCTTATGAATGCAAGAACGAATCAGTGCTGTTTCGTCCCCGCACGCACTGGCTGACTGAATTATCTGACTTTTCTCATCGGAAACAACCAAGTGAAGATGTAAGAAATTAAGTAAGATAATAATTTCACAGTGTAAACAGCTTTAGAGATTATTGTGGCAGTTTTTGAGAGTGCTTGAAACCGCTGGACTGAAGTGAAAATGTTCTTTGATAATGTAAAGTTGTGTTGCTCTCTTTTTCTGCAATGAAAGTGTTATAGGCTAATTAACTCACATAATTTGTATTAAATTCACATTACATATAAAGTCAATCATATTAAAAGTATTGTATGGCATGACACCCATATCTGGTACTTAAGAAAAAAAGACAGGGTTTTATGCATAGTTAATAGATTACAGTATTAGGCTACTTTGCCTATTGCCCATTATAGACCAAATAAGATAATCTATAAAGGTGCAAAAGGCATTTACTTACACATATTTGAGAATCAAGATATTTCATGATATATTTTAGAGATATATTGTATAAAAAACACTATAAATCATAATAGAATATGTCCCAAAACACACTACAGAAAAAATAAAATATGGTTAAAAGTGGATGGTTTGTAATATTTGTAAAGGTAATTATAGTGGAAACCATTACAATTTTCTGTGAAGTTTTTTTTTCAGCAGTACCTACATCAGTTACACAGTGGTATTATGGCTGCTGTGTGTCACATGAAAATCATGAGAAGTGAGTGCATGTGCATAATGAGTGCATGGTACCCCTGACACTAAAATACACATATTTGTCAAATAAATTAAACATGATGAAATATTTAGTTTAGTTGAATTTGTTAGATTTTTTTAGACTTTTAGAAATTGCAGTGATAAATGACTGAATTAATAATACTTTAGGTTAAGATGAATTTTAAAATTGTGCCCCCTAAACGCACAAGTGGCCCCTGCATATGCTGCATGCACAGTTACTGTGGTCTAGACCCACCCCTGCCGACAGGATTCTATAATGTGACTAAATGGTCATATAATGTACCCAATTCTGCTTGTGCGACAAAGTATTGTTAGAGCATCATTAAATATGTGCATCATTACATTCACATCTCTTTTAGACAAAAATATCTAAAGTTACTTGATGAAATCATATTTAGATAAGACATAACTCTATAATGAGAGTAAATAGTTATAAAATGCAACTGTTTGTCCTCCTGGTGCAAATAAGTTAGAGGTCATACTGATCAAACCTCTGTCTCAACACTGTTAAAGGAGTAGTTCAATCAAAATTGAAAATCTGCTGAAAATGTACTCGCCATAAGACCATCCAGGATGTAGACGAGTTTATTTCTTAATCAGAGCTGATTTGGAGCAATCATGATCAGAAAGGGGGCCCAAGCTAAATTCCTCAAATTCTCATCTTTTTTGTAAGGCCTTTTTTAAGCTTAGTATCAGTGTTTTACTATTGTAGATTGGCCTTACATAAATTAGGTTTTAATTAGTCATTTATATGATGTTATTATTGTTGATATTTGTAATCATCTGCATCTCCAAACTCAAAATTAGTTTACTCTCTGCATCTCTCAAAATGAGTTTTCTCTCAAATGTACAGTTATGTGGGACACAAGGTGCAGTATTATTGGTAATTGCACCTTTTGTTCCAACTAAATAATAATATCTCTAATTATTATTGGTTTGTGTACCTTTTAAGGTTTATTTTTACAGTACCACTGCTTTCATATGTCAGTCTCAACATTTCTTTAACATTTTACATTTCCTGTTAAAGTGTTACCGCTTTTGTAATGTATATTTTAAATTGTAAAATGTTTTGTAGATACAAACTATATCCAGAAATTTAACAGAATGTTTGTAACAGCACATAATAGCCGATGACCCGTTAGACACCTCAGTTCTTACTCACCCCTTATTAACTCTGCTGTTGCTGAATGTATTCGACCACTCTGATCCATTAACTAGAATAGTTGTACGATAAAAAAAGAATAAATAGGCAGCTGACTTTGCTCATTACACTGATTGCATTCATATGCAGCTTATGGCCTATCGCCAACTGCATTACATTCTGCTAGCTAAACAATACCAGAATGTAACCTAACTGATCAGTGTTGACTGATCTAATTCGCTAATCAGTTGTTTGACTGTAGTCATTTGTGTGTTTATGCTGAAGCATGAAAGGTTTCATTGAGGTGCACTAAAATACGTTTTCCATGGTTAAAAAAAGGTAGTCTTAGACTTAGTGACACTTCTTGGTGTGGATGTATGTAAGAACTAAAGTTTGGTCACTTATGATAAATATATTTTGCTTGACAGAAATTGTATCGAAGATGATACACTTAATTTTCTTAACATAATTAATATAAATAGAAATAAGTATATTTTGGGTGATCTACCCATTTAAGTGGAAAAATAAATTACTTTGTGTACAGAAGAGAAATTAAACATAAATGTAGTTTATCAAGAGCATTTTTACACATAGTCGTGGTGATTCAACTCAGGATTGGATCATGCGCACTGTAAATCTTTGCATTATTACATTCACATACTTCGAATTGTCACTGCCGTTTCTGAACAGATGTCATTCTTTATATTTCTAAACTCTCAACCACATGTACTTACAAAGAAAGAAAGGATGTGTTTTGTTGTCTAACCTGCAGTTCAGTATCCACCCTTGGGCGGCAGAAAGGCAGATGTTGAATGAGTCACATTCATGAGAAGAATAGCTTCTGGACCTGTGCTGAATTAAATCTACTCTTAATTGGGGGTTGTGCATTTTATTCGAGGCTCGACTTTAATGCTGTTTTTGATGATGCTGTGAGAAATCCACTTAGCTGGAAGTGCTTGCCTGTGACAGTCCTCTAAATGATTAGCTTTTTGGTACCAAAAAAGCTCTCAGTGTTGAGTTTGAGTCAGTTTGAGTCTATTCAACTGCACTCACACCTGTCAGGCTGGTCTGACTGTCCACTTTTATTACATGTGGTTTAACAGGATTTACAGACAACCTATTTTATGTATGGATTTATGTCTAGACTTGAGAGAAAATTAAAGAGTACGCCTTCCCCACCTCTAGTCATTGCTCTTATAATGTTATTACGAGGAAAGGAAACATCAGCCATGCCGTGCTCTGAGCTTTTACAGTTGTGAAAGTTTTGCACAAATTTGGAAAATAGTAATTTAAATACTGCTACTCTTTTGTCCTCAGTTGGGTGCACACTTAGATTTGTCTAGTGATTTCACTGTCTGAGACTGCATTGAGCAATTCAAATTAGTTTGGTCTTAGAGCAAAATTGGTAGTCTTAGACTGTATGCTCAAAAATATCTGCTCAACTATCTGTCTGTGTCTTTCAACCATTCCATGATATCTTCACATTTCGATTGCTGAAAAAAATCTTCAACTCTAAAGAACAAGCCATTCACAGTTTACCTCTTTTAATCTGTCACTGTCTTTAGACACTTATATTTATTTTTCCCTTATTTTCCAAGCAAAACTTTGCAGACATTACCACAAGTGGTTGCAGAAGTTTCCATTTGCTGTACTATTTCAATTTCACATGTCAATGAGTATGTCAGAACAACCCTCGACTGCCCAGTCAACGCTGTCGGTTGTGACCACTGTCTGCTAAGATGTGTATCGTACAGCGTGACATAAAAGACAGTTGATATCATGCAGTCCCTCAGCTGTTACCCAAGATCTCTCTGAGGTCACACCGCACAATCTGACATGCAACAATCGTAAAATGATATACCAGTCAAGAGAGTCTTTGTGCTGTTGCTTCTTCTGAATCTGAAGGAGTATTTAATGTTACACAGCCTCTGTAGATGCACAGTAAACCATAGGCTGTCTTTTTCTTTAGAGTTTTGGCTCAGGCTTTGGGGGCTGTGACCTAGATTACCTCTTTAATGGCACCAGACGGGCACAAAGAGGATGTTAACCACTTTGTAGCCCATTACAAGTACAACTAGGGGCATGTTTGGCCATAACCCCTCAGGTAAAGTATGTTATCTTGTCCATTATGATTTCTGCACTGTTTGATGTGAGTTTGTCTGGATAAAGCAAGAGATGGTTTATTATTAGCTTTTTTAGAAGCTCTCTAAATCCATGTGAAGTCGTTGATGCTCACTACAAATAAATGTTTAAAATTATTAACATTGTTAAATGTAATAATTAGCAAATCTCAAAAGAATCATCTATTTGTTCATACATGTGTTTTGATGCCTATATGTACTTAAAGCATTTAATTAAATTACTTTTTTTTATAGTTTTATAGGTTTTTTAGATTTTTATTATTATTTCATTTAATTATAATAATCAAACCATAATATATAATTTTAATATCTTTATATTATTGGTTATGATCCTTACATTCAAAAAAATATCTGTAGGAGGTTTTGTATAAAAAAAATTCATTCTTTTTTTTCCTTTTTATTTTTACATTTTGGTGCATCCCTAATGGCCGTTCTGTGCTGCTAATATAGAGACATTGATATCTGGTGATCTGTTTTCTGATATGTTTAGGGAATAGTAAATAGGGGAATAGTTTGGCTTTAAATGGATAGTGCACCCACAATTGAAGTTCTATCATCATATACTCATCCATTCTAAAGCTCTATCATCATATACTCATCCATATTTTGTTACAACATCTGTATGACTTTATTTCTTCTGTGGAACACAAAAGAAGGTTTTCTGCAAAAAAAAAAAAAAAAGGTAACTAAACCTTTATCAGAATATGTTATTGTGTGTTCCACAGTAGAAACAAAGCCATACAGGTTTGGGACTATACAGAATCATCATTTCTGGGTGAGCTATCCCTTTAAATACTGGATATTACAGTGAGGAATGTATTGACAGTCATTTCAGTTTCTGATGGCTTGATTAAGTGTATTGTACCAGGAGTTGACAATTGACCCAGTGAAATGATTCAGTCAAACTGCAAAATTAAAATCGTTCAATTCATTTTAAATGTCTGTAAGAGGATCAAAATTGCTAAGTGCAAAAATTAGCACACTAAATGTCATTCGATATGATAGTCATTAAATTATTTTTATTTTATGGACCGTAATGTGAAGAGTCAGATGTAATACGCCCTTCATACCATATCACGCAAGACTGAATCAATCTAATGGGTCTCACTTAGTGTTTGAATGCCAATCACTTGCAGTTATTGTGTTCACATTTCAACAAACTTTCTGCCCTGCACACCGATTTAACTGTATGAATGTCAGTCTAAGGAGAAAGGATTACCCCCCCCCCCCCCCCCTTCCCACAAGAGGCAGACAACGTAAAGTACTGTGTGTTATTCATATGAGACCTCCCTCCAAAACATCAATTTTTGATCAATATCCAACAAAATCTCATTAAAATATTATACATCCTGCTGTGGAAATTAGTTCTGGATGATATCTTTGTCATATGTCAAGAAGAATATCTGTCTCGCTCAGCCATGCAGAATTTTTTTTTATTTTAAGCTGGGAATTGGAGTCACACAAAACAGGAAAGTAGGGCTGAATCCACAGGACGGAGGGTGATGTGACACAATTTGTGATTTTTTTTGAGAAATTGCGCTAGGAGAAAATAACTTAGTCATAGGCCTAAATGCATCCTGGATCTGACTGGATTTCTGGAAACAGATTTTTTTTTTCTTTGTTATTGTCAGTTACTCGCTTCTGTGTCATTTTAGGGCATTTTCACATCTGACTCATTTGGGCCGCGATTGACTGAAGGATGTGGTCTCAGCCCAATTGAAAACAAACTGGAGTGGTTCACTTGTGGTGAGAAAGCAATCTGACCCAATGATCCAACAAAATAAGCTGTATTATAATTCATAATGGGAAATGCATTACAGATAAAAAACAGCAGTGTCTGATACTGTGGGTGAGCTCATTTATCAGTTATCACAGCTGGAAACCAAAGAGCATCTTTTCATCTTAAAATGTTGTAGAATTACACTTCTCTGAAACAAGTGAATTGCAAGAATGCTGTCCCAATAAAGCCTAAGATAACACAACACATACTTGTATTCATGCTCGAATATGAATGACTATTATATGGAAAAGTTATTTTAGTTTTTTGTTTGTTTCATAGAACAAAGTAAGACTTATGGGTTTCAAATGACAAGTGAGTACATTTTTGAATTTGGGTGAACTGATCTTTTAAATTATTAAATGCAAAATGTTGCTGGAGTTATAAATGTGTGCTCTTTTGAATTAAAATTAAGTGCACAAATTTGTCAATGCTTAGATGCTGGAGGCTAAACTATATAGCACAGCCCTCAGTTGTCACACAGTAAGTACTTAATCAAGAATATGTGATTACCATCAATTTGCAATTCCACTTTATTGTCATGATTTAAAAAGGTCACACACAGTGATGACATAATCATTAAGTTATTTACTTCATTAAAATTTGTCTTTTTTTAGTTCAGAGCCACAGGTCATGTAGACAGTATTTTCCTCACAGAGTATATTGAACTGACACCAGCGATGAAGCAACTGCATTATTTAGACTTGTTGATTAAAGTAATTTATTCTGAAGCTTTAGCAATTTATTCTAGCATTAACTTTAATACTAATATTTAACAAAGTCTCTAGGGAAATAACATCTAAGCCTAAAGTTTGTTGAGATTTATAGAATGGTATATGCCATATTGATTTAACTGTTAACAAAACAATGCATTTTTAAGTTCACATTTTCATTATCCATTCAGTTTCGCCATATAATACATTGCTTTTGAAACACTTTGCTATTTCAGTCCTTCGTTTCCCTTGATATTCATGAGTCCCTGCTAAATTGTATTGATTTAAGATGCTTTTTTTCACAGCAAATTTGCATGGCCAACACCCATGGTAGATGAAAACTATCGGAGAGTGTCAGATTTTCAAAGCAAACATGGAGAATATAGGTATTGATCCACTCTTCGGCAGGCTTTTATCTGGGAGTAGCTTAATACCACGACAGGAATAAAATACATTGAGGATGAGAAAAAGACCAGCAAGAGCCATTGAATGGCAGTTTGTGAGGCACATTAGATTTATCCCTGTGCTCTCAGGAGAAGGATCCATGGCAGAGTAAAGCATGACATAAAACTCTGATCTATGTTCATTTGATGGCAGTCATTCCAAAAGACATTGTGACACAAGACCACTACCCACCATATTGTAATTAATTAGATCAATTGCTTTCCATTCTCAATGTATGCAATATGTCATATGCATCATTGGGAGTGTGCTTGAATTTGTTTGCAAACACATCCACAGAGTGAATGCTGTAGGAATATTGGCCTGACACCTCAGATATCAGCTCTGTAAAGCTGATTAGTCTGAATTGAAAAGCTAATACTCCATTTAACAGCTGTGAATTGCCTTGACAACCTTCTTAGCATGCCGCCATAGTGTCAAGCTCTGACAGTGTGTTTAACACCATCACTCCTGAATCCTCTTCATGTTTAAACCAGACTCTTTCGTCTAATAGATATCCTCAGTCTGAAGTCACAGAAAGTGCAAGATGATGCTTAAGCTGAGGTTATAGTGCAATGGATACATATTTCCCCCTGAAAATCTTGTGTTGCAATCCTCACATGTATTTAAAATCGTGTAGTAAAAATGGCAACATGCTTGGCCCCTAATTTCATGTTTGTTTTTCCCTGCCCAAACATATTCAATCCTCATGCCACATCTGGAGACTGTGAAACATTTAGGGAGACTTTCTGCTGCATATCACACTCATTTATATTAGTTGTAGCATTGTGTCAGGTGTTGTTATGTGCAGTTAATGAATCAATTTACAATGGGCCGTCTGTTTGTAAAGCAGGAATGTGTTGCTTTGAGAGTTGGGGTTTCTGATGCCTAATATTGTGCATCATCTGCTTGATTTCCTGTGTGGATAAGATTGATGAATGTGGTAGCCTGGTTGGCAGGCCAATTCCCTAACTGCTCCATTCATCTTCAAAGGTTCTGTTTTTTGAAGCTGCTTTTCAAACGTTGGGGTGCTTTGTTTTATTTAAAGAGGAGCGGACAGATGAGAAATGTGCTGGACAGGTGGTGTCTATCAGTAATTGCTCTGGATATGGTTCAGCATTTGCTTGACTCTATTGTAACTTGTTCATTCTTAAGGCACCACCCCATAACCCAACTCAAAACAATTAAATTGTATGTTGCAGATGTCACAACTTCCATCTGTTTGCACTAAAATAGTCATTGTGCCGGATGTGTCTTTTATTCCCTTTGATGGTTCATTGAAATAAGAAGTTCTGCTGTAACTTCACCCTGCAAATGTTTGTGATTAGACTTTGATGGGTGTAGTTTAGAAAGTATAAGTTCACGCAACACTTGATACAATTTTTTATGGATAAAAATAAAAAATGTAATTTTGGTATGTAGCTTTGATTTTACTGAGAACAACGTTTTGATTAGATCTGAGCAGTGTGATGACTTGTCTGTACTTCAAGGGAAGAATAAGCTTATTGGCCACTACCAAGGCCATGGGAGCTCACTCCAGAGACTGGAAGCAATTAATTTAAACATGTCAGCATTGGTTTAAGAATCAGTAGAACCATTAACCCAGCAGGGAGTTACTGAGACTGTTACCTCTCTCCCACTGAGAGACACTGTCATGCACACCGACTTACTAAGTTGTCTTTAAATAACGTCTGGTGGGACACCATCCTTAGGTGCATTGTTGGCCTTTTTTGTCTTTTAAATGTCTAGATAATCAATAACTGATCTACATTTTTGTCTAGATGCAACTTTACATAGGACAAGCTGTTTAGAGAATGGATGGATGGTGGTCTGTCTAGATACACACATACAAACAAAAAGGTTCTTCAGCGATTATTTTGTGGTTCTTTGGTATGGTTAAGGCTCTATGTAGCATCACTGCCATACAAAGAACCCATTAAGCCCCTATATAGTTATTTAACTTAACTGTCACCGTCCCGTATACGGGTCACCTAAATTTACTTCAATATATAACAATTAAATCCTAATCTAATCATGACAAACTATATCGTTGGAAAGGTCCAAGACTCCTAAATGGATATTTGACCACTGTCTGTCGTTAAAAATTATGCAGGAGCAGTATATGCACCATAACATAAGCTCTGACCTTTGACACAAAAATGTATATTAGTTTCCTTTTTCCTATAAAATGTAGGATATTGCGTTACCATAGAAATTATACTTAAAAATATTTTAGTGTGCTCCTCCCCCTTAGTGGGATAATGTGGAATAATACATATTCCAAATGTATTAGGTCTTATATAATACAAAGTTTTAATAATCTTGACAAAACACAGAGCACTAGAAAGTTCTGAGTCTCAAGATCCATATTTGGTGGTTATTTTGTGATAGGAGCAATGCTGGGAGAGAAATATATACATTTGTGACAGATAAATGCATTAAAAAAATGTAATGGGGTTTGGATGGCACCCGGTGGCTGTTTGTGGACTTATTTAGACATATGGATTTAATTTGATGCCAAATTTGGATTAAAACCTAATTTGTAAAATATTTATTTTATATAAAATAAAATAAAAATTGTACAGTACATTTCATTTACAGTAAATGTAAACTTTTATAACTTTTTTTTACTTTCATATATTGAAATGGTTTCACTTCTGCAATAATCTGCTGAATTGGGGGGGGGGGGGAGACAGGTAAGGGGTTAAAGGTTCTCTAACTGTTGTCTCCTAGTGTAGTTGGGGGAAGGATTAAAAACTACATTAAAGGGGACCTTTTTTTCCAAGAAAGTTGGATTAGATTTTAAGAAATAAATTAGAATGTCGTGGAAAAGTTCATTTATTTCAGTAATTCAACTCAAATTGTGAAACTGGTGTATTAAATGAATTCAATGCACACAGACTGAGTTTAAGTCTATGGTTCTTTTAACTGTGATGATTTTGGCTCACATTTAACAAAAACCCACCACTAACTAGTCAAATTAAAATATGGTGACATGCCAATCAGCTAATCAACTCAAAACACCTGCAAAGTTTTCCTGAGCCTTCAAAATTGTATCTCAGTTTGGTTCACTAGGCTACAGAATCATGGGGAAGACTGCTGATCGGACAGTTGTCCAGAAGACAATCATTGACATCCTTCAAAAGGAGGGTAAGCCACAAACATTCATTGCTAAAGAAGCTGGATGTTCACATGTATCCAAGCATGTTAACAGAAAGTTAAGTGGAAGGAAACATTTTGGAAGAAAAAGATGCACAACCAACAGAGAACCGCAGCTTTATGAGGATTGTCAAGCAAAATTGATTCAAGAATTTGGGTGAACTTCACAAGGAATGGACTGAGGCTGGGGTCAAGGCATCAAGAGCCACCACACACAGACGTGTCAAGGAATCTGACTAAAGTTGTCGTCAGAGGCGTTTTACCTGGGCTAAGGAGAAGAAGAACTGGACTGTTGCCCAGTGGTCCAAAGTCCTCTTTTCAGATAAGAGCAAGTATTTTATTTGGAAACCAAGGTCCTAGAGTCTCGAGGATGGGTGGAGAAGCTCATAGCCCAACTTGCTTGAAGTCCAGTGTAAAGTTTCCACAGTCTGTGATGATTTGGGGTGCAATATCATCTGCTGGTATTAGTCCACTATGTTTTTTTAAAAAACAAACTTCACTGCACCCGTTTACCAAGGAAATTGGAGCACTTCATGCTTCCTTTTGCTGACCAGATTTTTAAAGATGTTGATTTCGTTTTCCAGCAGGATTTGGCACCTGCCCACACTGCCAAAATCACCAAAAATTGGTTAAATGACCATGGTGTTGGTGTGCCAGCAAACTTACCAGACCTATTGCCAAGAGGAAAATGAGAAACAAGAAATCAAAAAATGCAGATGAGCTGAAGGCCACTATCAAAGAAACCTGGGCTTCCATACCACCTCAGCAGTGCCACAAACTGATCACCTCCATGCCACGCCGAATTGAGGCAGTAATTAAAGCAAAAGGAGCCCCCACCAAGTATTGAGTACATATACAGTAAATTAACATAATTTCCAGAAGGCCAACAATGCACAATTTTTTTATTTTTTTTATTTTAATTATTCTAATTTGTTGATATAGTGAATTGGTGGGTTTTTGTTAAATGTGAGCCAAAATCATCACCATTAACCAAAGACTTAAACTACTTCAGTCTCTGTGCATTGAATTTATTTAATACACAAGTTTCACAATTTGGGTTGAATTACTGAAATAAATTAATTTTTCCACGACATTCAAATTTATTGAGATGCACCTGTTTATGAAGTTTTAGCTCAATATACCCAACATATAACTTTTTTATATCTTGTCAAAATTGCCACTTTTAGGGTATGAGCAAAAACATGCTGATTTTGAGTGTGTTGCTTTAAATGCAAATGACCTGTTGCTGCCGGAGAAGAGGGCAGAACTTCAAGAGCTCAAGCTCCGGCATTAGCATTGCTAGCCTTTGCAAATAAACATTCCACTATTAGTACAAGCCTGTTATCTTTAAAGAACATGTACTCTGTTTCAATGTCAGTCATCTGATTATACTGTGCATAATACATTTGTGTTTATGAATTACACAGGCTTCTGATCATGAGTTCGAAAACATTGCACATTGCTTTCATATGCAACTTTTAACTACCACATTCCTATTTAAGATAATTCTGGTTCTAACCTAGTGGCACTAACTGTCAAGATCTCTGAATGGATTAATGCGAAAGAGTCAAATTTGTACATTCAATTCAATATCAGAGTCCTTTCCACCAAGAAAAAAAAAACACGTATTCAGCAAATCTAGACATTAGACTCATGTTTAATACATAAAGACATTGCAGTGCAACATCAAACAAGGAGACACGGGCAGAATAAACTGAGAACTAACTAAATCGCGGACGAATTTCAGACGAACAACTAATGAACTTGAAGCTGTCGGTTGGGCTGGCCGAAGAAGCAGCCTATTCAACGTGTTGTGGATGAGGTGAGTGAATGCTTGTGTTGTGTAACATGATTTTGGGGGAGATTATTGTTCATTCTAGTATTAGTTATGTATTATAACTAATAGTATTAGTTATGTTCTGTCATAGTTATCCGAAGTGTGTTTACCTTTCAAGTTTTACATTTATTATGGAGGCGGCTCTGCTGTGCTGCTGCACTTGTAATGTAACAAGTCCCATTTGACACAAATCTGTTTCTCCACCTGTTAAACATCGTTAAAACTGGTGATTTGAGCGTTTATAGGTGTATTTTACCATTAAAATCCGTACCAGTTGGTTGTGCTGATCCGACTCGTCATTTTTGCACCCATTGCAAGTTTATTCTAACATTAGTCAGTCAGGCCTCGCCTCATGCGAGTTGGTATTTGTTACGTTACTGAGTAAAATAGGCATATTTTTTACATTTTTATCAACCGTGCATACAAACTAGGATAATATAAGTGAGCTATCTAGAGGTAGACAATACCAGAGCTGTATTCTACTACGTAACACAGGAATTAATCACAAGTTTTGTCAGTAAAATTTACAGTGAGGATAACCATCCATCTTATTTTTTTTAGGCAGCTCAGATCATTAATGGGTTATGAGGCTGTTGTGTAGGAAATATTGTTGCGTGTTTGTGTTGTTTACAAGTTAATTTAAGTTAGATAATTGTTTTTCTCTTTTACAGGCAGTTTCACTGTGAGTCTGAGACTTGTTGAAGGGTAAGTTTTGAATTGCTGTACCAATTAAAGAGTATAAACTATATCTTAAGATAAGTCAAAATTTGAACCACTTTAAAGGGATTTGTCTCTACATAATTGTTTTTCTCTTTTCACAGGCAGTTTCACTGTGAGTCTGAGACTGAATGAAGGGTAAGTTTTGCATTTCTATACTAAATCAAGTGTATAAACTATATCTTATTAGTATGAGCCAATTTTGAATGACTTGACGGTTTTATTTTCCCTATAGTTCATATATCATTAGATGGCTAAATTAGTCAATAGTTAAATTGGTCTCCGGTCATAGGCTGGAAGATGTAGCGAGGAAACAAGGAAGCATGTGTCACTGTGATTGGAGCTGCAGATCCACCAGTCAGTGTGGTTTGATCTGTGAAAGAGATAATACAAATTATGTCATTAATTACTCACTCTCATGAGTAATAATTCAATACTAATTCAACTCAATAATGAGTAAGACCTTCGTTGATTTTCAGAGCACAAACAAACATATTTTGATGGAATACGATGGCTATCTGCCCCACCCCCATTGGCAGCAACTTAACTATCATGTTCAAGGTCCAGAACAGTAGAAAATACATAATTAAAGTAATCCATGTGACTCCAATGGTTTAACCTTAGTTTAATGAAGCAACTTAAGTGTTTTGTTTGAGCAAAAAACATACTTTAACCAATTTATTTCCATAAAATATTGATCTGCAACACACACTCACCACAACGCATATGTGTTCACGCAAGAGTTGACATTGTAACGTGAACAAGTTTTGGATAATATTGTAAATAAAGTGATAAATAATTAGTTTGCTTGTTTCTTACGCAAACAAACCACTCGCGTTGCTTTGTAAATTGAGGTTAAACCAGAGGAGTCACATGGATTACTTTAATGATGTCTTTATATTGTTCTGGACCTTGAATGTGTAAGTTACATTGCTGCCAATGGAGTGTCAGAAAGTGCTCAGATTTCATCAAAAATATATTAATTGTGTTTCCGAAGATGAACGAAGGTCTTATGGGTTTGATATCATATGAGGGTGAGTTAAATGACAGAATTTAAATTCTGGGTCGAACTAATAACATTTTACCTGTATTTCCTCACAGTTTTTGTTTTGTCTGCTGCCACCTCATCGCTTTCATTTATAGTTGTCGGAAAGCCAAACCGTAAGCACACCTCTGATTCGACTGGTCATCAACAATCTACCCTGCCGCTTCAGCAGCCATTGCTGTTTAAAATGTGTATCGTGATTTGTGTAACGTCTAAATTGTCTTAAATCATCACAAATTTGCATCGGTTTTCAACCGAGTACAAACTTTAAACCTTCTAAGTTTCTAAAATAGATTTATGTTGTAGAAACTCAATATAATTAACTTATGGCAAAATTTGGTTAATTCAGTATAATCGCTGATGGTTGGCTTCAGTGTATAATCTTATCTAAGTTTATCAGTGTATAGAGTATTTAGAATAGAATAACCAACTGTTAGTAATTTTTACTTTACCTTTTTTTCTGATTTAAATGCTCACGTTGAGACACTTCAAACATTCAAGAAGGGTATGCAAGCTGGCCTCCTAATACGAAGACTACGATGGTGCACTGCAGGACACCTTTCTCATTTTAAATGATAAAAAAAAGAACTGTAATGGACATGTCTTTTTTTCAAAGCTTGTCTCAGTGGTTGTTTCCAATTAGGTATGAGTATATTTTCAACTTGGTTGACAGTTTCCCTGCAGTGTTTTGCTACTGTTGTGCCCTTGTTGTATACGTATACTGGCATTCACACATCATCATGCACAGGCAGATTATGTACAGTTATAATATAAAAAACCTGTTTGTAAACACTGAAAAAAAAAAACATTTTGTTTCAAACAAATATAGTATTTAAATTGTTTTATCTGTTTAAAATAAAGTTTACATTATCATAACTTGAAAATGAATGTTCAAACTTTTTTAAATTAATTTGATAATTTGAAACAGCAAATATTGGAAAGTCAAATGAACTTCAATAAAGCAACACAGCACTAGGCAAGATTAAAAATCGTGGGTTAATATGACTTGTGCTTTTAAGTTGATATAAGCTAAAATGTTAAGGCAGCCACAAAAACTTGAACGTTTTTAAGTTGAAATGGGTGAATAATTTGTACAGTGAGAGACAATGGTAGCTTTAGCAGTTAGCCTCACAGGGTACCAAGAAGCTCTTTCATAAAGGCAATTTGGAAAACAAACGTGTGATACTTTGTCTGGAGCAAACATTCGGAAGCTTTGGTATTGATTCCTTTTGGGGACGTTACACATTTTTTCTGGGACATTTCCTTCGAAAATGAAATTTAATCACAGTGTCCTCGGCTCAGATGAGGGAGCTTATGGTGACTCCTATGTTCATTAGTGCATCGCAAACCACAACACTTGTAAAGCCTTTTTGGTGCTGACATTGTATATATCCCCAGTAATGGCGGACCACAGCTTCTCATTCAGGGCTGTGTTTATGCTAATTGGACAGAGAGCTTCACAAATGGGTGTGACTTTTCCCCCTCGATGACATGGACAGAGGGAGAATCTGAAACAGCTCATTTGAAGAGACTGCTCGTGGTTTTATAAAATAAAATAGTTGGTGGATTTTTAACATTATAGGCTGGTTGTTTTCACACAGTGCAGCTACACAGCTGTGTTCAAACACCTTATAAAAGTGATTTTTGCCTAATAGGTCCCCTTTAAAATACAGTATATTTAGTTGTTTTGTAAGGAAATATTCCAGTCCCTTTTGACCTCAGAAAAGCATAAAAGTGATTCAAAACAGCTTTTATCATTGTAGTAAATTCTCATTCATAACAAACATATAAGAGTGGAGTAACATACCTAAAATCTAGAGAGGAGAATGAGGTTGCATTTATGGTTCTACGCAGCACCTATTGACAACGATGCTGTATAGGACCTTTAAAGATAGGTGCTATATGTTACTTGAAGTTGTTCCCCTATGGTCACAATCCAATGAACACCCTTTAGTGCTATTTAGCACAATGTTTTTAGAGTGTAGAATGCAGATGCAAATACAACTTCAAAAAGTGTGCAAAAATAGTACCTTTAGAGGTACAACAGGCTCAGGGCCGGCGCTAGCTATAGGCAGAGCAGGTGATTGCCTAGGGCCTCGGGTCTGAGGAGGGGCCTCCAAAACCGTAACACCCCCTATATGCCAGTCCATGGACAGGAAAATACTAGCCTAATTGTTCATTGGATATTGTTGAATTGTCACTCAACTGCAACCAGTTAATGTTGCTGTTTCAAAGCGGGTCCCGCCTTTTGCTGAAGCAAAAGGCTAAATAGGCACGCAAAGAAGCACAACTCCTAATGCAGTGTGTGAGTTGTTGTTGTCATTTATTTTGGAGTGATTGCAATATATTCTAAATATAAACTTGTTCTGATGATCAGCGTCGTTTCTGAACAGATCATTCACCAACTTATTACGAGTTTAAAAGAGTGCGAGCGCCACTACGCTGACGCGCCCAGATGAGATGCTCTGAATTTGTGCATACAATAAATGACATCGCGTCGGTAGCTGACTAGCAAAATATCTACAAAAGAAAAACAAAGAACTTTGTATTCAAATTCAAAAAGCAAACACTCTAGACTAGACCATTTTTAATGCTTAAAAAAGTAGGCTACCTCAGATGTGTGTAACTTCTAAATTGTGCTGATTTAAGATAGCAATACAATACATAAGATAAATCATATTTATTAATATTAATAATATGACAATATGATCATTAATATTGGTTAAATGGGAGGGATAACTCCTGCCCATATAGGAAAGAAAAAACTATAAAAGCACTTATGTAAATTTATAAAACTTATGTGAAGTGGTATTAAGGAACTGTGAATAAATTACTGAAAAAACTACTGCAAAATAATTGGGAGGCCTCCAACATTATTTTTTGTCTAGGGCCTCCAAATGTCTAGAACCGGCTCTGAACAGGCTGTCACTGGGACAGTTCCTTTGAACGGACGACTTTACACCTTACCTGTTTCTAAAAGCTGCATATTTGTACCTTAGAGTAGTAAAATGTACCCTTGAGGTACAACTATGGACCTTTCAGGGGTAAATAAGATACAGAAATCATATTGAGTGTACTACACCAGTGACAAGCTATTCTTCCCCCAAAGGCACAAGTTTTACACATGTTCTTTTATTAGTATATTGAATTGCATACTGATAAATCTCTAACTTATTTTTCTTCTTTTTTTTCAGAGTTCACTAACTAAGAAAGTTCTAGGTTTAACCGTCAGGTAAAAAGGGTGCCCTTCGGTTAAGACTTGCACAAGTAAAGGACACCATATCTCACTTATGGGGCTTAGGGTCAAAATCACCCAATCAAGGGCATAAACTCATGTACATCTGGCATGTCTAAATTTGTGGAAGTGCCATTTAAGTGCTGCCATGTCAACTCTTCATCAAAGTTTCATCCTGCCAGAAGATTGACAGATCATAGATCTGACAGAGCCTTGACATTGAGCCCAGATTCCTTTTGGGATAACTGGCGTAATGGAGTCCCAGAAAACCAGGGGCCGTGTGTCTGACTGTCCACATAGGTCAAGGCTTTGAAGGTCTGCTTTATGTCCAAGATCGTGGCTTTTTAGATCACAGCCATGACCCATATGGGATCCGGCGAGACCACTTTGCCCATAGCCATTGCTTTCAAGCACATTATCAGCACAGCAAAGCAGAGACATCCCAGCACACATGCCAACTGCAGTGGAGGGCTATGTCTGCAGGCAAGCTGGCAGTCCCTTTACACTGACAGGGAATCTGACTGCCCTGCTCTGTTCCCATTGTGTTCCAGCCACTTTGTTTTTAAAGCAGGTCAAACAGCCCGTAGAGAGAGATGCACAAGGTTGCACCATAGTGATGTGTGTTAGGAGAAAGGCTGAATCAAGTATGATGGCTCAAGGTAAGTTGTATTGGTAGTTGCACTACTTATTCCAATGGGAATAAAAATAAGGAAACTTAAACAAAACAGCTTTTTGCAGGATTATTTGCTTTTTACATTTGGACAGGCAGCCAGAACAGCCACTCTTAATTAAAGACTAGCTTCCTGTATTATGCGGCTGGGCTCCTGAACCACATCCAGCTGCTGTTTAGAAATGTTAGCTTGCCAGCTGTGGGCCTCTGCCAGTGGGTTCCCTTGGGGACCAGGCCTACAGCGTGCATCTAAACAACCATTGTAGCCCTTTGCACACCTGTTTACCCACTATCAATCACAATCTCTTTGAAGTAAGATTCACATTGGCGAGTTTCACCAAACTGTTTGGATTGGATTTACTGCAATATTGGGTGATGATTGCTGTGGAGATCCATCCCACCTCCTCTCTGCTCTGCTTCCAGGGACTCTTAAGGGAGGAATTATTTCAGCTTGCGACTAACCTAGAGTAATTAATTAATATCTGGTGTTAATTAAACTTGTGAATTGTAGTCATTTTAAATGTAGTATTTACCGTTCTGTGGTGGGTGATAACATATTTATCACCTATTTGAGCAAGACCAGAGTGAAGAGCTAAGAAGAATAGCACAAATTAAGCTGGGGTCTATGAGCACAGACAACTAGAAAGTTGCTGTATCAGATCTACCGATCACCCGCATATCTCCCATGCTTTCTCCAATGTTTTTGCAAAACACTTCTAAAGTGCAAGGTAAACATAATACCTGAACAGTATCACTGTAATTTCAAGACAACACCATCAACATGTTGTTAAACTAGTTTTGTGGTTGCCTATAAAAAGTAGAGAATATTCCATCAGCCCAAAGTGCTTTAAGTTTGCAGTTGCAAATACAGTCTAGTCTTTGTTTGTTTGTTTGTTTGTTTCTTCTTTCTTTCTCTTGCACCCTTTCCTTCGTCAGTTTACTTTCATCCTTTCAGCCTTTTCATTGTCTATCTTTCTTTCTATACTTGTTCTTTTTTTGCCATTTATTTTATCTCTTTTTTTTCTTTCATCCTTTCCTTGATTCTTTGTTATTTCCATTATTGCTATACATCTTAATTGAACAAATTATATATATTTTTTTCTTTGTTCCGTGTGATAAGATACAAATTATATTGAAAATACTGATTTGATATGTATTCTGTGTTCCTCTGGTGGGAAAAGTGGATGTCAGAAATTCAAAGATTGCTACTTGTAATGAAGAGGCAGTGTAGTTAGATCCATGTGCAGCTTTATTGGTAGACACAAGAGGAGGTCAGACAGGCAAAGTTCAGTAACGAGAACAGGGTAAACAAAGGCAAGGCAGAATCATCAACAGGGGCAATGTTTGGGGCAGGTGGCAGACAGAGAGGATATCACAAGGCAGGCAGGGTCAAAAAGGCAGGCAGCAAATGGTCAGAGTCGTGAGAACAGTCCAGGTAACAACAGGGAAATACACTAGGGGAAACCGCTCGGAAATGTCAGACGGGGCTAAACAAGACTTCGCAGTGTTTGCATGGAATTGTGCTGCTTAAATGTGTGTGTGTGAATGAGGTGCAGGTGTGGTGAGACAATCAGGACAAATGAGTGATTGGTGACAGCTGTGTGATTGGTGTAATGGTGGATGGGAATGTGTGAGTGCAGTGAATGATGGGAGATGCAGTCCATGGGTGATGTGCAACTGTAGTGTGGTGCAAGAGATGTGGTGAGTGGCAACCAGATTCATGACACTACTAAACTAATTATAGAAAACTTTTTAATAAGCAAGTATTTTTTATTTGCATTATGTGTTCACCTGTGATAATTCGATGATAATTGCTATCTCAAGTTCTTGTTGATTCACATGCTCAAATTGATTCATTGTGCAACAATATTATTAAATGTCAGCTGTCAGGACAGATGGTGCATTTCAATCAAAGCAGTCTCATTAATATTCATAAAAACATCTGCATGCAGTCCAAGTGAGGCTCAAGTTAGAGACATTACTATTAAACTCAGCTCTCCGCCAAATGCTTTTAACAAAGTTAAAGCCCATGTTTTGCATTGAAGAACACATTCTTCTATCAAGATTAGGCAAATTATATAACATTGACAAATCTCTTCCCTTTGTAGTGGTGCTGCAGCCCTGCATTAATTCGACCTCCCATTGTGCGCTCGTTTTACTAGGTTTTATTTATTTTTTTCTTAGAAATTTGACTTTTTTTCTGATTAATGTGATCATTTGATTTCAGTGTCTGAACCATTTTGTTGTTGGTGTTGTTTTAATTGTACTTTTCAAACTCTACTTGTGTGTATTTATCCTTCATGGATATGGAAAACCTAGTGAGCCTTTAATCCTTGAGTGTTTGAAAGCATTACTTAGATGGTAAAGATAGCAGAGAATTATACATTTCTGTCTCAATATTTTATGCCTTTTCTCTCATTTTCTGTATAGGGCATGACATATTTCTTATTATACATAGGTGGTATGAATGTGCCCCAGTTGAGTGAAGCAGGTTGAAACGTTTGGAGATGCAAGTGAAGTCAGAGTTTCTGCAGTCATTCACAGGATAGCAAAGCTATGAGAGTGAGTTTGATAGCTGATGCTCATGAAACTCTTCAGAGAGACAGGTTTTTCGTGTTGAGGTCAAAGCAGATGATTGCATTATGCAGAGTAGCATCGGTGAGACCTTGGGATGTAGACATTGACAGGATAAAGCCAAATCCTACACTCATAGACCTTCACGATTGGATACATCATAATAATAAATGTTTTTTAGAATATCAGAATCAGAATATCAGAATGATTTTTGAAGGATCGGACAAAAAATTCAGCTTTGAAATCACAATAAATTACATTTTAACCCTTTTCGATTCCTGTAAAATTAGACTAAAACGCCTAAAAAAAAGGCATACCCAAAATAAATTGCATGCTGTTCTTGGACCATTTGAATTATATGCATGGTATTGGTGACACTCTTTTGAAAGGTGACACTCTGAGGTTTGTTTCTCAACAGTCAGAATCTGTAAGTCTTACTGATATTGAGTAATATCACTTTGAACACACTGATTTTTATTTGTTTTAATTCCGCCTACATTTTTGTTAAATTTACATTTGTATAGAAGCCTACAAATAACTATAGCTGGGAGCTATGAGCTGGAAAATACAATGGGATCACAGAATGAAGGCTTACCAAGCCAAATTTCCCATTTGATAAACAATATATTAGACAATGAGTGTGTTACGCACGTTTATCTAAGTTTATGTCTAGGCGCTTCCAAAAAAAAGACACTTGGAGACTCCAAATGACCCTTTGTAACCAACGACAAATAAAATGCTGTAATTCTTGAATACTTTAACGTACAGTCATAATTTTGGACTCTAATGAAAGGTTAGACTTAGAGCTATTCAATTTATCATCCAGATTCATTGTCAATAATTGCTAACACATAGTAACTGAAGCAAACAAACATAGTGACATTTATACATTGAATCCAAAATGTGTACACTTGTAAATAACATATCTATTTATAATTTATAATCTAATTACATTTGTTTTCCTACATTTATGTTTCTGTAAATAGCATATTTAATTTCAGTTTTTTTTCTCAAATTGGTGTTATATTTCATTCCTTCTGTGTTTATTCCTCTGCATGTCTGCACTATCATGCATGTCTGCACTATGTTTGTACTTTATTCTGCTCTGGAAGCTCCTGTCATCAGGACAAATTCTGTGTGTGTGTAAACATACTTGTAATAAATCTCTTCTGATTCTGCTTGTAGTGTTTTTTTTTAAGACTTAATTCGATTCAATGTCAGATGATTGTCTGTGATATAAAAAGTTAAAAGTTAGCAGGAATACATCAAAACACAAACACGTATAAAACACACACACACACACAGACACACACATATTGTTTTTTTATGGTTTACGGGGACTCTCCATAGGCATAATGGTTTTATACTGTACAAACTGTATGTGCTATTGCCCTACACCTGCCATACACCTAAAGTTAGCCCTCACGGGAGACTGTGCATTTCTACTTTTACCCCAAACAACTCACTTTGTATGATTTATAAACTTATTGAATTATGGGGACACTGAACATGTCCTCATAAATCACCTTCTCCTTGTAATACCTATGTAATACCCATGTCATTACACACATATTCTCTCTATCACACACACACATGTTTTTTTATGGTTTACTGGGACTCTCCATATGCGTAATGGTTTTTATACTGAACAAACTGTATGTGCTATCGCCCTACACCTACCCTACACATTAACTTAGCCTTCACAGGAGACTGTACATTTCTAATTTTCCCACAGAAAACTTACTCTGTATGATTTATAAACTCTGCTTTGTTTACATGTGAACAAACACTACATTATAGAAAACGCAGAAGAATTGATAGCTCCGTCGGCTAATTTGAAATGATACTGCTACATTCCATGGATGTTTATCAACAAATGCATGTGTTATGGACTAAATATTGCACTGCATTGGATAGCCTGGCCCCTGTACAGTTTAGCAACTCCATTTATGTTGAAATGTTATGTATCAGTGGACTATCAGGAGGCTTCATAGGTGAGTTCCTTCAGTTTTGTTGGTGTTTATTTAGTTGTTGGTGGTCTGACAAAGACACTGATTGTACCTGCTGTGTTGATTGTATCTTAAAATTTGTTGCATCGTTCGAATCACAATAATCTCAGCTTTCCAAGGATATATGACATGTTCAGCTTTTAGTTTTTTTAGTTTTTGTGTCTGACAACTTTCCCCTAACACCACTAGGTGTCCCGCCGACGGGACGCTGGATTCATAACAGGTTTAAAATATATTCAAATGCAAAACAAGTTATTTTGAATAGTGGAAATATCCCCAGCGTAATCTACGCACTGGGCTAGGGTCGAACTCTGGCCGGTAATTCAGATAAGCTCTCGACATGGGCCGGGCTAGGGCCTGAGCACCTAAATTTGAGGCCCGTGCAGGGCTCTAGTTCATTTTGTCATTTAAGAATTGTAAGATCTACGTCTGTGGTTATATTGGTGAAAGTAACTCAAAAGTAATGCAGGAGTACTGTAGTGCATTACAATTCTGAGACATTGATATTGTAAGGTAACTAATTACTTTTAAATAACAGTAACAAGTAATCTCTAATGTATTACAGTTTGGAAGTAACTTGCACAACACCGTGCACATATAACATGAATAACCCCCATAGCATACATGATCACCTATACAGGTGGAGCTGGGGAAGGTGGAGGGTTTCTGAAGTGCGCTGCTACTGCTACCACAAACACTGCTAAATATTTTAATGTTGAGCAGAAAGCTCATTGGCTACCAATACAGGAGAGAACCAATTAGCTGTGCCATGTAATAATGATGTTATTATGTAATATTGAGTTAGATCAATCTGACATAATGAGTTAGATCAATCGTACTTGGTTTGGTAAATGTGGTAATACTACTTGAAGGTTTCTTTTGGGGGGAAAAATGTGTTTTTAAATGAATAAAAATATAAATACATGTAAAATGATTGCATAATGAATTTGCATTTAAAAGTGTATATTCATATATATATATATACAGTGCTCAGCGTAAATGAGTACACCCCCTTTAAAAAGTACAATTTTAAACAATATCTCAATGAACACAAAAAAACATTTCCAAAATGTTGACAAGACTAAGTTTAATATAACATCTGTTTAACTTATAACATGAAGTAAGGTTAATGATATAACTTAGATTACACATTTTTCAGTATTATTCAAATTAGGGTGATGCAAAAATGAGTACACCCCACAACAAAAACTACTAAATACTAACACATACTAAAGTACTAAAGTACTTTGTATGGCCTCCATGATTTTTAATGACAGCACCAAGTCTTATAGGCATGGAATGAACAATTGGCGACATTTTGCCAGATCTATCTTTTTACATTCTTCAAGAATGACCTCTTTTAGAGATTGGATGCTGGATTGAGAGTGATGCTCAACTTGTCTCTTCAGAATTCTCCATAGGTGTTCGATTGGGTTCAGATCAGGAGACATACTTGGCCACTGAATCACTTTCACCCGGTTCTTCTTTAGAAATCCAACAGTGGCCTTAGATGTGTGTTTAGAATCATTGTCATGTTGGAAAAGTGCACGACGACCAAGGGCATGGAGTGATGGTAGCATCTTCTCTTTCAGTATAGAGCAGTACATTTGTGAATTCATGATGCCATCAATGAAATGCAGCTCCCCGACACCAGCAGCACTCATGCAGCCCCACATAAGGACACTGCCACCACCATGTTTCACTGTAGGCACCATCCATTTTTCTTTGTATTCCTCACCTTTGCGACGCCATACAGTTTTGAAGCCATCAGTTCCAAAAACATTTATCTTGGTCTCATCACTCCAGAGTATAGAGTCCCAGTAGTCTTCATCTTTGTCAGCATGGGCCCTGGCAAACTCTAGGCGGGCTTTTTTGTGCCTGGGCTTTAGGAGAAGCTTCTTTCGAGGACGGCACCCATGCATGCCATTCCTCTGCAGTGTATGCCGTATTGTTTCACGGGAAATAGTCACCCCATTTTGGCTTTCTACTTCTTTTCATAACTGCAGTGAACTTGCATGTTGATTTTCTTCAACCCTTCTCATCAGAAGACGCTCCTGACGAGGTGTTAACTTCCGTGGACGACCTGGACGTCTCTGTGAGATGGTTGCAGTTCCATCTTTTTTAAATGTTTGTACCACTTTTGCTACAGTATTCTGACTGATAAGTAAAGCTTTGCTGATCTTCTTGTAGCCTTCACCTTTCTTGTGTAAATAAATTATTTTCTTTCTCAGGTCTTGTGACATTTCTATTCCATGTGGTGGCATTGCTGACAGCATGACATGGGAAGGGGTTTTCTTTAAGTAACACCCTTTTATAGTCAACTGTCACCTGTGTAATGAATAATTAGACTCACCTGTGGTTGAATTCTTGCTAAATTAGACATGTGTAGTCTTAAATTTAGCTTTGCTCCAGAGACTTTCAGTGGGGTGTACTCATTTTTGCATCACCCTAATTTGAGTAAAACTGAAAATTTTGTTCTCTAAGTTATATTATTAACCTTACTTTCATGCTATAAGTTAAACATATGTTATATAAAACTTAGTCTTGTCAACATTTTGGAAAATGTTTTTGTGTTCATTGAGATATTGTTTAAAATGTTACTTTTCAAAGGGGGTGTACTCATTTACGCTGAGCACTGTATATAATATATATCTTAATATACACTTTTAATTCTAATTAATTATGCAATAATTTTACATATATTTAGATTTTTATTCATAAAAAAAAAAAAAAAAAAAAAAAACATATTCTGTTCTTGTGTTGATATTGTGACATCACTTACACATGGGGTTTTCATTCTGGGTACCCCAGAAGGCTGTAATGAAGTGCTGTATGGCTTGTGGACATATTTTAAAACAATATAGAATTTGTGTTCAAATGAAAAAAGTATGCTTTATAAAGACTGAAAAAACATGATATTTAGGAATTATTTTATTAAATTGACAGCCATACTATATTTCCTTTATTTACTTTTTAGGGTCCTTGGCAAAGGAGATCATCATATGCCTGTGAATTTTGTTCAGTTCAAATCAGCAATTGTTCTCCTCCAGAATATGAGTTCTGATAGAGCGCCTCATGCTTCTATCTTATTTTTTCCCCATCTTTTCACACTTTCATTGAATGTAAATGAAAAAAATAAATAGCTATAAGTAATTTCTCTGAGATCTATGAATTTCCATGTCTTTTTAACAGTAACATTCAAGGTGTCTTTTTACATCTCTGCTAATTATATCCTATTTGTGTCTAAAGATGAGTATGGCTGATGAGGAATTTAGTTAAATGCTCTGTGTTTTATTTTGCCTAGCAGCTAGAACACGTGACTTCTTTCTGTTGAGACCTGCATGTTTAGTGAACACAAATCTGCTGGTCTTTGAGTGGCTGAGACTCCTGTGGCTCTGGAGGATGTGACTTTGCAGTGTGAAGCATGGTGTGATGGGCCGGTGGTGTTTAAGGAAATGAGCTTGTGGTTGGCGCTGAGTCCTCATAAATCAACGAGTGAGTGAATAATTGGGCTGTGGATTGAAACCTGAGTAGACATCGCCACAGGTATGCTGCGACATTGGGCTGGCAACAGTCATATATCGCACGCACGCACGCACGCACGCACACACACACACACACACACACACAGATAATCAGGCACCATAATTGACACAGGATTGTGTGTGTGTGTGTGTGTGTGTGTGTGTGTTTCACTGGGTGACATATTTTCCTTCGATTTTATGAAGTTGTAACTTGAATAAGTTTAACTTGTTTGTGATTTAGTGCAGCATTTACAGCTTGCAAATCGTTACCTCAAATAAGTCAATGACAAACACTTTTAAAGGTGCAGTAATGGTTGTAATTAAACTACAAGTAGCATATCATTTTTGGTTATTCAAGTCTTTTAAAACTATACAAGTGTCTTCTATTATCATTTATTGTAAACACGGCTATGCAGAATATACTTATGATATTGAAATGTAGGAATTGTCATGAGGTTTCCAAACCATATGCATTTAACATAGACATGTATATAAAAAAAGATCGAACTGCAAAAAAACAACAACAAAAAAACATACAAATTGGTATTTATTTATTTATTGCTTGTTTGTTTAAAAAAATATATATATATATATATATTTTGATTAATTAAAATGTGATTTTCGTTGATTAATTCGTCTTCTTCTTTGGGATACAAAGATATATTAGAATGTTTTGACTTGACTTCATAAAATGAAAGTGAATAACAAATTACTTTAGACCTCATTAGCAGCAATCCTGGTCTAATGAATGTAAATCATTCCAACTGAACAAATTTTGTCCAGTGTCTGCTGCATTTTGTGACTGAATTGGGACTGAATTGGAACATGACTTAATAGAGCTTCAGTTCTTCTTAGAAGCATGCTGAGCAGAAGTGGGTACGACCTTCTCTTCCTCATCTCTCTGCGGGTAGTTGCAAGAATAAGTGTTTTTGCTTGATGAGCCATTTAGAAAAAAGAAGAGGGAAAATGTGATAAGGTACTGATTTGGCTCTTTGCAATTTTCTGTCAGTGCCATCACAGAGGGAGAAATGAGCAGAGGTCATTTCTTCTCATTAATAAGCTTCTTGACTGCTGTTTGAAAGCGAGGAAGGTTCAAGATGGCACAGGGTTGAGGGAGTTAGAAATTCAGATTAAACAACATTCCTTTAAACTTATTTTTTTGTACTTTGTTTCTCTGACCTTGAGTCTTTTCTTTTTATCAAGTTATTCTCCATCGCTCTGTGTTTTTAAAGTATGACTTATTATTTTCTTCTCCATGCTCTTATCTTCTGGACCCTTTGAAGTCCTGTGGTAGAAGACTTGAGCACACCTGTCTCTCTTCTGTCGTTACCTTCTGAAATCTCCACATGAATAATACATGCTGCATTTTGCACATTCTTGACTGCTCAAGGGGATGCTTCTTTGTCAACCTCTGCCTTTCTTGTGGCCTCTGACTCCAGCAGATCTTGGGTTTCAGATTTGCTTCACCTTTGAGTTATTCATATACTGTACATCGCAAGGCTTGATCCACAATGTATTTGCAATTTCTTTTGTATGTGCTCCTCTCTGCGACTGAGGTAAAAAGTTTTGGCACAGAACTTTGGGGCCAAACATTTTTCTTATGAACTTTCTTCATAAAAAAACATCCACCGTTTATGTCATATTGATGCAGATGGGAATATTTACACAAAACTGGTGCTTATGATTATAGCCCAGGTCTTGTTATGAATAGACTGTCTCATTGGTCTCAGTCCAATTGCCGGACTGTCAGGGCATTGCTGCATTTTAACTGCATCATTCGTTGATTTTGTAGTTCTGTTTTTACACATTGGAAATGTAATTTTATTTATTTGGAGTGTGTGTACCGAAGATTTTTAGGCCATGAAATATGCTAAAATTATTTGTTTATTTATTTAGATTAGATTATAATATTGTAAATTAAACTATTTCTTGAAATTATGTGATGGAAGTATCTGTTAAAATGTGCTGATTGTGAACTAATAAGTAAATGGTTTCCAGTGGTGGACAGTAACGAAGTAGCTTTACTTCATTACTGTACTTAAGTAAATTTTTCAAGAATCTGTACTTTACTGGAGTAGTTTTATTTTGGCTAACTTTTACTTTTACTTCACTACATTCCAAAGCATAAGGTTACTCCTTATAACATATCACATGCTCCGAGACGCAGAAGCGGTTTCTGATTGAATGTGTTAAATTGGTGTTTAGCAAATCGCATTCCCGAATTGGAATGATCCGATTGCAGCTGTTTTTGAGTCGACAGCTCACTGATTCAAAAGATCTGTTTACTGCGCATCTCCAGTGAACTGAATTCATCTTGTGAGCGCGCCCGTCTGATGCCGCAAAAAGTAAGTTACTAATGTCGAATTTTAAGATTAATTATTAAAACTGAAAGTCATATTTAGGTCAAAACTGTCAGTTTTTTGTGAACTAAATCTGCTATGTAAGCTGACTGTAATGCTTGAATGCAGACAGACAAAAAACAAAACATTAATATGACACAGATTAAATCAAATAAGTCATGCATGTTCATCTTCCCCAGCTGCTGTGTTAGCACCTTTATTAAAATGCTGCGCATTTAGCCCTATGTGACGTCTTTTCGCGCCTAGTTGGACGCTTGAACATTTTGAGTTTACTCGCTTCATTCGCGTGTGAAATTCGCTTCATTCGCGCGTGATATTCACTACAGATTGTCCAACCTCTCACTCACTTTCTTCCAAGCAAGATCCTTTTTATTCCTGTTTTGGAAAAGTACGAAGTACAGCTCCGGGTACCCATATACAGCCATGATTAATTTGTCCTCCATTGATGTTTCGGATTTTCTGCCTCCGCTCGTAATCACGTCACTGATAGCGCAAGCTCCTGATTGGTTAACGCGGCGCGAATATCCGGCCGATTTTTCTCAAATGCCCCAATTCGCGCAAATCGCGTCATTCGCGTCGCAGGATTGTCTATCGCGTCTTTGCATTGACTTGACATGTAAATAATTTGCACTTAATGCTTCATTTGCGTCTGGTGTGAACGCACCTTTAGAGATGATTCACCACACTTTGCTGTGCCACAAATTAATTTTAGATGACTACATATGCATGGACCAATCACTGAATAGATTTCCTTAAGAATATTCTTAGATAAATTCAAATTGAATGGTTAAATTCCTAATAGAGTTTACATTCAACACACATTTGACAATAAATCATTTTCAATAGAACACATTATGGCAAGAAACAAAGCATCATCACAACTCAATTTAGGGTGCCGATAGACAATATTATAGTGCAGGGTTCCTCAAATCTTTCCCTGGAGATCCAATCTGCTGCAGAGTTTAGGTCCAACCCTAATCAAACTCTGTGATTTTCTAATGATCTCGAAGACTCTGATTAGCATGCTTAGTTGTGTTTTATTAGGGTTAGAGCTAAACTCTGCTGGAATGGTCCATATTTGAATAACTGAGGAAATGTAACCATTTGATTAAGTGCTCGTTGCCAAACATTTCAAGACCGTTCTTCCTCTCCTCAGCTCCATCACAGCCCCCTACTGGCAACTCCTAACCACTTGAGAGACCTATCCAGCTGTCTTAAATAACTGGGAGAGTAAGAGTGATTCTTAGTTCTAAGAAATTTGATAACTTGCTTTTATAACTAAGTTTGAAAGTAGGACTAAATTCCTTGAATTCTCAGCACTTAAGACTAAAATGGCACTTTGAGAAGCTTGATAAATACGGGCCCAGAACATGCTGTAATGATAAAAGTGGGAAGTGATGCCCTCTGGGGGCATTTGGTCAGGGTTGTTTTTACACCACAGCAGGCACGTGGAGAAGGTGGGGCTTTGGGGGCTCAAGTCCCTGCCCTTTTTTTATTATTAAAAAGTGCCCCTCTCAGACAAATAGCAATGGTATTGTAGGCAATAAAACAAAAAGCATTTGAATTATAATTAACATGACAATGTGCACAAAACGGTAACTAATCACTCAAAAGTCGGATAATTCCTGTTTATTTTTACATATCTGTCAATCTAAGGCGTAGCTATGGGTTGCGTGCTTTTTGCTTGACTGACTGATATTCCAGTCTTTTCGGAGGCTCTCAAGCTATATATGGTTATTTCAGTTAATAGATTGATGGAAGGAAAAAAATAAACCAAACAATATTTTTAACTTTTTTCATCAATAATCAAGTTAGGGTGTCAATTTAATTAAAAGTCCATATATTATATATTTTAGAATATTAGATCATTCATCAATGCCCGTTTGTCACGTATAGTACACCAACCAATCATGATCTGGCTCAAGTTCAAATTTCATTGGACATATTCAAGAATGTGAAGTGGTCATTTTCCGTTCTTATTCATAAATCGGTAGAAAATGACATAGGACAGACAAGCTTATTTGTGGAGCAATATGGATCCTCAGTTTGTCTCATTTTATAAACCAAAATACATAGCTGGGAAAATGGATGCTAAATTAAATGAAAAAGCACGGTACAAAACTGCTCAGAACCAAAAGTCGCAATAATGGTAATCGGTATTCAATTTACTTACATTTATGTATGATGCACCACTTACTAATTGATGAAACTATCATAGTTAATGAAGCCCAAGTGCCATCTACAGGCCTATTATGTGAAGTGTAGGCTGGCGAAATGGTGACATGAAAGGATTTTATATTATAGTACCATTTTTGATAATTATGCAGCATTATGAAAGTGGCTTATGCTCATCAAACCTGCATTTATTTGATGAAAAATACAGAAAATAAACTGTAATATTGTGAAATATTATTACAATTTAAATAATGTTTATCTATTTTAATATACTTTAACATATAATTTATCTCTGCGATCAAAGCGAAGTTTTCAGCATCATTATATGATAAATAAAAACTAAATACAACAGAATGTATTCAAAATAGAGATGTTTTCAAACAATATCAATCTTTACGATCACTGTTTCTATCAATTTAGAAAATATTTTCTGAATGAAAGCTAACTTCTTTAAAAACAAATATGTATATATATATATATATATATATATATACTGAAATCTAGCTTTTAAACGTATATTGTTACAGAAGTTATATTTTAAATAAATGCTGTGCTTTTTAACTTTTTATGAATCAAAGTTTTTAATATTGAATCCTGAACAAAAAGTATCACAGGTTTCCAATATTGATAATAAATTAAAATCGCATAAAATGTATTTGAAAATTTGATCAAATAAATGCAGGCTTGATGACCATAAATGACTTCTTGCAAAAATATAAAATAGCAATGTATCGAAACTTAAAAAAAAAAAAAATATATATATATATATATATATATTATATATATATATATATACACACACATTTTTTTTCCCTAGAAATGCTAAAAAAATACTAGAACATTTTAATGCAATTATTATTACAAATGTTTTTTTTAGATGATTTTGATGATTATAATCATAGAAAATAAATCCTTACTGCTGAGCCCTATAGGCCATTAAGCTATGAGCAACTTAAAACAAATATATAAATGAGTGACAATAAAACCATAATCCTCTCTATCCCTCACATATTCTAGTTACGTTTCAGAGGAATTAATGACACCCAAGGAAAACAGTTAAAAACCGGGGTACTCTATAATTTTTTTAATAGACTAAAATACCTTTCATATACTGCATGTCAGACATTGCCAATTATGGCTGGGTCTTATTTGAACCTTCAAAAATGGATGGCAAAGAGTCCATTATTAGGTTCAATGGCTGAAGTTATCATATTCCAAATATAATGGAGGTGAAGATGAATGTGCTCCTTGTTTTCATGAAGTTCATCACAGAGAAAGAGAAGAGGAGGTACAATGAAAAGGCTGAATGACATTTCGACGTGTGAATGTCAACGTGGAGGAAATGACTAGGGATGGGGATTGTAAGGAGTGAAATTATTCTGATTCCAATTCCCTGAACGATTCTACCTGCTTCTTAATGATTTCATTAATGACTCTTTTAGTACTTTTGAGGAAACACCCTATGAAATGAAATGGTCTATAAGGCAGCATTATTTTAATTGTTGTTTTGGATTTCTCCAGCTACTTCAGTGGAGAAAAAAAAACAACAACAAATAAAAACATTAAATCTTGAAATGAAATGACCATTTTATACACAAGATTGGAGGGAGCGTTGTACTCCATTTCTGCCACGTGGTGAAACTCCAAGAGAACACAACAAATGACAGGACACTTGTGTGAATGAATGCAGTAGAGTAAACAGCACCAACACAAACACACTGAAGAGCCTGATGTGGCAGCATCAGCTGGAACCTGCACACATGCCACTTTACAGGCATTTTTATCTGAGGGGAGCCAAATGGTATGTCCTCTATCCCAGTATTGTCTGTTTTTCCTCTTCTCAACATGACATTTTCTCATATTTTATTTCCCAGTTTGGCAAACACCAAATAACATATCCCTTTTTGGTTACTGGACTTGACTCAGTGTAACACTCTGTTCTTCAGGGAACTTATGAATGAAAAAAACTATGGAAAACCTGTTTCACAAAGCAATTTTGGTATTTATTGGCTTTAATTTAGAGGAAAAAAGTGCTTGGCAATTTATATAGATACTTGTAGTGAATTGATTTTACATGTATGCCTTTTAGACTCACTTAATATTAAGTGTCTTTAATCAGAATCGGAATGAGCTTTATTGGCCAGGAATGTTTACACATACGAGAAATTTGTTATAGTGACAGAAGCTCCACAGTGCAACAGAATAACAGCAACAGGACAGGACACAGACAAAAAGAGAACAATATAGAAATATTCAAATAGGCAATTTAAAATATGGCAAAAACACAATATACAATACAGACAATTATGTGTTGACATGGTCTGACATGTGCAAATTTGAAATGAAAAAAATATATGTGTGTGGTGAATAAATAATTGTATAATAGTGTCGTGTGTTCCAAGTTTAATGTCAAGCGTTCATGAGATGGATTGCTTGGGGGAAGAAACTGTTTCTGTGTCTGGTCGTTCTGGTTCTCAGAGCTCTGTAGCGTCGACCAGATGGTAACAGTTCAAAGAGAGCGTGTGCTGGATGTGAGGGGTCCAGATAGATTTTTTTTTGCCAGCCCTTTTGCTCACTCTGGATAAGTACAGTTCTTGGAGAGTGGGGATGGTTGTACCACAAATTGGGGGTTTCTCCTGAAGTCCTGAAGTCTCCACTGTTTTGAGTGTGTTAAGCTCCAGGTTGTTAAGACTAGGGGTCGACCGATATGTGTTTTTCAGGGCCGATGCAGATACCGATTATTACAGATCAAGTAGACCGATAACCGATATTTTGAACCGATATACGTGTCTGGTGTAAAAATGAAATGAATGCCAAAATTAATAATAATGAGCTCTGACAAAAAAACATTCTTTAAATGCTTTTAAACATGTCTTTAATTATAATAACAACAACATTAAATAAACAGTAATATTAATAATAATAACATAAGTGCAGGGATCACCCATAAGCATTCTGTAAACATTTTGTAAAACTTAAAGTAAACAACAAGCAACAAATGAACAAATAATGGAAAATAAATGTAATAGCTCCCTTAAGTTTTATAAGCTAATAAAATGGGCAACAATTAGTAGTCCCAATCCAGCAACACCAGGTAGTGGTGCAGGAAGCAGAGCTGCTCGGCATGCTCTTCAGTGAGCTTGCTTCTTCTATTGTCATAAATGGCAGACACTTCACTAAAGACACGCTCACTAGGGACTGAGGGTTGAAGCGCCCTTCATTCTGTTTCCACCACTGGAGTGGATCCCCCTTATGCCTTTCAATCACTGGCTCTTTGAGGTACGGATGTGACTCACTAAATAGTAAACTAATGAGTTTACTATTAAAATTAAAACATGGAAGAAATAGCGTATTGTGTGATTATTCTCAACAAAAGTTGTAATAATTGTTGTAGTTGTATTACGTATAATCTACTGCACCACGGTAATATATTCGGCTAAACCGAACTTATATTTTGACAGGTTGCCATGAGGACCTTTTAAGTTTCTGTAGCCTATGTATTAGGGATGGGCATTTTAAGCAAAAGTAATATTCGATAATCGCTGGGTATTGTTCGATTACTATTCGAAAATCGCACCCCTCCCGCGCATGCACACGCTTGCACACACACACACACACACGCACGCACGCACGCACGCACGCACGCACGCACACACACACACACACACACACACACACACACACACACACACACACACACACACAGAGGGAGAGAGACCATCCAGGCTTTCAATCTGTATGATAACAAACTGTTTAATTAATTAGAGAATAGTCTATCTTAACCCAAGAAACTTAACGATTATAAAGTATGAGTGCTGAAACATATTAATATAACATAACCGAATCACGGCATTTATTAACAGAACAGTCCGTCGATTATCAACTGCTCATAAGGCTATACATTTTTATTTTAAAAATAAGCATGAACATTCATATTATTAAAAAGAAAATCTTAAATCTGATTAATGCATCAATTAATATTAGGCGTAAAACATATTGCACGCTAAACAGAATATCATTCTTAAAACATATTACGCGCTAAAACATATTGTGAACCGCCTGAATGACGGCACTTATTATGTGAACATTCATTTTAATGTCTGTCTTCATAACAATAACCCATTTCATATATATATATATATATATATATTAAATGAACATGTTCACATGCTCGGGAAGAAGACGGGAGTGTTGTTCACAATTAGTTCGGTGAACTTTGAATTGAAACAAGGAAACGAATATAGATCCCTGCAGCTTCTCAGAATTCCCCGCCGGAGTGTGAGCCCGTGTCTCTCTCACTATCTCTCTCTCCGTTACAAAGCTGCTATCGCAGCCATTTAAATAGTCCAGTCTTGGTTTTTAATAGCAAATTGGTCATTATTTTGTTTCCTTTCTTTATAAATTTAATTTAGAAATATGATTGGAACATCTTTTTTTTGTTAAATTCAAATTTTCGTTTTTTTAAATACCAAGTGGCCAGCGCAAATTTGATCAGTTTATCCTTCTCAAATAAATAACTAAATAATTAACGTCATAATATTTTAAGAATAAAGTCAAAATTATGATCATGAAATCATGTTACATTGCCTGAAGTTAAAGTTAAAATTACACCTGTATACTCTGCCAAAAAAAAAAATTATAATAAGTGTGGCATTCAACCTGTCATTCTTCACATTTAACATGAAAAACAACACAAATATTTTGCATATAAATATAATATATCAACCAGTGGAATATTACGTTATTATTTCAGCAAAAAAAATATAATTTGAATGCAGGGCGCTCGTCACGGCTTCATTAATGGGAAACAGGACCTGAAGGTGGCAGAGAAGCACTCTGTGGAGTGCATCGTTTTGTTAACCTTGGTTTATTATGAGTTGTTTGGGACGCTGTAACAAACGGCCCTCTCACAATATATTGCGTAACATCTATTGTTCACGCAATCAGCCTGCACGTATCAGAAGTTCCGTTCCGTTCTCCGACACCAAACCTGTCCTACCCTTTATATCCCACCTCAATAGGAGCAAAAGTGTTTTGTAAACATTTTTGTGTTAGTAAAGTGTTTAATTTTGTATTTAATAAAGCCTTCCTGTAGTTAAATTTCTCATTATCCCTGTACTTTCATCTGTAATTACAAAGTTGAACCTATCTCTTCACCTTAACCCAGACTTAAACCTAATCTAAATCTAACCATGCCACCAAACCGGTCCTAACCTTCATATCCCACCTCAATAGGAGCAAAAGTGTTTTGTAATTCACTCTGAACACAGTAGGAACTTTATACTTGACATTTTTTTTGTTTTATTATTTAGTTTAGTTTGGATTTGAAAGCCAACTAATGTGTTTTGTGTGTGTGTGTATGTGTGTGCGCACTATCAACTGATATTGATTGCAATACTAATGCTTAATGATCCATTAAAATAATGAGCTAAAAGGGATATATTTTTTATTTGGTATTGATGGAGAAATACTTGATCCTTTTTTATGTGTCTGTGGTGGTACGCAAGTTTTAAAAAAGTTTGGTTATCACTGAACTAAACCAGCCGAATGTAGCAAGTCCAAGTCTTCCTATTGTCCTTAACCTGAGGTGAGACGTGTAGCTCTTCAATTAGAATGAACATTCTCACTCGTCTATCGGGAGGGCCTTCGCATTTGAAGCCCTGCCATTTCAATCAACGGGCCTGTTGTTGTTTTTGTTCGGCAGATGGGACATATCTGTCCGTTTGCCACATGTGTTTCATCACACTTCTAATTGGATCTGATTTTGTCTTCACCAGTTTCCCTGCAATTAATTCACGCAGCTCTCTCCAGGCCTTTTTCATAAAAGAGGAGAAAAAGGAGGGATTAGAGAATGAGCGTGCATATTCATGAAGGCTCGTCCAAGATGTGTTGTATTGGATATGATATGAATATTAAGCAGGCTTCACCGGCTGAATGCTTCACAGATGATCACAGGGGCCTTTTATAGAGTTGCTTGGGGTTGTCTGCCTCATTCGAATGTATAAATTAAAATATAATAAATGTTAATGAAATGTCTAAAATTATATATATATATATATATATATATATATATATATATATATATATATATATATATATAGTTTTTAATAAATATTTTATCATAACATTAATTTTATTTAACTAAATATACAGTGTAAATTGTGTACAATAAGATCAGTTATTTTTAATAAAGTCAACAGGCTCATTTTGATATAATCTTGTCTTGGTTGGTGCTAATCTAGGGTTTTACCTTTTTTATAACAATTTTCTTGTGGTTGAGATCTAATTGATTTTGCTCAGATTTTATTTTATGCTTCTTGCCTATCAGAGCTTATAGTGATTTTGTAGCATCCTAAACAGCTCTCAGTGGTGTTTGTGTGTGTGTGCATGTGTCATGAGACAGTCAGTGAACTCTGCAGTTAAACACCCTGCTGCCTGCTGCAGAGGCAGAGTGGAGAGGAGATGGACTAATGCAACGCTAGCACCATCGATTATGACACGGAAGAGCTCTCTTGGGTAGCAATGGTCTGGCTATTTGTTTGACAGGAGAAGACTGCAGGGAAGTCAATTACAGAGAGTGTTCGCCTGCTCAGAGAGTCCAGGCAGCTTCTAGAACTGATCTGTGAGGGAGCGAGGGAACGTCCACCTCGCTCTGACCTATTGACCTCCCACAATCCCAGTAGTGGGTCACTGACTGTCAGAGTCAGCGGGAGAGCATACTCCACGCATTCCAGGTCAAAGCCTGGGTCAAGATGAAGGTGGATCTGTCTTTAAAGAAACATGTGCCCTTTCAGCTCATTGAAGGTTTATATTTGTCATGGCACATAAGAGTTTAATTGCATTTTCAATGTGTAAGATCTCTTGAGCACACAAATGTAGCCTTGATACTGTTTTAGTCTGCTTAAATTAGGCTTCTGTCTCTCAGTGTCCATGCCTAATGTGCAGGGAGCAGTGTTGGGAAGGTTACTTTGGAAATGTGTAATAGGTTACAGATTACAAGTTACCCTACTTAAAATGTCATAAGTAGTGTAACTTTTTTAAATAAGACATTGGATGCAAAATATCTTAATTTGCATATAAATGTGTCTTAGCAGTGTGTGGACACAACCACCACAATGATAAAAAGTCACTCCTTTTATTCCACCCAAAAACCTAAACAGTCTCAATTATCAAGCCATTTTGATTTTGGAGTGAATAACCAGCGCTCACTTCCACCTTCATTACCACGACTGAGGTGAGACCCTTGAGCAAGGCACCAAACCCCCAATTGCTCCCCGGGCGCTGCAGCAATATGGCTGCCTACTGCTCCGGGTGTGTGTTTATGGCTTAGTGTGTACACTTGGATGGGTTAAATGCAAAGCACAAATTCCGAGTATGGGTCACTTCACTTCACTTTCACTAAATTAATTTATGTTTGGCTGCGCAAATCAGTTTACTCCAGACTGCTTTCTGAATGAGGGACAATTCAAGGCAGGTATTGTAAAAGATAAAACTCAAGGATGGATCAGTACCCATTGTTCATGATCCAGCGGCACCTCCAGAAGAAGTAAGTCTCACACTTTATATTTTTTATGATTATTTGTGAATCGCCTTTGCTCTTCCACAGAAGAGGGGTGGGGTGAGCAGAGCTCATTAGCATGAAAAGAGGTATGCACCGAAACGAGTCGCTCTAAACAGATCTGTTTTTGACAAGGTAAAAAGGGTGTTGTTTTACACGACCACTGAGACCATTTAAAGAAAACTCTAAACAATCCTACCAACTTGTGGAAAATGGGCATCCGATGTACCCTTTGAAGCACAGCCACCACAAAATCAGACTTTAAAATTATTCTGAGGTTTAAAGATTTAAAAACATACCACGAAATAGTTTAATAGCTATGATACTGTTTTTTTATTATTAAATATTTGCATAGATGTGACGGGAAACACAGGGGTCTAACAATGCCTTAGAAAAAAAAAAACAGTTAATCTTAAAAAATAAATAAATAAATAATATACATAAACCCCAATATAACAGGTATCGAATAAGCATGTTATAAACTTCTGAAACATTGTTGTATCATATTTTATAGCAGTAACTGCAGTTTATGAAATAAATAAATTAAATTTGTATGAGGGAGTGTGTGTGAAAAAATCAGATGTAACCCCCTTTGTAATCATTAACATTTTTATAAGTAACTAATATAATTACACATGTTTTCTTAGTAATTGTAAATAATTACAATTACTTTTATTTTGTAATTAAATTACGTAATTCTATTGCAAGTAACTAGTTACTCCACAACGCTGGAAGGGAGACAGCATTATTTTAGTATTATTGATATAATAAATTATTTAAATATAAAGTCTAAAAATAGATTTTATGTATGTAAAATAACGTTGTTGTATGTCACATTTTTTAATATATATATACATTTTTAAATATTTGATTTCAGTTTTTTTATGTTAAATGAAGTTTAGAAACAAAGTTTATAAACTAAGTTCGGGAGGAGCACGTCAGATACTCAGGCTAATTAGCACAGGTGGTACACAATCTAGGTAATCAATCCTGGGGCATAAATACAGCTGTCTTACCTCCACCTAGTTGACGGTTAAGCAGCATCCCTCCACCACCCCTTCTCCACCAATATCACTAGAATTCTAATCACACGGGGTGGGGGGGGTTCACTGGGTTCGGGCCATTCCCGGCTAGGAGCCCTCCCCCAGGACAGCACGCCTACAACATATTACCATACACGCCAAATACGCATTACGTTTATCGTGCTAGTAGATGTAAGTGTGAAATCGTGAAATGGGTCCTATTATGCTCTTTTACAAAGCCTTGATTTTGTTTTGGGGGTGTACTAGAACATGCTCTCATGCTTGGTGGTTCAAAAATCACATTATTTTTTACATAATTTACATTATTACAATACCTCTCTACCCAGCCTGGCACAAACGGCTCGATTAGTTCCAGGTTTGATGAAGGCCCGCCTTTCCGAAAATGAAATGTGTTGTGATTAGGGTTGTGATTAGGGCAGAAATTTTGGAAACTTACCGGGAATTTGGGAAAGTTTCCGGTAATTTACCAGACATTTTCCACCCCTTTGCAACCCTAGTTGTGATTGGTTAGCTGTCCCAGTGCGTTGTGATTGGCGAACAGCTAAGACAGTGTCTCAGTACTGCCCCGCCCCTTTCCAAAGCAGCACGTTCGTCAATATTGCTATATCAATTCAGACCCAGAGAATATTGAACAAGAGGACCGCGCAGAACCATTGCATGCACAACCTTTAAAGAATCTCAACAACAGCTTAAAAATAACTACATTTACTATGTACAGACAAGTGCAACGGTAATAGACCCCTTCAATGTTTGTAAACATCGAAAGCCTAGGTTGGGTGCGCGCGCAGCTTGGGGTCAGAAAAATGGCGCAGCTAATAGACCGGCATATTGTGTCAAGGAGAAACAGACAAAGCCTTATAGATAGATAAGATACTTTTTTATTATTATTTGTACCTTTCTATTCTTGTCTTAGGTGTCTGGCTTTGTTTTGTGTACACAAACAAGGAGGGCACAAAGTCAGGACTACTGGAGTCAAGTGATGACCCTCCTACAAAAAAGAATTGCACACATTGATTACAACACGATCTACTGTTGTCATAGTGAAAGCGCTAATGTAAAGCTAGTCTGCTAAGTCTGTAGCATGCCACAGGTCACATTTTATGCCAGATATCAAACTTCACCTAACTATTAAATCAGTCTACAGTTTACAGAAAACATTTGTTTACTTATCATGGCTTAACTCTACCGTTGTTGGCACAATGTTGGCGCTAGCCTGCGGCTAACTACTAGCAGCTGGCTACGTCTGTAGCATGACACAGGTCCATGACATTTACAAAACTATTAACCTGCATAGCTTAACGTACAGAAAACTGTTCATGCAATCGAGTTTAAGCAAACAGAAAGGGATGATAAAGGATGACTTTACATTACCTGATATGAAGTGAGCGCTACAAACACGAGCCTCTTTGATCGTAGCATTGTCCCAGTCTGCCCGTTTAATAGCTTGCAGTCACAGATGTCGTCTATTTTTTTTAAACAGATGAGATCCTGCAGGAATCCTGAAAAACTTGACTCAAGAACTGGTGCGATTTTCACAGTCCATGATGCAACAAGTAACGTTAGGCATTTTTTCTTGACGAGAAATTCTCTGGTAAACACAGAATTCAATGGGATGGAATGAACTTTCTGACCCCGACATGCACACTGCGAAGTTCGAATTTTCCTGTGACGTATACCGTGAAGGGGTCTATATGTATTATGTTTATTGTTTTTTAAATCGAACATTAAAACATGAATTGCAGTGAAACTGCTATAAAGTTTAATTTATACCATAGTCCCACAGAGTTACACTATTTGTGGTGGCATATATATGAAAATTAATTATCTACTAGCAGGAGATGCTGTTGGAGTGGTAGAGATCAAGGTTTCTCCATTAACGCTGTACACAAAGCAGCACAAACGCTGCTTTATTAGACATTACATGCAAGAAGAAAATAAAATGACATCCAAAATTTTCTGAAGACAGTCGCTTTCCTTCAGAAATACAGTGATATAAAAACACCCGCACCAGATTTCTATTTTGAAATGTGCAGTGCTCAACCAAGCATTCTCCCCACCCGCCAACCATTCAAATTTTCATTGGCGGGATTTGTTTAATGATATTATAATGGGCCGCTTTGTAATATCACAACGGTGTTAAGCCATAACCGACACGATAGACATTTGGACTGCTGTGTGTGTGTATTTTATCACCGAGATTTTATCACGGAGCGTGCATGAGAGAGAGCACTTCTATCAGTGCGATTCCAACTATCGCGCCTTCACTGACTTTAAGTTAATCGACAACGAATTGTGACTCCCAGGTTAAACAGGATGTCTGGTCAATCTATCCCTAAGCCTTCGGGTGCTGAGGCCATTGTTTCAGCTCGCTAGTTTGCATTTTGGTAGCCTATCCATCCACTGCGGCTGCCATACTGAGACTAGATATACAAACGCACCTCATCTGATTGCAATCTAATGACAGGTATGCACATTTTGAAAGACAAGACAGTTAACTTATCCTATAGGGTGTATTTTGAATGTCCGGTAGTCCTCAAATAACATTAATCTTGTTAACGAAGACGCGGCATACATTTTGTCATAGTTTTAATCATCAGATATTAGATTTAGCTCGTCTCGTCTTAAGTCACAGAAGAAAAGGTTCATTAACAAATATTTTTCATCGTCGTCTTCGATGACTAAATTAACACTATATCACAAACACCGGAAAGCAACGCTGTTGTCCAAACGAGCCGTTTGTTGTAGTTATTAAAAAAAATAATAATAATGTCTTCCTTTGGAGTGGAATTTAAGATTTGTAACTATGTAGATCTTTTTTGTGCCCAGACATACACACTACACACTGACTCGAATTCAAAAAGTTAAAAAGCATAATAGGACCCGTTTAAATTTGTTCGATCTGTTCCACTTTCAGGTTTCTTCTTTTTCTCAAAGCTGTCATTTATGTTTTATTTATTTATTTGTTGCTTTGCTGCAAAGCAAAATTGAGCTATTAAAATATAATGATTATTGCCCAAAAAGTAAGACTGACATATTATTTTTCCCAGTTATAATGACTTATATGCCAATTTCTTTTGTCTCTTTTCTTTTTGTGCCTTTATCCATCATTCCTGCAAGCATCAAAACATGTTGTTAGTATTTGTGGTTCAGTATGAGGCTGTGATTATTGATTTTCTCAGGCTGCTGGTAGTGAATGTGTAAGCACCTCAGTGTGAGGGTCAATACCTAAACAGGGAGAGTGGAAGCTGAGCTGTTTTCAGCTGTCTGGCTTTTAATTAAATAATTGTCTCTATGTGTGTGCAGTTTTCTCCACCTGCATCAGTACTTTCATTCTTCAGCTACTAACAAATGACTGTGGTCTCAGTGCTTGCTGTCCATTTGGAGGTTTGACCCAAGCACGAGTCTCCTTATGTTGCTCTCTTGGTTGATTCACATTTTAAAGGCAATTTCATGTTGTCTTTATGTATATTGCGCAAGCTTTTTGTCCAGCACATGTATGCGTACTTGACTGTTTACAATGTTGTTGTTTTATTTATTTAAATGTATACATGTACATGTATTATCTAGTTTATTGTAGTTTTAGAATTGTTATGTGCTTTTGTTATTATTATCATTATTATTATAATTATTGATGTATAAAATATTTTTCATTTTCAATTTCAGTTTTAGTTTTACTATTATGTCAGTATTATTTCAGAGTAATTTTAGTATACTTCAGCTTTCTTCAGTCAAGGCAACATAATTTGTTTATTTATTTTTTATATAATTTGTACAGGATATACTGTACATATTTTTGAATATGTATATTTAGTTATTATTGCCTAAAACAAACAAAAAAATAGAATATTGTGAAACATAAATTTTTTATTTTGTAACTTATTTCAGAAAGATAATCTTTCATATATTCTATATTCATTATATGAAAAGTAAAACATTTCAAAAGTTTAGAAATGATTAGAGCTTTTAGCTCATGAAAGTACAAAATCCAGTATCTCAAAGTATTAGAATATTTAATAAATCAAAAAAAGGATTTGCAAAAGAGTTTAAGAGAATTTTAAGTATGTTAATCTATGCACTAAATACTTGGTCGGGGCTCCTTTAGCGCAAACGATAGCATCAGTGAGGTGTGGTAAGTGATCAGCCTGTGGCACTGCTGAGGTACTATTGAGCCTTCAGCTCGTCTGGATTGTTGGATCGACTTATTCTCATCTTTCATAGATTCCATAAGGGGTTCAGGTCAGGCATGTTGGCTTGGCCAATCAAGCACAGTAATATTGTGGTCAGTAAAACACTTGAAAGTGGTTTTGGCACTGTGGGCAGGTGCTAAAGTCCTGCTGGAAAAGGAAATCAGCATCTCCATTAAGCTTATCAGCAGAGTTCAGATGAAAAAGCCTCTAAGTGCATTCTGAAATATTAATCTAAAATTAGCATTTTTGTCAGGCTGCAATGTTTAGGTTTAGACATTTTAATCTAATGGAAAATTATAGGTCATTTTCTATATAATGAAAGTGAAATAACTGATTATAAATATAGGGGCCTGATACAAACGCTAATTTTAAAGGAAAATGTCAGTGACACTTTGAGGCTTTTTCATCTGAACTCTTCAGATGGAAGCATAACGTACTCTGAAATCTCCTAGTAGATGACTGCATTCATTTTGGACTTGATAAAACACAATGGACCAACACCAGCAGACGTCATGGCACCCCAAACCATAACTTACTTCGGAAACATCACACTGGACTTCAAGCGGCTTGGATTCTGTGTCTCTCCAATCTTCCTCCAGGCTCCAGACCTTGATTTCCAAATAAAATTCAAAATTTACTTTGATCTGAAAAGAGGTCTTAGGACCACTGAGCTACTGTTCTTTTTCTGATTAGCCCAGGTTAGATGGCGTTGTTTCTGTTTAAGAAGTGGCTTGGTAGCCTTTTTCCTGAAAATGTCTTAGCGTGGTGACTCTTGATGCACTGGCTCCAGCCTCAGTCCATTCCTTGTAAAGCTCTTCCAAGTGTTTGAATCAGCTTTGCTTATTCTTAAAATTGCAGTCATCCCTGTTGCTTGTGCATATTTTCCTTCCCAATGTCTTCCTTCCAGTCAACTTTGCATTTAATATGCTTTGATACAGCATATTGTGAACAGCCACCCCTTTCAGTAATAACCATTTCTGACTTACCCTCTTTATGGAGGGTGTCAATTATTGTCTTCTGGACCATACCCAATCAGCAGTCTTCCCCATTATTGTGGTTTCAAAGAACAAGAGATACCCATATTTCATAATGTAGGGATGGTTATTTAATAATGCTCAAATTGACATATTCTAATATTTTGAGAGACTGTATTTTTGACTTTCATGAGCTGTAAGCTCTAATCATCAAAATCAAAACAAAAAATAATTTTGAAAGGATGATATATTCCTTTAAAACTAGCCGTAAATGAGAACTTGTCTTTTTATACTTAAAACTTTAGGACTCCCTCCAAAGTAGTTTTTGTCAAATTTAGCTATATTTAGTTCCTATGTTTAGCTAACTACACACTTGTTTCGTCTAACATAACCGGAGTGTGTAAGGGGAGCTTCAAAGACATAAAAATGCACACACACAGGAATAAATGAACCTATTACTATCGTATTTAAATTAATTGATTTAATCTCCACAAATGTGCATTAAGTTCTTAATGTCATTGCTAATTATCACACTGTTTATATGCCCAGGGGCTTCTAGAAAAGAGAGAGAACTGCCACAAATGTTGCACAACTCCTTCCCCATTGTTTTTGTCACTTCTCAGGTGAGACACTCCTCTCTCCGGATCTAAGGATCACACGTTTAAAAGATGGGCTGCAGGCATAGGCTCCGTTATTGGAAAGTAAGCCGGGCCTGCCACATTAAAACAGAGCCTGTCCCTATTATTCTCAGTAGAAAGATATATGATACACTCTCCTCCAGTAATATCCAATTTAAATGCTTGCAGGTGGCAGGGCAAATGGGTGCCCATTAGGGCTGTCAATTTTTTTTTCGAATTTCAAATATTCATCAAATTAAAAATTAAAAATCCATATTTGAATTCAAAACACTGCACAATCATAATATTGCGGAAAAAGAGAACATCAATGTGGAGATGTTGTTTACCTCAAAACTGAAACCAAGCCATTCACACAGAATGCATATTTATTGCATTTTCTAGAGGGACATCTATCATCGTTGCTCTCGCGTCTCATACAAGAGAGCCCAAAGCCAAGTAAAATTTATGTAAGTTCAACTTTAAAATAAACATGTAGCCTAATTACTAGATTAAGAAATTAGCTTGCTAGCGAACATGCATATTAACAGCATAAACATGAACCTTGGGATCATATGATTATATGTTAATAAATGACCTCTATCAGCAATGATAAATATTTGAGTTTAAATCGGCTCTGCCAGAAAGGCTGCGTGTGCCCGGACAGAGACGCGTTGTTTGAGCTATGTGATCTTTTCCTAAATTAATTACTTACACTTCACAGGCATATTCTCCACCTGTAAATGTTAGAAAGCCATGGAAATATGTATATTTTGTTGTCAGAAGTGCACAAGCATCTGCTTTGCGATTCACCACTAAATTCACAGACTTGGTTCTGAACACGCGCGCCGCCGATAACTGATTAAAATATACATTTTGATGAAATGTTTGTAGTTGGAGATTTTAAACCTACAAGTAAGTGTATTTGTATGATAGCACTAACTGTAAAGTGACTGTAATGGGGTTAACAAAATATCCTTTTTAATCAATTAGCCTAGTCTGTGTTTTTGTATTTTTTTCATGTTTTAGTTTAGTAAATATAACTTTGCTTTACAAGCATTATTTTAGATTTTAGATCGCAATGTTAGATTGTAATGTGATTTTAACTATTTTTGCACATTATATATGCCTATATGGTTACATTCACTTGATTTATTTGCTTAATCAAAATACAAAATACAGAGATATGAAGAGCTCTTTTCCAAAACGTGATAAACGCCAAATAAAAAGAAAATGAGTTCGTCATGCCATTTTGCTGTGTACTGAACCTATTCACTGCTCCATCAATGTTTCATGCCAAATCGCTATATTTCCTTGTTTAAAATGTACCTCACTCTCCTGACCTCACAAAGAGGCGCTCTAGTGACTGCGCTAAAAGCTGTAGCCTTTGGCGTTCCCTGTTAGAGCGCCCGCCTCCCGCGCCAGAAACCCGGGTTCGAGACCCGCTCGGTGTGATGGTGCGGACCCGGGGGGGTTTAACAATCATTGTTTAACATGTTCAGACTGAGCCAACAGACCATTTTAACATGATAAATTGAATATTAACAAAATGTATGGGTCTAGGTAAAAAAATGTCATTTTCATGAAAACTATTAAAATGGAATTATAGCGTTTTGGAAAAGAGCTCTTCATATGTTACCGTATACCGCAAATCAGACAAAAAATTCAGAGATATACATTTTTGCTCATATTGCCCAGCCCTACTTTGAAGAAACGTGCATTTGGTAATATTTAGTTTGATGCGCCCTCTTGTGGCCACAGAAGAGAAGCCCGAAGCTTTTTTCCCCTAAATAAATTTAAGCCTTTTAAATTAGAATATAATTCGAATTTTTATAATATTTTAGTATAAAATTCGAACTTAGTTTTTCATCCAATTTGACAGCCCTAGTGCCCATTTTCCTTTCACTTATTATTTTCCCACAGAGGCCACTGTTTTCATTCCACGAACATTTTCTGAGTGAAGGAGTTCGAGAAACTGGTTAACCAATGTCTTTTTTGTCAGAACAGTTATGAAATGCAGGGCAGATGTATTTATCAGTGCTCGCAGGATTAACCTTCCACCTGTGAAGGCGTTCGGACATCAATGGTAAGCATTATGTCTGAAGAGCTATTTGTACATGTGAATGAGTCGTGGACAAGGCCACATCGATACGATCCTTGCAACATGGTGGGACACCACCCCTCAAAGGCTTCCCTTGCTTTATCTCTTGTCTACATAATGTTACTCTTATGGATTGAAGTGCTGCTTTAAATTCAACCAGAGGTCACAACCAGAGGTCATTTGTGTGGCATTGATTGCCACACAAATAATGTAGACTTTTCCCTCCTTTTCTTAAGGCTACAATGAGACATTAACAATGAATGTTAAAGGGGACAATATTTTGAGGATTTTAAAGCAGAAATCTGAAGCTTAAGCTTTTTAAAAGTACATAAAAAGTACCAAAAGCAAAGCTGTTGAGTATTTTAGCATTCATTCATTGACCATTCCATTGTAAACAACAATGTAGCTTTTTAAAGAAAAGCAGTGTCTAAATAAATTTTTGTGTAAATCATCATGCCACAAATGCTGTTGACTGTGTGACTATTTACTGAACCAGCAATTTTCCTTTAACTTGATGTGGCACATTTCAAATCACAAAACGTCGGTAAAAGATGTGGTAGCTCAAGGAATGCTAAGAGATAGCTTCGGATATTAGCATACCAATGTGACAACTACTGAATGGAACTAGATATTACATAGCAAGCGTTGTTTTTTTTTTTTTTTTGGGGTAATTTTGCTCACTCTGATACTGTTCATATCTCCAAATTGTAGTGAGGGACGTTGGGTGTCTGCAAAGATTTTGAGCACTTTCCTTTTGGAATTGAAATTGAGGGAATAAAGCATGAGTTTTCTGTACATGTAAAAGTGCACTAGATGTGCATCAACCAATGTGTCTTACTTTCCCGTTGAGGTTCAGGGACTTTTATTCAGTATTTTTTGTATAATAATTGTATAAACCAATTCAAAATTGGCTTAACTTGATGCAAGTCCTCAACTCAGCAAGTGCTGTATCCCTGTCAAAGAGATCTAATTAAGCCTGGAGTACCAGCCTTGGTGCCGTTCAGGTTATTCAACCTCATGGTAACACATTGAGAAGAGGTATGGATGTCACACACACAGGAAGCCTGTGAAAGATGAGCATGTTCTCCAGTCAAACCCTGCTGTTTTTATCTTACTGTGATCAGTCAGAGCTGCGGTAACCTCCTGAGCTGGAAGTCAGCCAATCAGGTGTGATGAACTGGTGTGGATGTCAAACAAAGCTTTTTGATAATAGAGAGTTCACAGAGGTGTTTCAGCATGGGTCCAAGCTGAGTCAGTTGTTTCAAGCGCAGCTCTGCAGTTTCCTATAGCTACTTATGTCTTCCACCCTTGTCCTAAATATTAGACAAAGGGTCAAGAACTAATCAAAACTTAACAATTCATTTTCTGCTTCAACATCCATAAGTCTAGATTGTGAGTCTCTTTACGGTTGGAAGAAGTGTCTGGCCAGAGGAGTAATTGTGATTTAGAAGGGCTCCAGCTGATCTGTTGTGGCTGAGCTATACCAGATTGCATTATATACAAGATTGGGTTATGTTTCATCCCCTTCTGCAATTTTTGTTATGTATTTTTTTTTCCTCTAGCGCACACACATTCATGCACGGTTGCTTAAAAATACACTGGGAGCCACTTTTTTCCTGCTGGTTTCAGTAAACAAACTTATGTCAGTCCACAATAGTATGCAATGCTTTAAGAAGAAAGAAAATATTAGCATCAAAAGCCCATTGTATCCAGACCTACGAGCGACAGCAGAATGGTTGTAAGGCTGTCAGAACAAGATAGAAGAATCTTGACAGACATTTATTTGCCTTTAACACATTCAGGGAACATCTGAGACTGAGGAGAGACATTGGAGAGAAGAAAAGTAAAGAAGAAAAGAAGAAAAATGCGATTGAAAGACTTTTTGCACAGCGGCAATTTGCTAACAGTAGAAAGAGGACAGTAAATTATGGGAAACAGGTATAACACAATATTAGCCGTTATTATCAAGTTTAGTAATCAATTTAAGTTGATTTAAGTTGAAGTTTAAATGGGGGGTATTTATTTATTTATTTCCGTGTGATTCGTTATATGATATTTACAGCTCAGGTGTTTGGCATTAAAAGTGAGCAAAGATATTTTTTATACACGTTTGTCTTACAATATGTGAACAACTGCTGGTAGGAATTGGAAAGGCTTTTTTTCCATAAATTTTGCATATAATTTAACTGCTTGGCCATCAATATAGCTTGGTATTGAATGATGCAAAATATATTATATTTATATTTATGCATTTAGTAGACGTTTTTATCCAAAGCGACTTCCAATTGGCATTTTTGGTTATACATTTTCATTAGTATGTGTGTTCCCTGGGAATCGAACCCACAACCGCTGCTGACGCAATGCTCTACCACTGAGCCACACAGGAAAATAGTGTGCAATCTCTTCTTTTGTTCGATATTGTTCGTTACTCCTGACGGCCCTGAGGCTCTATGCATCATCTTTGTTTATGGCAGCTGCCTCGCGGTGGGTGAAATTTTTGAGCACTCACTTGATATCTCTTGTCATGATTTATGGGTGAGTATTTCATGATGCTTTTTCTGTGGTTATTTTGGAAAGGCTTTCTTGAATGATCTGACATCAGTTATTCTGCTCTCAGGTCAGCCTCTCAAGCACTGCGTATGTTTTTGATGTGAAGCTTGAACTTTGACAAGTCTTGCATATCCTCCTTGACCCTGACATCTGTGATGACCTGTGGCCCAGGCGAAGTGACCTATGAAGTTAAACATCTCTTTGCTCTTGATAAGCCCTGCGTGATGTCAGTGTAATAGAGATGGAAAGGGCAAAGGGCACTCCATCTGCTCTCTCTACATTCATGAAGGTCCATCCATGAGGCTACAGATGCACAAGCCATTGACAGCAGTGATAAATGTGTGTTTTACCCATACATAAACAGGGCGTTTACACATTTCCGCCTTCAAACAATTCACAGCACTTCACCATACCTTGGAATGCTGCTGTCTCCACCACGCATCTTAAATATATAGTTCACCCCCCCCAAAAAAAAAAAATCTGTCATTATTTACTCACCCTCATGTAGTTCCATACCTGCATGAATGTCTTTGTTCTGCTAAACACAAAGGAAGATATTTTGAAGAATGTGGGAAACAAAGCAGTTCTGGGGCACCATTGACTTCGATAGTATTTATTTCTTTCCTACAATGAAAGTCAATGGTGCCCCAAAACAGCCTGGTTACAAATTTTCTTCAACATATCTTCCTTTATGTCTGGCAGAACACATAAATTCATACAGGTTTGGAACTACTTGAGGGTGAGTAAATGATGACAGAATATTTATTTTTGGGTGAACTATCCTTTTAACTAGGGTAAACAAAGACTGCCTTGGACAACCAGCTTCAACAGACAGGTATACAGCAGTATGCTGTCTTCTACAATACTTTAGTTTGGCCAAAGTTTAAAGCCAGTATTGCATTTACATAATTCTTCACAGACTAGTCAATCCCATAATGCACTGCATCAGCCTCAGTGATCAGTGATGTGATCAAAGATTACTAATACATTGATTATTTAATTAATATACTTATTAAATATAGAAAAAAAGTGAACAATTTTAAGTCAATTACAAAAAGACTTTAAAGTGCTCCATCTAAATGCAGGGTATAACCTTAAAGAGATTTGCTAATTCTAAACAGTTTGAGGTTTATTTATTTAATTGTATCTGTTTTTTAATGAGATTAGACCCTTCAGTTAAAATGGATTTATTATATTTTATTTTAATGCTTACAATGCATGTTTATTTTCCAAAAAGTATGTGAGTTAGATGTACTTTCAAACATATTTGCTAGTCATTAAAACCTTTTAGGAAAATTGAGTAAAATCAAGATTGAATTTAGAGTGTTGCTTTTATGACATATCTTTAATAAATATTATGCCAACTGGATAAGTATGTATTCATAGGCCTGCCAATGAGTCAAATAATACATTTACTTTTCAGATTAATCTAATTTACTCAATTATTTAACTAAATTGTCAAAAAAACAAAACAAAACAAAAATGTTGATTTAGTAATTTGACATTATTTAAGTCAGATGCAAGTAGCACTAACAACATGGTGAATGTAGTATGTCCAAATTTTATTTATACTACTCATATTCATACTATATAGAACATAGATTTTTAACAGTCAAGTACTTAGTAAAAATGTAAATGTGGTACCTACTTACAATTTGTGATTTTGGATCCACTGATAGATCGGTCAGTTCTTCAGTTCAATTACAGCAAGATTCGGTAAGGTTGACAGCATATCTTTCTAGTCTTTGGAACAGGTACATACAGTTTGCAAACTTTTAAGAGAACCTGTACACATTCTCCTACTTTCTTCCTGTGTCTATCTCCATTTTGTTCCCTCTCTTCACTATCTCTGTGGGTCTTCTCATTTGAATGCTGCTGAGCTGTTGTCTGGATGAAGCAGCAGCCATTGATCTGATTTCCTCGCCTCCTACAGCAGATCAAATATACAACACATACCTGCAGCGTCAGCAGCACCCAGAACCACAGCACACTGGCACACAAAGAGAGAGAGAGAGAGAGAGAGAGAGGGAAGGTGCTGGCTGTTTAGGAAAGAAATGAATGAACCAACAAAGCAATATAAATAATTACTCCTACAGCAGATCAAAGACACGTGGCAGTGAGGGGGAAAGCTACTGTATATAGTGCTGGAAAATTTCATCCTGACTCATACTGTCACTGTGTCCAAAAGCCGAAGCAGCTGCGTTGCTGCCTTACTGCCCAGTCAGTAAATAACTAAATAGGCATTTGTGTATGGAGGCACCTCCCAAGGTTTCATACAGGCTTCGGCAACATGATGTCACATCTAATGATCTAGAAAAAAATTCAAGAGAGTAAAGGCAAGCAAATATTTAATGAGTGCAATGCTTATTACTCTCTAGAAATGAGTCATAAGCTGAAAAAAAATATCTGCGTACACATTTTTTTGAGATTTATGAAGCATGTAGGCACAGTAGCCTTATAAACATGTTCTTATTATAGGCCATGTTCATACAGCAGCAAAATACAGTTGTCAGTCCTGCATTTGAATGATTAATATGGTATCATTCAGTCAATTGAACTCCCACTTGTACATTTTCAGGACTCACAACCGTATTTTCGGTGAAACCCTGCTGTTTGAAGCTGCACTGGATCTAGTTGCCAGTATGCTATAATATGATAGAACCGCTCTGCACTGGACATGTGAATGTTGTAGGTTATCATGTGTGGATTTGGTAACCCACAAAGATGCAGATATGAGCTGTGTGTCATCTGTAAGTTTTAATCCAGTTACTGTCCTCCACCGAAGTTGCACCAGTTTTGTTGTCTATGTGCAACATAAATGCTTTGTTCTTTATTGGGGTATTAAAGCTGCCATCGGGTAATTAAGATTTGACAGAATAAATCACGTCTCAACTGAACTTTTAATGTGTCAGATGTGATTAGACTTAAAAGTGCATATTTATTCTCTAACTGCTAGCTTTTCTTGTAAAACTAACACTAAGTTTCTATTTTCTATATTCTATATACTCATTTTCTTAAAAAAAAAAAAATAATAATTAGTGGTGGGTTATCGGCGTTAACGTGCTGCGTTAACGTGAGATTCTTATCGGCGATAAAAAAATATCGCCGTTAATCTATTCTCAAAGTTGGGTTGGGAGCTGGGTCTATACTACGCAAGCTATGATGACTTTCACCCTGATATTTTAGCGGATGTATACCTAGCCGAATTGCACTGTAGGGGCGAACGAGTCTTCAAACTAGAGGCTCGCAGTCTGTGATGGACAGATTGTTAACGGCTGGTCTGTGTGGTAATACAACCGGGCAGGACATCCAAACGCTCACCTATCATTCATCAACCTCAAATATGGCTTTTCATCTGAAAGATGTATGTAGTAGCAACTTTACATGGCCGCTCAATATGATGTTAACCTAGAGAAATGTGCGCTATTGAAGTGTTTGTGTGGAAGCGCGTTTGCTGCAAGACAGGCTCCTATGCGTTCACTTGCTCTTAAAATCTCCGTCATTTTTGGTCATACAGATAAAAGTAGCCTAATACATCTTTCGAATCTGTAAAGACTCTACTTTTATTTGTGTGCACTCAGAATAACAACGAAACGTTGCGCTTTTAAGCAAACAGGATGCGCTTTAGGTCTCATGTGAACTTGAGCGAGAAACTTAGAAACTCCGTCTTTGAAAAATATATCTATAGAGAGCGAAATGTCTAAAAAATAAAAATAGATGATGTGTGTGTTAGCATGGATGATTTACATGAAATTTAATCTGTGCAACACTGTGCATAAGATGGCTTTCAGTTCAATATAATAACAAAAAACGACATTTTGGGTTTTTATTCAACTAATAAGGTGGGCACGCCAGATCTGTACTATATTTTTACTGTAATTGACAGTTATCGGCAAAAAAAAAACAACAACACGGGAGTGGGAGGGAATGGGAGTCATTCTTCCGGGAGTGGAACGGGATTTTCCTCCATTTTTTTTCGTGGGATTGGGACGGGAAGAGATTAAAGTTTGTGATGCATTTTGGAAACAGGAGATGAGCCCCTGTGTCTAATGTGCCACCTGGCTTGAGAAACCCGTTCTCAAAGACTTACTTTTAGTCATTATTTGGGTAGCACACATATTCTGAATGCCTTCGGCAGAATTTAAATGAGCCATTTTAATATAGATTAATCTAGATTAATTCCAAAATTAATCTAGATTAATCTAGATTAAAAAATGAATCTATGCCCACCTCTAATATTTATACATATATATATACAATTATATATTGTATATGACATACAAGAGCCTCTTGGGATACTTCTCAAGTGAGAGCACAATGTTTACCTCTCTTCCTCCAAGGAGGTTGAGGTGGTCAGCTGGGGCTGCTGGGCAGAGCAGCCCCAATTGTGTTCCAGCTCCTTATTCAGGGAATGTCACTTCTCGTACTCGCCAGAATCGGAGTCAGAGTGACGCTCCCGGGCCGAAGACGGATCTGCGGATCGATAGTCTTCGGCCAGAATGCCCTGATGCCAATGGTCCAGGGCCTTGAGGGCCGGCCCCTCTGGGGAAGAGCGGTGTACACTGCATTACACGGTGCCTGTCTCTCCTCAGTGCCAATTAATCTATGCCCACCTCTAATAATAATACATGTACTGCGTTAGGCTAACCAGAACTTGTAATAGAACTTGCATGTTGTTGCTCTTTTGTTGGTTTTGATTCCTTCTATAATGTCCTCATTTGTAAATCGCTTTGGATAAAAGTGTCTGCTAAATGACTAAATAAAATAAATAAAAATAAAAGTTCTGCTCGTTACCATATTTTATGTTTACTTTAGTTCCTGTTGCTATGCTTAGAGGTGATAGACATGAATCGAATATGGGCTTGACTTCAGTAGCACATTCATACAGATAGTTTTTCGGGCCTCCAGCCAGCCCCTCACCTTCACCACCACTCGGTCATTCGTCTGCTGTTAGCCTCAGCTGCTCGGTGGTGAACGGTTCCCCATTTCCACCGCTGTCATCCGGCCCTACTACTGCCGACGATGGCCCCAGACCTCTTTCTTCCTGACGACCACAGTACCGACACTCATCAGTATGGCATGGCCGTCTGTCGCCCTGGTCGGTGCTGAACCTCGAAGTCATACTCTTGGAGGATCTCCAGCCACCTTGCCACCTGACCCTCTGGCTGGCGGAAGTTTAGCATCCAGGTGAGGCTTGTGTGGTCGGTCCTCAGTGTGAACCTGTTGCCCAGGAGGTAGGGCCTGAAATGACAAACCGCCAGGACCACCGCTAGCAACTCCCACTTGGTGACACAGTAATTTATTTCTGGGCGACTGAGGCTCCAGCTATAGTAGACTACCACTCGCTCTCCAGCCTCCCCCTCTGGCTGAGTACAGCACCGAGCCCTACGTTACGGGCGTCAGTGTCCACAAGGAAAGGTTGGTTGGTATCAGGGTAGGCCAGGACAGGAGCGTCGATGAGAGCGGCTTTTAGCTGCCGGAAGGCTGCCACACAGTCCTCAGACCACCCAAACTGCCGGCCCTTATTTGTCAGCTGATTTAAGGGGCTGGCGATGGTTGCAAAGTCTCTGACGAACCTCCTATAATAGGAGGCCAGGCCCAGGAAGCTCCGCAGCTCAGAGATGTTGGTTGGTGGGGGCCAGTCCCTCACCACGGCCAACTTTGTTGGGTCGGTGGCCACACCGCTCTCGCTAACCACGTACCCCAGGAACTGCATCTGGCGGGTGAGCAGGTTACACTCTGCCGGGGTTAACCGCAACCCGGCAATACAGATGGCTGTCAGAACCTCCCGTAAGTTGTGGACAGCCTGGTCAAAGTCTCTGGCATGGACCAACAGATCGTCCAAGTAGACCACACAGCAGGTGCGGGGAATGTCTTTAAGGAAACGCTCCATCAGCCTTTTAAAGGTGGCTGGGGCATTACATAGTCCAAAGGGCATCACCCTAAACTGCCACAGTCCTTGCCCTGTGGTAAACGCAGTTTTGGGCTGGGCCTCTGACGCCAGTTCTACTTGCCAATACCCACTGCGCAAGTCCAAATAGCTGAACCAACAGGATCCAGCGACATAATCCAATGCATCATCAATGCGCGGCAGTGGGTATGAGTCCTTGCGGGTGACTGCATTTAGTCATTGAAAGTCCACGCAGGGGCGCCACCCCCTGTTTTCTTCCGCACCATGACCATGGGTGCGGCCCATGGACTGTCCGATGTCTCAATAATGCCATTAGCTGCGGTGCATTTTATCGATGTCCAAAAAGGTAGTAAGGACATCGATAAAATAGTCCATGTGACATCAGTAGTACAAACTTAATCTTATGAAGCTACAAGAATACTTTTTGTGTGCAAAGAAAACAAACATTTTTAAATGTATTCAACAATTTATTCTCTTCCATGTCAGTCTTCGACCTGGGCCTTGAATGTGGTAGTTCTGTTGCTGTCTATGGGGGTCATAAAATATCTTAATTTGTGTTTCGAAGATGAACGAAGCTCTTACGGGTTTGGAACGACATAAGGGTGATTTTTTTTGGGGGGTGAACTACTGTGACTCAGTAAATGTGACTATCAATCCAAAATACAATACTAACAGTGTGAATGTAGCCATAAATAATTCAGTAGGAACAAAAGTAAGTTAAATTGGAACAACAGTTAATGCATGTCGTTCCTTCTTTGTCAACAAAATAATTAAATATGCACAATATTTAGCTTAACAATTCAAGTCAAATGTATGTTTTTGTGTGCTTAAAATGTTGTTAGACTTTATTTAATTGTAGTGTCATGTAGAGCATACAGTATCTGCATGTTAATTCTGAAGGTTGCCATTGCAATTCTTCTATCATATAATTGACTTTTCGTTAAGCCCTGCCCCCCTCAGATACGGTTGCAAACTCAGACAAACAAACGGAGTTACTAACTGTCTTACAATGACAGCTGTCAGTGTGAAAACCTTGTTCCTATATATTTTTTATAAATTTTAGACACAGAAGGACCACCATTCAATTACATAAACATGCCATGAAAGAATAAATAAATGATTTTAAAATAAATATTGTGGGTATTAATTTGGAAGCGAGGGTTTACAGATCACAATGCAAGTGGGACAATTTTCATATTACGGTCATCACGATTGCAGATGAAAAAAATCCCGGATCAACACTGTTAATGTACCACAGGGTACGATTATATTAATTTACATTTAACCAGTTTAACCAGAGACAGTGAAATGTATTTTTTCCCTACACTGTACAAGACACGAGAACAGTTCACTATAGGTTTGCACATTAGCATGGACTCACTTACTTTAACGTTAGATAGTTTTAGCCAGATATACCTTGCTGAAACGCAAAATTACATTGACTAGCTGCTTGAGCAGATGAAAATTTTAACGTCATGAGAGTATGACAACAAGAAAATTAATGTTTTGTCTTTATTGGGATTGGGGTTGCATGCTTAGGGACATTTTGCTCAGTTTTGTTTGGGCTTAGGAAATAGAGTAAAATAAATTATATTGCTTATCCTCTCAGGATACCTGGAATCAGTGTTACAAGTACCCCAGGCACATCATTTTTTCAATTTTTGAAGCATTAACCCCATAAAATGCATGCGAGCTTCAGAACTTCTAATATTTCTCTATGGCGCTGAAACCTAAAGATGTCCTAGTTCTGCTCCCCGTGCAACTGATACTCGACTGCCATTGGCTAGTCTGCATTCGAGGGGATGGGCTTACTGATAAGTCAATTGCATTCGAGGTGGGCTGAGTGGACTAAGGGTAACATTCTGTGTCATTAGCTTTTTCTTTTGTCCAGTTAAAATAGAAAAAGCTGGGAAAAAAATAACATCGTAGTGAAGTCCCCTCTAAGGATTTTTATTTTATTTCTTCTACTTCTCCTCGACCCCTTTAATATTTATTTTTCCTCTCTCTCACACATCTCTCACTTTATTCCATCTTGCCAAATGAAGCACTTTCTCCACTTGTTACTCTAATTTGGAGTTTTAATTTAGTCCTAATGTAAGCAATCTCTCTCTCTCTCTTTATCTCTCTCGTGTGTTGTGGCTTGGACTTATTTAGTTTGTCTCTCATTGACTGAGAGTGCTAGTTGGAGGGTGGTTTTGTTGATTGAGTGTTAAAGAAAGAAGCTCTCGCTCTCTTTCTCTCCCCCTGGACTCTGACTGGAATGCTTCCATTTGTGCAGTCATGCCAATCACAACGTAATGACACTTATGAGACAGCACACGGCATCCATCCATAGACATGTAGAATTGATGCATCTCATCTCCATCTCGAAGGTTTTGTACATCTGACAGACCATCAAAGCACCACTACTTAAATACACAAGTAATGTAAAACATGTCATTTTTTACTACATCAAATGTTTAATGTCAGAAAAAAGTAATAATGTGAAATATTATTACAATTTATAAATAGCAGTTTCTCTTTGAATATGTTTTACAAATGTAATTTATTTATGTGATTGGAAAGCTACATTTTCAGCAGCCATTACTCCAGTATTCAGATTTTCAGAAATCTAATATGCTAATTTGGTGTTCAAGAAACATTTATTATTATTACCAGTGTTGAAACCAGTGTTAGTTTTTACTTTTATACTTTTTTTCATGGTTCTTTGATGAATTGAATGTTCAAAATAATTGCATTCATTTAAAATAGAATGTTGATCAATTTATTGCGTTCTTGCTGAATAAAACACATTCATTTCTTTACAAAAAGAAAAAAAATCTAGTAGGTTTTTTAAAAATTGATTTACATATCAGCCTCCACAGAAAATCCCTCACGGGCCCCCATTCTTTTTCATTCTTTTCTTGTTTTTCTCATGAATGTTCTGCATTGAAGAAATGTGGATGTTTTATCCTGCTCCAAAAGTTGGACTTGGAAAACTGCTCTGACTTAACCTGGCCTGCCCTTTTTCTAATTTAGTGTTTTTTCGACCCTGTTCTTAAAGATTACATCCCTTGTGACATCCTCTTCATGCACACTCATTTGATCAGTGTCGTGTTAGATGCTCTTGCCCCTGAAAGGATTGACGCAGTCTCCGCTCTGGCTTGCAAATGAGATTGCAGCATTTAGAGAGCCTAAATTCTCAGGCTGGCCGCGTGGCCCGTCCGCACGGTGGGGATATGTTCATGGCACTCCCTTGTCGAAATAGATTTAGCTTTAATCTAAGGCTGTCGACACGCTGCACACTGCTCCGTGTGATTGCCAAGCCTCTTTTTGTTTCTCTCAATGGCCTGAGATGGAGCTGGTGAAGACGCTGAGTCTCAAATTAAGATATTTTCACCAGGCCTGTCACAATGAGTAGTTGCAAACGCATTAAAAAATGTCAGCGCTGTACTGTAAGGGTGCTTCATCTTGATGGAGTTTGACTAGCCTGATAGTGTCTCTCCAAGACCTTGCACAAACTTGACACAATTTGATGCTACATAATACTTTTGGAATTTATATCAAGGTAATATGTCTGCTAGATTGTTTTGCAGGACGCAATTCATTCAGTGTAATTAAAAGGCTGTGGTGAGCAGTGACTTCTAATGCTATCATTAGATGCTATCTAATGTATTCATTTATTAGAGGCGACAAATAAGAAATACCACGGCTGGTGTCGATTTAAAAGTAGAGCAGTTGTCAGGAATAACCAGTAGGTGGCAGTGCCTTTCCAAAATCTGTCAAGCATAGTAGAAACAGATGAAACAATAAAAACCCTCAGAAATGTTCACTTTGATTAGTTTGCTGAAGCATTTTGCCAAATATTATGTCTTTTAATTGACCTTTCGTCAAAGTCCCGCCCCTCTTAGTTACTCTTGCAAAGTCCGACAAGCCATGGTGCTCTCACACGAAGCAATATGTTCTCACGTTGTGAAAAATACATTGCGGAGCAAAGAATGACAGCGTGCCGACAGACAAGACAAGAGCAGGTTACTTCAGGTATGAAACAAAGTTTCAGCCTTCAAATTTTTCAAAATTGTAATTTTTAAGAAATTCGAAGATTAGCTACTACAGTAATTTGTGGCTATTTAATGTGTCACGAGAGATTACTGTAGTGCCTCAGTTCAATCAGCACGTGAACCGATCTCTTTCTTTTTACTAGTTATGGCATGAAATAAACATGAATTTAACATCAGACGGTAATCATGAAAAGACGTCAATACATACAATTTCGTTCGTTCATCGACGTTACTTTACTCTCCTTAGTCTGGCTTTGACAGACAAAATGGCATATTCAGCATTATGATTGGTCAGATCACCTGTCAGTCAAAATCCCGGCGAAGGGTCAATTCAGCTATGAGGTCATGCTCTGACAGATCGGTCTTCAATTGGTTGCATGGTTAAATATGATACAAATTCACAGGCCAATATTCACAAAATGTGAATTTTGGAATGCAGGAAAATGCTAAACTACTTGTGTTTTGCATGCTATGAATGGAAGTCAGTGTAATTCAAGATTCAATTCAATATTATTTGTATAGCGCTTTTTGCGATACAATCGTTGCAAAGCAACTTCACACATGAAATTAAGTTTCTAAAATAGATTTATATTGTAGAAACTCAATATAATTAATTTATGGCAAATTTTGGTTAATTCAGTATAATCGCTGATGGTTGGCTTCCTCTGAGGTCCTCCGAGGGGTTGGCATCATCTCTTCTCAGGTGTTCGGTCATCTCAGATCATTTAAGGGTTGGATCCAGACTGAAGTTTGTGTAATTCCTATTTACCACGGGATGTTAATCCTGTGGCAGAAACAGAGAAATCAATAAAGACAATTACCGTAGCTGTTGTTCCATCCAGGCAAAAATTATCAACCCAAGCTAAAGCATAATAATGTGTGTTTGATCAGATATACCTGCAGTACAAGATTGTGAGATGCATTATATAAATGCTTGGGTAAAGAGATGTGTCTTTAATCTAGATTTAAACCGATAGTGTGTGTCTGAACCCCGAACATTATCAGGAAGGCTATTCCAGACTTTGGAAGCCAAATATGAAAAAGTTCTACGTCCTTTAGTGGACTTTGCTTATCCTAGGTACTTCCAAGTGTCCATAGTTTTGCGACCTTAGGGAGTGGGTTGGATTGTAGCGTGATAGAAGATTAGTTAGGTACACAGGAGCTAAACCATTTAGGGCCTTATAGGCAAGTAATAATATTATGTAACTGATATGAAACTTAATTGGTAGCCAGTGCAGAGACTGCAAAATTGGAGTAATATGATCATATTTTCTTGACCTGGTAAGGACTCTAGCCGCAGCATTTTGTACTATCTGTAGATTGTTTATTGAAGAAGCAGAACAACCACCTAGCAGCGGATTGCAATAGTCCAGTCTAGGGGTCATGAATGCATGAACTAACTTTTCTGCATCAGAAACACTTAACATGTTCCATAATTCAGCAGTGTTTATACGATGGAAAAATGCTGTTTTTGTAACATGGGAAATATGATTTTCAAAAGATAGGTTGCTGTCTAATATAACACCCAGATTTTTGACTGTAGAGGAAGTAACAGTAAATCCGTCAAATTGTTGCAAATTGTACTCCAAGATATTCTCTGTGTACTGTTTTTAGGTCCAATAAGTAATATACAGGTATCTGTCTTATCTGAATTTAATAGGAGAAAATTATCGGTCATCCAATCTTTTTTACATTTTTAACACCCTTCGTTAGCTTAGATAGTTTATAAGATTAATGTGGTCTTGTTGAGATATATAGTTGAGTGTCACAGCACATGACACAGCATTGCAAAGCACAGTGTCATTGCACATAACACTGGAAACTAATCCAATATTTTCTAATAATATTACTAAGGGGCAACATGTATATTGAAAATAGCAGAGGACCTAGGACAGATCCTTGTGGTACTCTATACTTTACTGTTGATAATTGAGATGCCTCTCTGTTTAAATAACCAAAGTGTTAGCGATCGGATAGGTAGGATCTAAACCATCTTAAAGCCTGCCCTTGAATACCTGTATACTTTAGTAATTGATCTATGGGTATTTCATGATCTATAGTGTCGAACGCAGCACTAAGATCAAGTAAAACTATCAATGAGATTCAGCCTTGGGCTAACGCAAGAAGCAAGTCATTTGTTTAACAAGTGCAGTTTCTGTGCTATGGCGGGGCCTAAAACCTGACTGAAATTCTTCATAGACATAAAACAATTTTGCAAGAAGGAGAACAATTGAGCAGACAAAACTTTTTCCAAAATTGTTGACATAAACGGAAGATTTGAAATGGGCCTGTAATTTGCCGGTTGACAAGGATCTAGTTTTGGCTTCTTAATAAGATGCTTAATAACCGCCAACTTGGATGGTTTTGGGACGTGACCTAAAGATAACGAGGAGTTAATAATATTGAGCAGTGGTTCTTCTGATACAGGTAACAACTCTTTCAATCATTTAGTGTGTACAGTATCTAATAAACATGTTGTTGCTTTAGATGCAGTGACGTGTTTATTTAGCTCATCATGTCCTATAGTTGTAAAGCAATGCAGTGTTTCTTTGGGTGCGATGAATGAAGCTAAAGTACTAGACGCTGTAAAATCTACATTTGTTATTGTATTTCTGATGTCGTTTTTTTAAGTAAATAAATTCATCAATTCATTACTGTTAAACTGTGAGGGAATATTTAGATTGGGTGATATCTGTTTATTTGTTAATCTAGCCACTGTGCTAAATAAAAACCTTGGATTGTTTTGGTTATTATCTATGAGTTTGCGGATATGCTCGGTCCTGGCAACTTTTAGAGCCTGCCTATAGCTGGACATACTGTTTTTCCACGCAATTCTAAAGATTTCCAAATAATTTTTTCTCCATTTGCGCTCAAGTGTAAAAAGTTTATTGTAGTTTGCATCAAATACAATGTGATTTTTCGTTATTGAAATCCATAACATTTTTCTTATGTGTCACCTCATATTACAAGGGAATTTATTGTTATCTTAAACTTTTTTTCCAGTCACCGAACTCATTCTCTCAAATGCCTTGGGTATTCACAGCGTATATTGACTACATGTCCCTGCTAAAATGTAATTATATAATAAACAAATAATTTGAAGTAAGCAAGCTGTGAGTCATAAAATTACATTCCAGTCATGCAGGGAATGTATGTTTGATGTAGTATGTGTGCCATAAATGTAGCAGGAAAGTATTGCAGGCCATGGAAAATGCATCTGGTGAGTCCTGGTGTGTAGCTGAGATTAATTGGGTCATTGGAGAGCTTGTGTTGGAGCTGAAGTTTGGGCCACCTCCGAGCATTTAAAGAGAAGCCCATCGCTGCAAATACCAGCAGAGGGGATGTATAACAGGGCTGCTAACAAACGCAGCGAGCGAACATGGGTGCGGAGGAGAGACTCATACTAATACATATTCACACTTTGCTGAGGGGAGATGGAGACCTCTTTTTTGCTCTCCAGCTGCTCTATTAGGCCTCTGCTAAGAGGGAACTTTGTCTCAGTACATGTTTGGAGCTAACAGATGGTGACATTTCAGCCCTTGCCAGTGTGAAAAAAGGTTTGGGGCATGGAGTTGGCACATAGACACTGACACAAGGTTCATTTAGGGTCAGATGCACAGGTATGACCTACCGTGGATGGAGACAGATGGATGAAGAGTCTGATAAAGCATCACATTTGTTGAAATATATTTGTTTAAATGATCCACAAAATTTAAAGGATGTTTACCTTGAGAAGGTCAGATAAATATCTCACAGACATGCTTAGTGATTATTTTCTTTTATTTTCAGCTGTTCTTAGCCATTTATTTGGACTAGACTAGTTTAACTTGAAAAGGTTAGATACATTTTTATTTGACATAAATGCTTTTTTGTAATTTGTATTATTATTATTAATTTATTCAGCTGTTCTTATCTACTTAATTAATCAGGACTAATGTTAACTGAGAAGGTAAGAAAGTTTGTGTCCCACAAACATGCTTTTTTATTTTATTTTATTTAAATTTATTTTATTAAAATTTATTTTATTTAGCTGATCTTAGCTATTTATTTGTACAGGACTAGTTTAACTCGAAAAGGTCAAATATGTTGTATTTCACAGAAACACTTTTTTGTGATTTTATTTTATTTAGCTTTTCTAGCTATTTATTTGGACAGGACAAATTTAACTCGAAAAGGTCAGAAAATGCTTTATTTCACAGAAATGCTTTTTTGTGATTTTATTTTATTTAGCTGTTAGCTATTTATTTGGACAGGACTTTTTGAAACGTCGTGTGTTAATTTTAACTCTGTCGTGATTTGGAAAAGTAATCCTGTCTCAATAGTGCTTTTGATAGTCTCAGACTTTGCAGGTGTCACTTAGTTAATGGCAGCATTATTGCATAGTCAGCCTGATGAGAGCGGAGACAACAAGAGCGAACAGCCTCACAGTCGGTAGATTAGAAAAGCTCAAACAGCCCGTTTCAGGATTCATTTGAATTATTGATGTGCCAAATCCTTTCTGCATGTGTTTGAGTGAGTAACTTCAAATGTAGGCTTTTGTGTGTGCCAGTGAATGTTCCTACCCAGATAATGGTCTGGAGTGATGATATATACAGTGGGGCAAAAAAGTATTTAGTCAGCCACCAATTGTGCAAGTTCTCCCACTTAAAAAGATGAGAGAGGCCTGTAATTTTCATCATAGGTATACCTCAACTATGAGAGACAAAATAAGAAAAAAAAATCCAGAAAATCACATTGTAGGATTTTTTATGAATTTATTCGCAAATTATGGTGGAAAATAAGTATTTGGTCAATAACAAAATTTCATCTCAATACTTTGTTATATACCCTTTGTTTGCAATGACAGAGGTCAAACGTTTTCTGTAAGTCTTCACAAGGTTTTCACACACTGTTGCTGGTATTTTGGCCCATTCCTCCATGCAGATCTCCTCTAGAGCAGTGATGTTTTGGGGCTGTCGCTGGGCAACACGGACTTTCAACTCCCTCCAAAGATTTTCTATGGGGTTGAGATCTGGAGACTGGCTAGGCCACTCCAGGACCTTGAAATGCTTCTTACGAAGCCACTCCTTCGTTGCCCGGGCGGTGTGTTTGGGATCATCGTTTTGGGATCAATGCCCTTGCTAATGGAAGGAGGTTTTCACTCAAAATCTCACGATACATGGCCCCATTCATTCTTTCCTTTACACAGATCAGTCGCCCTGGTCCCTTTGCAGAAAAACAGCCCCAAAGCATGATGTTTCCACCCCCATGCTTCACAGTAGTTATGGTGTTCTTTGGATGCAACTCAGCATTCTTTCTCCTCCAAACACAACAAGTTGAGTTTTTACCAAAAAGTTATATTTTGGTTTCATCTGACATTCTCCCAATCCTCTTCTGGATCATCCAAATGCTCTCTAGCAAACTTCACGGGCCTGGACATGTACTGGCTTAAGCAGGGGGACACGCCTGGCACTGCAGGATTTGAGTCCCTGGCGCAGTGTGTTACTGATGGTAGCCTTTGTTACTTTGGTCCCAGCTCTCTGCAGGTCATTCACTAGTTCCCCGTGTGGTTCTGGGATTTTGCTCACAGTTCTTGTGATCATTTTGACCCCACGGGTGAGATCTTGCGTGGAGCCCCAGATCGAGGGAGATTATCAGTGGTCTTGTATGTCTTCCATTTTCTAATAATTGCTCCCACAGTTGATTTCTTCAAACCAAGCTGCTTACCTATTGCAGATTCAGTCTTCCCAGCCTGGTGCAGGTCTACAATTTTGTTTCTGGTGTCCTTTGACAGCTCTTTGGTCTTGACCGTAGTGGAGTTTGGAGTGTGACTGTTTGAGGTTGTGGATAGGTGTCTTTTATACTGATAATGAGTTCAAACAGATGCCATTAATACAGGTAACGAGTGGAGGACAGAGGAGCCTCTTAAAGAAGAAGTTACAGGTCTGTGAGAGCCAGCAATCTTGCTTGTTTGTAGGTGACCAAATACTTATTTTCCACCATCATTTGCAAATAAATTCTTTAAAAATCCTACAATGTGATTTTCTGTATTTTTTTTTATTAGATTTAATAAATCTTATTATTTTGTCTCTCATAGTTGAGGTATACGTTTGATGAAAATTACAGGCCTCTCTCATCTTTTTAAGTGGGAGAACTTGCACAATTGGTGGCTGACTAAATACTTTTTTGCCCCACTGTATATACCATGTGACATTAGAAATGTATGAAGCACATATGCTGTGGTAGATGTTTTTTTGTGAATAAATCACTATGCAGGACTGCTTTACATTATTCAATTGTGAGAGTGATGAAGAAATAAAAAATGTAGAAAATACAGAGTGGGACATGTCGAAAGAGATGAGGAAGAGCTGCTTATTAAGGATTGAAATACAAAGTGCAGTTTAGATGTTTATGGTTGCCAAGCAACAACTTACTGCATTAATATTTTGTACAGGTGCTTCAAATGTGGATCTTCCTTTCAGAATGTACTCATAAATGAGAACTATGCATTTTAGAATAGTATTTTTTGTATATTTTATAGTGTTACATAATTTGAAGCTGTTTTGCACTTATGTAAGATTAATTTGTTACTAATTATTTTAGATTTTGGTTTACATCCATTAAGCAGTGTTATTAAGTAAAACGGAAAGTACTTAACAATTTTCATTAATTAAAATAAAGCTGAAATAAAATAAATATGGATATTGTATGAAACACTTAACTTGGAATTTGGGTGGAGAGCATTGCATTTGAGTTTTAGAGAACACAAAGCTAACGGGAGCAGCTCTTGATCCGAAACCTACAGATGACACACATCTCATATTGGTGTCTCTGTAAGTTACTGAAACCACACATAGTAAACCTGCAACATACGATAGACATGCGTTTGTGCAGCGGAGCGGCTCTCTCACACTTCATGATGTGACAGATAGCTACAGTATTTGTGAAGTACGATTGTGTTCAAACAGTGCAAGGGAATTATAATTTTATTACATACTGCACAATAGCTATAGACACAAACACACCCACACCCAAGGCCATAAAAGGAAGAAAAGGCCTAGCTTGATAATTTATAGTAATTCTGTGGTGATATAACCATACACTGATGTGTATCTCAGTTATTTTTCTCATCATAATATATGTCCTTGTATAGCTTATTGTTCGTGTACATTTATATCACAGATGCTTCTATGAAGAATTGTGCTGAACAAAAGTGAAGCTATCCACACATAGTGGGCTCAACCCAGCATTACTCAGATCATTGTAATGTTACTTTACAACTTGTTTTTAATCGGTCACATGAATCCCTTATAAAGTCATGTTTGAGTAGTTTCTCATTGAAGCTGGTAGCTGTGGCTCTGTGTAGCACATTTTGTTCTGTGTTCAGGAATGCTCGTTAAGGGTTTCCGGAGAAGCCTGTTGGACAATAACAACTGCAGCAAACCCTCAAAAGTCCTCAAACTCAACTACAGCAAAATTAAACTCTCGGTGATGGTTACTTCTTCTCTCATGTCTAATTTTTATATTTTCTCCTCTTTCTCCCTTTTTAATATATGTTATTAATTTACTTTTTTCTCATTTTCCTCACTTGTTACTGTAAATGCTGTCTGGAATGTTAGATTTTTTTTTTTGAAGACCTTTGCTTGAGATGTCTTATTTTGTTAAGTATGCTGTATTGCATAGAGTGGAAAAACAGTGTCAGTGTGAATGTTTTATATCTGTAATATAACATTTTAAATTGAAAAATATATTCGAAGAGGACATGATCTGATTTTTCATCCATCGAGAATTGATGGTTTGTGGGTTACACAAACCACGGTACAATTGCGAGGTCGTAGAACCTGTTAAAGGTGAGCAGCGTGGATCAGTCCAGCAGCATTACATATATCCTGCATAGGCACACCCAACAGGAATGCCTTAGATGCTGCCACACTTCGAGTGGAGTGAGCCTTGACCCCCTAAGGGTGAGGGAAGGCCAGAGGACTCATAAGATAAATAATGGCATTGACAATCCACCTACTGAGAGTCTGCTTAGAGGCAGGTATACCCCTCTTGGAAGGACCATAGCAGGTGAACAGCTGGTCGGACTTCCTCCACATGGCAGTCTTGTGGACATATGTGTCCAGTTCTCGTGCGCAAGCTCAGTGCTCATTGCACATGCAATTTAGCCTCTGCTGGTCAGGCTCCTGAAAGGGAGGAGAACATAATGCCTGAAGTAAGACGGGGCATGTTACTGAGGAGGGCACTTTAGGAGTGTAACCCGGTCTGGGGTAAAGGAAAGCTCTGGCCAAGCCGGGTGCAAAGTCTAGGAAGGAGGGGGCCACTACATGTTGTAGGACCTGCAAATCTCAGACTCTCTTCAGTGATAAAATGGCTAACAAGTAGACAGTCTTAAGTGTCAGAACTCGATCTGATACCACCTCTAAAAGTTCAAACGTAGGTTTACAGAGAGCCTCCAGGACCATGGCCAGATCCCACGGGAGGATTTGAGATCATACAGGAGGCCTTAACCTCAGCGCACCGCGGAGGAAACGTGTAACCAGGGGGTGTCTCCCCATAGACTGACCACCAAGAGGGGCATGCTAAGCATTTATAGCTGCCACGTACACCTCCAGGGTGGAGTGGGTCAACCCTGCAGATAATCTAGCCTGCAAGAACTCCAGCACCGGGCCGTTAACTGGGTCAAGCTGGCGATCTCTACAACATGAAGTGAACCGGTTTCACGTTAGGCCATACAGTTTCCTCATAGAAGGAGCTCTGGATTGGAGGATGGTCTCAACAACCTCGGTTGAGAGACCAGAAGCTATGAATTATGCCCCCTCAGGGGCCACACTCACAACTTCCACAACTCTGGGCGGGGGTGAAAGATGGTGCCCCCCACCTGTGAGAGGAGAACCATACTTGGCCCGAACAGAACGGGGCTACTAGCAACAGACGGGTCCCCGTCCTGATGCACTCTCTCCAGATCTCCGGGGAGCAGAACAATCGGGGGAAAAGTGTACAGACAAAGCCTCGTCCAAGTCTGTATCATGGCATCCAGGCCCAGTGGAGCTGGATGAATCAGAGAGCACCAGAGGGGACATTACACTGTCTCTGTCTCTTGAGTTGCAAAGAGGTCCACTTGAGCCTGGCCAAAACACTCAAAATCTTCTTCACCACCTTAGGGTGTAGCATCCATTCCCTGGACTTCTGCCCCTGCCTCGACAGGATGTCGGCTCCCGTATTGAGATTTCCCCCTCGGGGAAAACCCTTTGGTCTTGAGCTATCACTGTAGGGGTCTCGTGCAGTAGGCCAAAAGTTATCAAGTTGGACGCAGCTGCCATCAGACCCTGCAGTCTCTGAAACTGCTTTACAGTGAGTTACCGGGCTTCTTGGACTCTCGCGACTGTGGTGAAGATCGACTCAATCCGAGCAGGAGACAACTGTGCCTGCATCGTTGTCAAATCCCACACCACGCCCAGATAAGTGGTCCTCTGTAATGGAGAAAGCACACTTTTCTTGGTGTTTACCCCAACGCTTCCATATGGACGAGAATTACATCTTGATGTGAAACCACTGTTTGCTCTGATTGAGCTAGAATCAAACAATCGTCTATATAATTTAGCATGCTGATGCCCTGGAGTCGCAGTGAATACAGAGGAGCATCCACACACTTCGTGAAAATTTGTGGTGAGAGTGCAAGGCCGAACGGAAGAACCCAATATTGGTAAGCTTCACCCCCGAAAGTAAGATATCCCATCTTGAGATATTTGGCAGAAGCTTCCGCGATGCCAGAAAATATAATAAGGGAATCAGTCTCTCGAGACTGACCTCCAATTTGACATGAGACCTCCTAAAACGCTACGTTTCCGGGTGGATACTAGGTGCCCACGCTGAAAACCGCTGTACCCTGAAGCACCGGCGACAGCAGGGTTAACAGCTCTGCCTCCTGAGGACACTGGGGGGAGACGGGCACTGTATAATGAGGTTGTGGCGAGGGGGGCGTGGTTCAGCGAAGTCTGCAGCGGGAGAAAGACTCAGGAGACGGCGGTAAGTAAGTGGGTCAAGTGCAAAATGAGGAACACCTGTGTCTGATTGCAGTAATTGGCATGGAGACCGGATAAAAGCCACCGTGGAACGGGAGTTCAGAGAGAGACGGAGTGGAGACTCGGGCGCATGGTCTGTGACGACAGAGACAGCCAGAACGAACGCAGAGAGTGATCGCTGAGACAACCGAGAGAGTTTATGTACCGAGGACGCGCAGAGTGAGCACCTGTTTAAGTTTATTGAGAAAAGCAATAAAATCACCCGAGTTTCCACGAGCCAACCTTGTCCTCTTCCTTCCTTCATCCGAACATTGCTACAGAGGTGTAAACCACTCTTCTCCTGGAACACAACCTTCTGCCAGAAGGACAGTCCTCAGATCGACCTTCGGCTTCGAAGCCTTAGATAGTGAGCGTTGATTCTTTACCGAACCCTGTTCACGTTGTGGCATTCGAGTCGCAACGCTCACTTTCTGTGCCTCTCTGTATGTGGAGCAAGCACACGGTTGGGGCTGCTCCCATCCAGCAGCCTCGTAAGCTAGAGAGTGGTGCTGAAAGAACAGTTGAAATGCCGATGCCTGTTTACGAGCCTCCTGAAACCTGTTGACGATGGAATTAACGGCGTTGCCGAACAAGCCAGTAGGCGCAAGCGGGGCGTCGAGGAGGAAGACCCTGTCTTTCTCTTTAATATCTGACAGGGTCAGCCAGAGCTGCCTCTCCGCGGCCACCAGGGCTGCCATAGACTGCCCGATTGCTTTGGCGGTCTCCTTTGTTGCGCGGAGAGACAAATCAGTGGTTCTTCTGAGCTCTTGAACATTTTCAGATTTAATCTCCTCGCCCTCATCTAGCTCTTTCAGCAGGTCTGCTTGGTAGGCTTGCAACACTGCCATCATATGTAGTCAAGCACCAGCCTGACCTGCTGCCGTGTACCCTCTGCCCACCAGCCCTGATGTAGTGCAGAGAGGCTTAGTGGGCAGTGCCGGGGCTTTAATAGATGAAGCAACACCGGGAGAAAAATAGTGCGAGAGCGTCTGTTCATTGCGGGGCATCGCTCTTTAACCACGCTCATTTAGCCCGAAACATTTCTATAATTATCAAGAGAGGGACTAAAGAGGCGGGCCAAACACGGTTTACCCACGATCTCAAAACATCAGAATGGAGATTGAGGAAAAATGGTATGCTCCGGTGTGGAGGAAGCAGCTTAGACCTCAAAAAACACTCATCTAATTTGCTTCTTGAGGGTTCAGCCTGCTTCTCAGTGGGCCATTCAAGATGTAACTTGGCCACCGCACGAGCTACAACTTCCACAAGCTCATACTGTGCAGATTGGGGTGGTTCATCTGCGCTCTCGCCATTTTCCTCCTCAGAGGACGACAGTTTAAGCGCCGTGTGCTCTCCATGGACAGAAGAAACCACTCCGTCAGAGCGTGCTTCCGAACCCGGGGGAAGAAGCGCAGGATCCCGCAACAGAGGAAGGAGAAAGGGACTCGCCCGTCTCTATTCCCTCCGCGAGATCCACCTGCGAAACCCATGATCATACTCGCCGCGCTGCCTCAGCAGATGCGGGACCATAGCCACGAGGAACGCTGGGGAGAGCTCCCCTCCTCAAAGAAAGCCCTCCGGGAACGATGCGTATGCAGCGAGTGGCGCTCACAATGTGAACAGCCAGCTCACTCATGAGCTGACTGAGCGTGCTTTGCGTTCAAGCAAACAACACAGAGGAAGCCTAAACAGAGGCCTAAACTGCTGTTTGCTTTTATCACACCCCTTTTCAGGCTTTGATTTAGCCTTTGGCATGGCTTGATCGTCGGGGACAGAGAAAGACAATGGTAAATAGGACATACACACACAGAGCGCTTCGCTGAATGACAGAAGCTGCCGATGTTTCCACCTCACATGCTTTTATAGCTTCCTGGTCACGTGTCACCCCGTCCGTGAATTGCACCCATCCATTGGTTTGATTACACAAATTTTTCAGACCATGGTCTCGCTGAAGGTGTTCCCAAAGCGTTCGACGTAGCCCGAGTTCCTGATGAGGAACCATCTTTGATTGGCTAATAGACTTGTTAGGAAAACAGAAAACTAACTAACCCTAACCATCCAAAACCAGAAAACCATCTTAAGCTGTTTTATCTCCCTGCAGCAGGGAGAACAAAAGATTAGCCAAACATCCATCCAGAAGTTTTACTTGTTGTTTGTTCTCTTTGTGCACCAAACAAAACTTGTTTAAAAACGAGCAAACTAAAGTTAAAGTGTTGGTTTATCTTAAACTATAAGATAAACAAATTCATCTTAAACTATATTTTATGTTCTCTTTTTTTACCAGTGAATCACGCTCAAAATACAAATGTAGGAAGGTTTGTACCAAAAATTATTTCAATAAATAAATAATAATAATGCACAAAACGATCAAAAATATATCACAAACTTTTACGATTTTTTATTTATGACTTTAAGTTCTGAGATCTCATTTAGTGTCCCTGTTAACGTTTATCTGCTGGCATCCACAAGAAAGATCACAGGAAACATATTGTGCCGATTGCTGACCTCCTCGCATTTATCACACGTCCTGCCAGTTTGCAGGCCATCGATCGGTTATCAGTCAGTCAGTCAGATATTCATATTGGAAGATGTCACACAGTGCAGCAAGGTTATACATGACCCACATGCCATTTTCAGCAATTTTTTGTATGATGTAACATTTACATGATAATTCCACTGAAGTGTCGTATTTTTATCTCCTATCATTTAGACGGCAATTAGTGACCTTCAAGCTTAATGCATAGCCTGTTTTTTCCCGACGTTGTAATTGCCTCAATATCTCCTTTGTCCCTGGAAAATTAAACCCTGTTCTTTCTGCTTTCGCTGCTTGTTAGCCCCATGCAGTCTGGATGAATAAATCAATGGCTAAAGCAGGGCAGGTCTAATGGGGAGTGTAAGCATGTCAATGAAAGAGAGGTTCGATGTTAGCCAGCCCCTGACCATGGGACACTCTGCGAGAGGCCTTGGGGATCTGGATAAAATGGGCACGGCGCTGCATCCACTCCACAGAAAATGTAATTTAATCTTCCAGCATGTGGTCCGCATGACCTTGTTGTTGACGAGAGATGAGCCGCTGAGCTTCTATCCTATGGGGTCTGCAACAGAGAGCTCATGTACATGTACTGAAGAGCAGAGGTGTATCTAGGATTTAAGGACACTGAGTGCTTATCCTAGAGTCTCAACAGGGGGTGCATGATTTTCTGAAAGATCTAGTGCACTTTATAAGCATTAATACATAATTGAACAACATCATTGTGATTATGTAGTGTAGTGTAGTATCTATCTATCTATCATAATAAATAAAATGTAATAAATATATAATTAAGACAGACAGACAGACAGACAGAGAGATAGAAATATAGTTATATTTAACTGAGTTTGGATTGCTTGGACGATCAGTAAAAGCATAACAAATATGATTGAATATCTATATTGTTGCTACGGTCTCATAAAACAAGTTTTTTTGTTTCTTCTTTTTTCATGTCACTGCATCAGCAATGCAATGATACTGACTTTGGTCATGCAATGGGAGAATAAAGAAAAATATGTTCAGTGATGTAACCCAGAAAACCCAGAGCTATATACTGTTTTGTAGCATCGTGGCCTGAGAGAATGTTGGTATCTCTCATTCGTAATCCCCTCACCGAGGTGTGTAGATAGAACCTGATGAATCAGAAACAGAGACAAGGGTCAGGTCTCTCTCTCACCTGGTTAGTGAAGCAGAACTTACAATTTTTCTGCACGGTGTCTCAAAGCTGAGGGCTTTTACGCTTTGGGCTGTAGAAATGGGTTAGGTTTTCACTAGGCCAGCAGGTCGATACTTATCCAAAACTGTTCTCAAGGCGAAGACAGAACCCTTAGCTGATGTTTTTGACCTTTAATCTTTAACTTTAACTCCTTGACACATGTAGAGTGCATTAGTTATGATTACTTTGAACGAGGCAATAAGTGCTGGGAAAGACTTGAGCATAACTCTGTGGGTCGTGGTAGCATATTGTTTTTTTATTTCTTTGTTTTATGTTGGGGTCAGTCTGTGGTATAGCATACTGTGAACTGGAAGGTTGATTTTACAAAACTTAATACTAATTTGCAAGGCATTTAGTCTCACACAGCCATTCTTATGAAAATTGACATTAACTCTGGTTTGCACTGTAGCTTATTCTGCCCAAATATTCTGTTTTTCTGATTTTATTTATTTATTTACATTGGTGAGTAAATCTGAAACTAACAGTGCCTCGTTAGACCAGTACGCCAAACATCGTATCTCAAATAAGAGAGGAGGAATCTATGTTTACATTCGTTTGGAAAACACTAAAGATATTAGTTAAAACATATTCAGACTTTCTATTCTGAAATCCATCCAGTTATATGTTATAACATGGGGATGCTTTCTTGTAGCTCAAACAGCAAAGCTCAAACCAAGTGCATGGGTTCGATCCACCAAAAATGCATGAGAAATGCATTCATTTTTATGAATATAAAAATAGGCTTGTGCTTTCAGTGCAAAGCAACTTTGGATAAAATAGCTAACAAATGCACACATTCCATGATTGTGAATTATAAACTAGTTCTGCCATTGATTATAGGAGTGATAATACTGTTTTCCAGTGTGCTTTCCATTGATTGACTATAGAGTGAATGCAGAATAGTTGGCTGTTAATTATATTTTCAATTGCAGTCTATTTAAGAAAGCGATAGCTTAGTGTGTCATGGACGCATCAGCCACACCACCGACCTACACCAGATCACAAACACCAGATTACTAATTACGTTCACCTGACTCTACTTCCCATGCACTATAAAAGTCTACTCACCTCATACCCTCGTTGACTGGTCTCGAGGTTACTAGCTCGTTGTCTGCCTTGTCACTTATCTGCTGGATTCTTGCTGCTCTGTGGATGCATTTCTCCACTTGATTCTTCGAAAGGAGGGGAAAGGATAAGGAAGTTTGTTTCCTCAGTTAATTTGAGCTTAATTGAACTTTTAGTTATAGCACTCTCCTTTTGATTTTGCTCTCAGTTTGTTTAAATAAAGAAGCTCTTACCTGAATCACCCTCGTGTGCCTATGCATCAAGTGTGTGACATAGTGTGTGGAATGTGAAATCTTCACATTTAGAATTTTTGAGTCCAATAATATAATTCTAGAACAACCGATCAATGCAGTTATTTAAAGAGGAATCTGAACCATTTGGTATGTTATATGACAATAAGTAATTGTGCTGAAGAAAAAATATTCACACTCTCCAACATATATCATCATTTTCCTAATTGGAATTGTATTTTTAAAATCAAAATAACATCTGGTATATTCTCTTCACCTCTGAAAAGTCAACTATACCAAAGTACATATTGTGTCCTTCAAACCTCATGAAGTCTTGCTTAGACATTTGGACATCACATCCAAAGGCAACATATGTGCCCTCAATCTAACCTTACTTTTACTCCATATTCAGCCTGCACTACTGCGTCTGAAAGCTCATTATAGCATTACATTAGCTTGCTTTAGGACCCACTACAGGGCCTCCGATACCTCTGGTCCTATGTGGCCCCAAGGTTAGCTGGGAATCCTTGTATCCATCAATCAAATGTTCATATGGATCTTGGACATGTACACTGAAGATGAATTCACAAATGTCAAGATGCTGCACTCATCTGTAATGATACATGGCTGGTTCAGCCAAACAGTTATGTAATTGTTTGTGAGGGCGCGTGTTTTTGTGTGTCAGTGTGTGATTTTGTACCCTGGATTTTTGGGCTTAATGAACTGGCTAACCTGACATGTACATAAAAGTACACTGAGTTGAAAAAGCTTTGCTATTGTGTAAAGAGCAGCTTTGAAGTCATTCGACATTGTTAAAGCCAACCATAGGTACAGGCAGAGCTGGTTAGATTACTTACAAATTGTAATCCGTTACTGACTCCAGATTACATGACAACAATTTGAGTCAGTAACGTAATTTGTTACATTACACATTTTAGGTAATATAATCAGATTGCTTTTAGATTACTTTTGATTTAACTTGTTTATCACATTTATTTGAATAGCATTGTCTTGTACCGTAATTATGTAGAAACTACTAAGAGTAAGAAAACGTGCTCCATTCACGTTTTACTTCGTTCTGGTGTAATCTGGAAATGGTAATTTAAAGAACAGTCTTCAATAATTAAAAATGTAAACTATTCTAAAAATATATATGTTTGAGGGGCTATTCTGAAAAACTGAGGAGAGAGGGGAAAAAACTATTTAGTCAGTAAAATCCCCAGCTAGGTTATTATATATACTATATATATATATATATATATAACTCATACAGGTTTATAACAACAACAGAACATAAACTATTCTTATAAAGCAGCCTAATATCGCTTATGTTGCCATTTTTGTAAATCAAACATTAGAAAAATAAAATAAATAATATTAATATTTGTAAAGTAAATAAGAATGAATGCATATTGAATTCATACCTTGAAGACTATTCAGTTTATTTGTACATTTATTTTATACAATGTAATATTTCTTATTCAAAAACTCGCTCACCCTGCTGTTACTTAATAGATTAAGTATTTCAAGTAGGTTGATTTATTTGTTCTATTGTAATTTGTGACTGTTTACTTGTCTTAAGTAGGCAAAAATATTGTCTTTTTTTTCCTCTTGGCTAGTATTTTAAATTCATTGTGATATAGAAATTGATAACAATAATGTCAATGCATCAACATTTTTGATAGGATATTTTTATTTATTTAAAGCTATATATATATATATATATATATATATATATATTAGTGGTGGGCCGTTATCGGCGTTAACGTGCTGCGTCTTATCGGCGATAAAAAAAATATCGCCGTTAATCTATTCTCAAAGTTGGGTTGGGAGCTGGGTCTATACTATGCAAGCTATGATGACTTTCACCCTGATATTTTATCGCGGATGTATACCCAGCCGAACTGCACTGTAGGGGGCGAGAACGAGTCTACGAACTAGAGGCTCGCAGTCCGTGATGGACAGATTGTTAACGGCTGGTCTATGTGGTAATACAATCGGGCAGGACATCCAAACGCTCACCTATCATTCATCGACCTCAAATATGGCTTTTCATCTGAAATATGTATGTAGTAGCAACTTTACATGGCTCAATATGATGTTAACCTAGAGAAATGTGCGCTATTGAAGTGTTTGTGTGGAAGCGCTTTGCTGCAAGACAGGCTCCGTGCGCTCACTTGCTCTTAAAATCTCCGTCATTTTGGTCATACAGATAAGAGTAGCCTAATACATCTTTCGAATCTGTAAAGACTCACGCTTATTTGTGTGCACTCAGAATAACAACGAAACGCTATGCTTTTTAAGCAAACGGGATGCGCTTTAGGTCTCATGTGAACTTGAGCGAGAAACTTGAAACTCGAATATATCTAAAAATACAGTACATAGAAAAATATATCTATAGAGAGTGAAATGTCAAAAAAAAAAAAATAGAAGACGTGTGTGTTAGCATGGATGATTTACATGAAATTTAATCTGTGCAACACTGTGCATAATAAGATGGCTTTCAGTTCAATATAATAACAAAAAACGACATTTTGGGTTTTTATTCAACTAATAAGGTGGGCACGCTGTGATCTGTACTATATTTTTACTGTAATTGACAGTTATCGGCAAAAAAAAAAAAATTAACAACACGGGAGTGGGAGGGAATGGGAATCATTCGTCCGGGAGTGGAACGGGATTTTCCTCCAGTTTTTTCGTGGGATTGGGACGGGAAGAGGTTAAAGTTTGTGATGCATTTTGGAAACAGGAGATGAGCCCTTGGTCTAATGCGCCACCTGGCTTGAGAAACCCGTTCTCAAAGACTTACTTTTAGTCATTATTTGGGTAGCACACATATTCTGAATGCCTTGGGCAGAATTTAAATGAGCCATTTTAATATAGATTAATCTAGATTAATTCCAAAATTAATCTAGATTAATCTAGATTAAAAAATGAATCTATGCCCACCTCTAATATTTATACATATATATATATACAATTATATATTGTATATGACATACAAGAGCCTCTTGGGATACTTCTCAAGTGAGAGCACAATGTTTACCTCTCTTCCTCCAAGGAGGTTGAGGTGGTCAGCTGGGGCTGCTGGGCAGAGCAGCCCCAATTGTGTTCCAGCTCCTTATTCAGGGAATGTCACTTCTCGTACTCGCCAGAATCGGAGTCAGAGTGACGCTCCTGGGCCGAAGACGGATCTGCGGATCGATAGTCTTCGGCCAGAATGCCCTGATGCCAATGGTCCAGGGCCTTGAGGGCCGGCCCCTCTGGGGAAGAGCGGTGTACACTGCATTACACGGTGCCTGTCTCTCCTCAGTGCCCTCAGGAGATCAGTCTGCTAACCCTGCCAGTGTTCTAGGGCACAGCGGTCTCTAGCGAGCGCTTCTCTTAGTCTCTTCCGCTCAGAAATGTAGCGGAGCTGGGAGGCTCGCCACCCCTTCGGGGGTTTCTAGAGCAGCTAGATCGGCCGTCCCCTGACGGTCCTCCGCTCCAGGGCACCGAGCTAGCCGCTCTAAGTACACCAGAGGCCAGTCTCAAGAGACTGGTTCCCTTAGTAAGTCATCTGGCGGTGTGGGAGCCTTTGCCAAGCGTGTCTTATTGGGTCCTGCCTGAGCAGACTCTGGTTCTTTAGTCTTCCTAAGAGATGATGCGGGTCTGAGGACCGTCGTTTCCAATAGGAGACTTCTAAGGCAGTCTTGATGCTACAGCCCAGGACTTATGAGGGCAGGCCCCTCTGGGGAAGAGCGGTGTACACCGCTTTACACGGTGCCCGTCTCTCCTCAGTGCCCTCAGGAGATCAGTCTGCTAACCCTGCCAGTGTCCCAGGGCGCAGCGGTCTCCAGCGAGCGTTTCTCTCAGTCTCTTCCGCTCAGAAATGTAGCGGAGCTGGGAGGCTCGCCACCCCTCCGAGGTCTCTAGAGCAACTAGATCGGCCGTCCCCTGCGGTCCTCCGCTCCAGGGCACCGAGCTAGCCGCTCTAAGTACACCAGAGGCCAGTCTCAAGAGACTGGTTCCCTTAGTAGGCCACCCGGCGGCTTGGGAGCCCCTGCCAAGCGTGTCTCATTGGGATCTGCCTGAGCAGACTCTGGTTCCTAGTCTTCCTTAGAGATGACGTGGGTCTGAGGACCGTCATTTCCAATAGGAGGCTTCTGAGGCAGTCCTGATGCCAAGGCCCAGGACTGGTGAGGGCATGCCCCTCTGTGGGAAGAGCGGGGTTCACCGCATTACACGGTGCCCGTCTCTCCTCAGGACATCAGTCTGCTAACCCTGCCAGTGTTCCAGGGCGCAGCGGTCTCCAGCGAGCGCTTCTCTCAGCCTCTTCCGCCCAGAAATGTAGCGGAGCTGGGAGGCTCGCCACCCCTTCGGGGGTCTCTAGAGCAGGTAGATTGGCTGTCCCCTGCCGGTCCTCCGCTCCAGGGCACCGCGCTAGCCGCTCTAAGTACACCAGAGACCAGTCTCGAGAGACTGGTTCCCCTAGTAGTCTATTCGGCAGCATGGAAACTGCTGCCAAATGTGTCTCGATGGGTCACGCACACTGTAGAACAAGGCTATGTGGCGCTCTGCCGCAGCCTTTCTACGGGGTCACTCCCATGCTTATGGGTCCCGAGCAGGCTCTGGTAATGGAACAAGAAGTGAGCACTCTCCTGAGGGAGGAGACCATCAAGGTGGTCCCTGCTCTAGACAGAGAGTCCGGGTTCTACAGCCGTACTTCATTGTTCCTGGGAAAGGGGTTGCGTCCGTCTTAGATCTAAGCTAACTGAACCGCTCAGTCACACGACTGAAGTTCAGAAAGCTCTCTTCAAGCACGTGTCTCACACCAGATCCGAGGACTGGTGGTCACGAGCGATCTAAAGATGCATACTCCTTCCCCATCACAGGAAGTTCCTGAAATGTGCTTTGGGGGCAAAGCGTATTAATATCGGGTTCTTCCCTTCGTGGCAATATAGGAGCAGCCATCCTGTCGAGGCAGACATCCAGCTCTGCTGGGGCTGGATGCTATGGTACAATCGTGGCTGAGGCTTCGTCTCTACGCCTTCCCCCGATCGCTCAGCTCCTGGGAGTTCTAGAGAGTGTGCGCATGGATGGGGTCCTTCTATTGAAAAACCCTGTTCTGGCCGGGCCGAGTATAGTTCTCTGACCCGATTTCTCTCCTCGACGGCTCTCCATGAGGGATTCCCGTCAGGAGGGATGATCTCATGATCTTTCACCCCCGCTCGGAGTTGTGGAAACTGTGGGTGTGGCTCCCGAGGGGGCACAACTCATAGCCTCTGGTCTCTCAACTGAGGTTGCTGAGACCATCCTCCAATCTAGAGCTCCCTCAATAAGGAAACTGTACGCCCTGAAGTTGAGACTCAGGGTGCGGAGACCGCCAGCTTGATCCAGTTAACTGCCTGTTGGTACAGTGCTGGAGTTCTCGCAGGCCCGTTTCTCCGCAGGGTTAGCCCACTCCACCCTGAAGGTCAACGTGGCGGCTATAGCGACCTACCACGCCCCCCTTGGTGGCCTTTCAGTAGGAAAAACTCTCTATTTAGATGTTTCCTCCGGTGGAGGCCAGGGTGCTTATGCTAAGTAGTGGATCTGGATGTTCTCCTATGACCTCGAGTCCTCTGATCTCCCCTCGCCTTTGGGAATCAAGGCTCACTCAACTTAAGGTATGGCGGCCTCCAAGGCCTTCTGGCAGGTGTACCTGTGCAGGACATCTGTGACGCTGGTGGGTGGTCTCGCCCTAACTTTCCAGGTTCTACGACCTGGCTCTGCGAGCCACTCCTGGCTTGTCTTTTCCCTTGCCATAGCTGTGCATTCCACACACTAAGCAGGGATTTGCAAGTTTGGCGGCGTGGACATCTCGTTCCCCATAGCGTCTCGACGCAGCTCGATGTTCCCGGAGGGGAACGTCCCAGGTTACGTATGTAACCCGAGCAAGACGTGAGACGTGCGGATCCATGTGCAAGCTTTTATTCATAGGCGTGGTTACAAAACAAGCAAGGTTCATTCAGTGGCAAACAGGAACAACACTGGCAAGACAAAGAGTAATCCTAGGGAAAGCGTGGGTCGACGATCGGCGATCAATATCCAACAGGGCAAGGCAAAGGGTTAATCCAGGAAACACAGGCAGGTAATCAGAACACGAGAAAGCAGCCAAGGCAAGACTATAACAACTTTAGAGGGCTCTGTACAATAGCTATCGCTAGGACATACGCTATACAATACTCGGCAGAGGGGAAGAGGAAGTCCATGGTTTATGTAGGCTGTGTGATGTGGGATCAACTGTGCGATTAGTGTAATCAGCTGTGTGTCGTCAGTGCAATGGATTATGGAAAATGTAGTCTTAGTGCAACCGTTAGTGTGGTGCAGGAGTCCATGTGGTGAGCGAGTGACCTCTGGTGGTGAGTAACCGGGAGTGCATGGACAGGATTCGTGACAGCTGGTATAATGCCGTGTGAAAGAAACTGTGAACATGCATGTGTGATGCTTAATTATTGAAATATTTATTTTAATCTCAGTGGTTCTTAAAGCAAATCCATTTGGTGAATAAGGTTTAGATGACAAAAAGTTTTGGAATGCCTGCATTACATGTAACTAAGAAATAGCATGAATATGTGCATTTTAATTAGTTATAATTAATAATACAGGGTTAAAAAAAAACACTGGGTAATAATTCAAATAAAAATGAATGTGTTTATCAGTAATTGATGCAATGTTGAAACCATTCTTAAACCTGAAATTATTTTTGTAAATCCAGTGGTCAAATGCTGTCGACACCTGACTAATAACTGATTTTTTTGTCAATCTCCACAAAACTGGACTTTATATACATACATTGAACAAAATTATAAACGCAACACTTTTGTTTTTGCCCCCATTTTTCATGAGCTTTTAAGACTTCTAAGACTTTTTCTATGTACGCAAAAGGCATATATCGCTCAAATATTGTTCACATATCTGCCTTAATCTGTGTTAGTGAGCACTTCTCCTTTGCCGAGATAATCCATCCACCTCACAGGTGTGGCATATTCAGATGCTAATTAGACAGAATGATTATTGCACAGGTGTGCCTTAGGCTGACTACAATAAAAGGCCACTCTAAAATGTGCAGTCTTATCACACAGCACAATGCCACTGATTTTTTCGCAAGTTTTGAGGGAGCGTGCAATTGGCATGCTGACTGCATTGAATTGAATGTTAATTTCTCTACTATAAGCCGTCTCCAAAGGCGTTTCAGAGAATTTGGCAGTACATCCAACCAGCCTCACAACCGCAGACTACGTGTAACCATACCATCCCGGGACCTCCACATCCATCATCTTCACCTCCGAGATCGTTTGAGACCAGCCACACGGACAGCTGCTGCAATAATCGGTTTGCATAACCAAATAATTTCTGCACAAACTGTCAGAAACTGTCTCAAGGGAGCTCATCTGCATGCTCATCGTCCTCACCGGGGTCTCAACCTGACTACAGTTTGTCGTCGTAACCGACTTGAGTCTGGCACTTTGGAGATGTGTTCTCTTCACGGATGAATCCCGTTTTTCACTGTACATGGCAGATGGCAGACAGTGTGTATGGTGTTGAGTGGGTGAGTGGTTTGTTGATGTCAATGTTGTGGATCGAGTGGCCCATGGTGGCGGTGGGGTTATGGTATGGGCAGGCGTATGTTATGGACAACGAACACAGGTGCATTTTATTGATGGCATTTTGAATGCACAGAGATACCGTGATGAGAACCTGAGGTCCATTGTTGTGCCATTCATCCACGACCATCATCTCATGTTGCAGCATGATAATGCACGGCTCCATGTTGCAAGGATCTGTACACAATTCCTGGAAGCTGAAAACATCCCAGTTCTTGCATGGCCAGCATACTCACCGGGCATGTCACCCATTGAGCATGTTTGGGATGCTCTGAATCGGCGTATACTACAGCGTTTTCCAGTTCCTGCCAATATACAGCAACTTCGCACAGCCATTGAAGAGGAGTGGACCAACATTCCACAGGCCAAAATCAACAACCTGATCAGCTCTATGCGAAGGAGATCTGTTGCACTTTGTGAGGCAAATGGTAGTCACACCATTTGACTGGAGCTGACTGGTTTTCCGACCAGTTCATTGTGAATTCATTATCAATTCATTATGAATAAGTTATTGCTATTGTGTGAAAATATGTAATCATGTAATCCATAAAAAAGTAACTGTAGTCTGATTGAGTATTTAAAAAAAAAATGTAATTTACACTAATTGCACGTACTTAATTTTTGGAACATGATTACGTAATCCAGATTACATATAATCAGTTACTACCCAGCTCTGGGTACGGGTAATATCACATGATGAGTAGCTGACAAAAATATTTCAGCAATCCATTCTGTAGTTTTTATTTTCTTCTTTATCTTCTCCTTTCATTTATTTATCATGCTATTATTTCGTGAATAAGCAAAGAGAGAGAGAGATCAAGATTAGATGCTGTTCTTTATCAGCAAATCAAAGCATTTTTTTAAACTTCTTCAAACAGGTTTCTCAGAATGATCAATGATTGGTTAGACAAACAGATAGCCCCACCCCCAAAGTAATGCAATTGTTTTTTGTTGCTATGTTAGGCTGGTGAGCAGATCAAACAAACAAAGGCCAATATGGGAAGCCAAATAACCCAAAAGTGGGAAAAAAACAGCACATAATTAAAGAGTTTGTGCCACGCTAACACAGCTCATTCGACTGACTTCTCTTGCTAATCAACCCATGAAAGGCCTAATCAATGCATATTAAATACTAATACAATAATAATGCAATAGTTGATTTTTCTAGCTTTAAGTTCATGTCTGTTAGCTTTAAGCTCATTTGTATGCTAGTGTGCTCCTAAAAAAAATGGGCTTTTAGCAGATATACACATTTTAAAACCTTTCTTTCCAGGACCAGCCATCTGCACTATAGATTTATGTTAAATAAAAATGTATCTCAAATGAGAATGTCCTGCCCCTTACAAGCAAACAGCATGTAACAAATCATGATTCATAACTGATGTAACAAAAGTATTTTAGGACGTTAGGAAAATAGGATGTGCCTTTAAATATGTCCCACCCAAACCTTGCATTCTTTAAACTGAGATAGGAGCATTATAACAGAAAACAAATCCATACTTAATAAAAATCAAAGCCATCCCTGCATCTCTAAAGATCCCTGTCTCTGCACTGTCGTTCATTACTGTTTCAGTTTCATCTCAGAACCTATTATTTCCAGACATGCTCCTTACTCTGTGTTTGTCTGACCTTCTGTCTTTCCCACCTTATTTCAAGCTTCTTTTCTCCAGAGGTGGTTTAGTGTTTGATTTATTTGTGCTGCTCTTCTGTTGTTACTGACAGCTGCTTACTGATGTATTTAATGGACATGAATATTGGTAAGACATTATTCAAACAAGAAGTATTAATAAAAAAAATAAAAATAAAATTGTACACAGACATGTATGAAGGTTTATGCACAGGTGTAACATTATTTTATGATAAATGGTTGATATATTTTGACTGTTCACATTCAGTGACCTGTATCTATCAATAATGTGAACAGCTGCCTTAAAATGAGCTGAACAAATTATATTAGTCTAAGTTCTGAAGTTCCTTGACATTTTACTGAGATTGTCAGTAACACATTATTATAGGGACCGGTTCTCATGATTAACTAGCTGCCTACTAATATTTTGGCTGTTTATTAGTACTTATGAAGCACATATTCTGCACGACCATTTTCTACATCCCTAATCTTACCCAATACCTAAACTTAACAAGTACCTTACTAATTATTAATTAGCAAATTATGAGTTTATTGAGGCAAAAGTCATAGTTAAGGACCTGAAAATAAAGTGTGACTAGATCATCACAATATATATAATGTGAAAATGTAATTGTTAGATCATATACCTTTGGACCCTTAGAATTGTTCTCACATTTTACGGCATCAATGCGGTGGCCCTGGACGTTGCAACCCTAATGTGCTAACACCGCTCAGTTGTGATATGTAATACATTTACAAAGCTATTGTTTCAGCTTTGGGGAATAATTTATTAAAGATTCAATATTGCTTTCATTGAAGTTATGATATGATTATGATATGATGAAGATATTTCATATAAACTTATGATTTATACTTTATCAACGACTCGTCCAGCGACCATTCACATCAGTATATCTTTAACAATTTTGTGTATCTTGCTTCGTGGCCAACAATAAAAACAAACAAAATTAGTACTTTATTAAAATTGAGCTGGCTAATGTGATATTTGGCAAATAGTTTAAAACTTGAAAAATCACACAGCCCAAGACATCATTCTTTATAAATGAAACAAGGTTTATTTGCTAACTGTTATTCTACAATACTGCGTTAACATACTAAAACACATATACACACATACACATATGCACACACATAAGGAGTTTTGTGGTTTGAAGAGAGTTTTAAGGCTATCACTCTTTTACTATCTCATAACTTTACCAGAGGAAGATCACAGCAGAGACTTCGCTATCTTTACTGCATACAGATCAATTCACCAGCAACAATAAGACAATAGAGATTTGTTTGGTCTACTTGCGTTCAGTTGAGTTATCAGCTGATCTGGTGTTTCCGCGTGTTTCTTGGTTGTTGGTTCACTGGATAAACCCTCTTGTGATTGGCGGTTGCCTGGTTCCTTTGTGACGTGATGACGCTGTTAGGAAATTTGTTTTAGAGTTCTTACTGCTTCAGGCGTTAAAGTTCTTCAGTGAGACCTTTGTCGAAGTCTTTGAGTTCTTTAGGTTCGTCAGCCTGATGGTAAAGGCGGTGATTGAGCGCGATCAAATGACGAACCCGAAGTTCCAGTGAGCGAGAGCAAAAAGCTTCTGTGTCCATTTTAAACGGACTGATTTCAGTACACCCACGAAAGGCTTCTACCAATCAGATTGTCCTTGTTGGGCGGAGCCCCGCCCATACTGTTTATGTTGGACATACGTAATCTAATCTGTGATCTTGCATGTGGAGAACTCTAAGAGTTTAATACTTATGTAAAGTGTTATCACATGCTTATCCATTTATAAAATCACCAAATCTGTTGCACCACTGATTTGTAATCATCTTGAGCATTCGTATGAAACTAAACACTAGTTATAACTTTACAGGAAAGCGTAATACGTCACAGGTTAAGAAAATGCCATATGTTCCACTACGCATACATAAAGTACAACATTAATATATATTGTCTCTTGAGTATATATATATTTTTTTTCTATAGTAGCAGTAGTTACTGGTTGTCCTTTAGAAATCCTCTATGTAGGCTTGAATTTCTTGGTCTGTTCCAGGAGATTAACAAAAACAAAAAAATCCTATAAAATTCGAGAGTACGAAAGTGCTTTCCAGGGGTCAGGAAGTAATTTCCTGTGGAGGTCTGGGGAGCGTTTGTCAACGTATAACTGTTCTTTTGTAGATTACGTCAGTGACTTATGCGTTACTGTTCAGGAGATCCTGGAGTTTGTGGTTGCTGTCCTATCTCCAATTAAGAAGTTCCTTTCTTCTGTGTTTATTTATGGTAAACCAGTCAGGAACAACGATGCAATTATATTCCTAAGTGGATTTTATCGTGTTCCCTTGATGTGTGAGAGTCTATGGTAATGTGGGCCTGTCTACTCAAGTTCTACACATATATTCCCTTGGGTTTTTCATAGCTTAAGCATCTCCCCCAATATCAATTAAAAGTGTTATCTTGCCATCTTTGTTTTCCTCCGATTTGTACAATGTATTTTTTAAGACAGGCGCTGCTGGCATTCAAATAATCCACAAGGTAGTACAAACACGTGAATTCTGGTGTGATGATTTAGACTCAAATCCGAAATGTATCCAATTCAGGACCAAATGAAAGTAGAGCAAATCGGATTTGAAAGGATTTGTTCACATGACTCAGATTAGTGTCACATGTATACAAATATTCAGATATGGCCTGCCTACACCCTGCCGTTTAAAATAGCCAGTGACAATAAAAATCTGTTCTTCATCGCCATAATCCCACAAAATAAATCGATAAGTAAATAAGCAAACGAATGATCAGATAAGCATTTTTTAGTAATATGAGGAACGAGAGAAGTGATAAGCACCTGTGAAACAGAGTGCAACTCGCTTATCTGTGCCAAATCATCTACATTATTTATTTATTGATTGGTAGAATAATTAGTTTGTGCCATTTTGTTAATGTAAACCCTTTATTCCAGCCATCTCATAATAAATTTTAGTCAGGAACTGTTCATCGAATGAAAGCTGTATCCACTTTAAACTCTTGTGTTTTCATCTGCCTCTTCTAAATGCCCCTCTCCAAAATGTAAAAAAAATGTTTTAACTCGCTTTGCTGCTGGTGTCTGATTCCAGCACACCTCATACACAGAGCTAATGGGCTGCTGGGTTATTCATAACATCCCAACAGATGCGTAAATGCAAATGGACTAGATAAATGCATGTTATCTTTATATATGTAACTTTTAAAGTTCTACCTATATGTTAAATATGCAATAACCAAAGCCTGCCAAAATGCCTGGCTATCTATCTATCTATCTATCTATCTATCTATCTATCTATCTATCTATCTATCTATCTATCTATCTATCTATCTATCTATCTATCTATCTATCTATCTATCTATCTATCTATCTATATATCTATCTATCTATCTATCTATGTGTGTGTGTATGTGTAATGAACAAGTTGAGAAAATACTGTCAATACGTGCTATTTACAAAGGATTATAACAGAGGCAAATAAATTATAATTTTGGGTTTCCATACAAATAAAAATAAAGTTGTATAATGTAAAAACCTTAACAAATCTCATAGAACTTATAAAACTCCCATAAAATCTCATAATAACACTGTAACGGTCAGAAATAAAATCACTATCAGAAAGCATCTCCCAAAATAAAGAAATCAATGATCAATCGACCTTCCTCATGCTTGAATTTATGCTCCAAAAAACTACCTAAATTAATTGTAATATAGAAATGAAAGACGTGCTTATCACATAAGTTGTGTGTTCAAATCATTGAATGCCTGACTAGCATTTTAATGTATTTAAAAAAAATAAATGTCATGTGCCACATCTTATTAATTAAAAACTCAAAGACCTATAAATGTGTCACAGTGGGGAAACTAAAGGATGCATGTGTGCATGAGAGTGTGGGAGATTAGTTGAAGGGCTAAACCCTCCACAGAAGAGTCATCAGTCTTTTCAGCACATCCGTCATGGATTTCAGGCATCGGAGAAAAGTATGCGTGTCCGTTTTGTGTCTTTGTGAATAGGATTGCGACCTTCACGGAGAGAACATGCAGCCCTGAAATGATTTACAAGTCTGCTCTGAGTGAGAGTGGGAAGGAGGAGAGGAAGGGTGAGACAGAATGACACAGAGGCAAAAAGGAGAAGCAAAGTCAGAGATTTCCAGCTATTGATCCAGGTGGGAGTGTACGGAAACCCGAAGGCCCTCCAAATGAAGGACGTCCCACCGCAGCCGACTGTATGCCAGTAATGTGACCCACTAACCACTTGTAATTAAAACAAAGGGACCAGTGCCAGGGGGTGGGCTGACTGAATGAAAAGTGAGCGGTGGCTCAGGAGAGGCTAAATTGGGGATCGCAAATGCAGCTGTGGAAAAAGGCTGGCGTGAGGAGCTTCTGGCAGGCGGGAATCAAGACCGAAGGGGCTGATTTACAGGAAAACTTTCCGCTTCATTAATGCTGTCAGTGAACTTAAATGGCCCGATATGTGAGACGATCGTTCCTCTTCAACTCGCGCTGTTTTCTCCTGTCTCGGGTTTTCTGTTATCATTCTCGTTCTCTCTGGCTGTTTGTTTTTGACAATCTGCAGTGTCTCCGCAGAACAGATTAAAGAGGATTAGTGATGTAAATCTGTTAATGAATCTAAGATTCAAATAACATTGTGTTGCCCTTTATGCAATCTCTCCTTCAGAACTTCCCTTTTTATTACCAACATTTTACACAAATCTAATTATGAAAATGAGCAGTGCTATTTTAGTATGATTGAGGTATTATTATAGTGTTTTATTTTTATATTTTCTGTTTTCATTTCAAATTTTCGTTAAAGTTTTAGTAATTTAGTTTTTGTAATTTTGTATCGTTTTTGTTAGTATATGAGAGTGGTGGGCAATGATTAATCACATCCAAAATAAAAGATTTTTGTGGACATAATATATGTGTGTTTACTGTGTATTAGTGATGCGCGGATGAGCTAAAACATCACCCGAATCCACAGCTTCAAATAAATTATCCACTCGCCAACCGCCCGCACCTATATTTTTGTCTGATTTAGATAACTGCACCCAACTCGCACCCGTTTGTCACATTCAGGGGTTGTATGGTCATGAAAAACCCTAATACTAATATATGTATATAGTATTGTTTTCATGATAGAACATCTTGTTCTATTTCGGTTATTTAAACGTATTTAAGCTGATGTATGTTTTGCCGTAGATTTAAAATTGTTTGAAGAAAGAAAATGAGCAAGATTAAACAAAGACATATTTGACAGATTAATTAATAATTGTTTGACCTCACTTAAATGGTGTTTGGATCACTCATCTATATGTATTTCTTCCCCCGCAGGACAAATGACATAGGATGAACACTGCTGGTCATCTCTGTCTGTCTGTGCTGTCATCCCTTTTTGCACTGACCTGGGCCGTGGAGCCGCTGGGTCAGGCTGTCCCCTGCTCCTCTCTGGTGGCTGGGGTCTTATACGGCTCCTTCTCTCTCAGGGACCTCTTTCCCAGGCCGTCGGCTCTGACATCTGGATGCTCCTGGACTGTGGAGAACCCTGACCCCACAAAGTACTCACTCTATTTCCGCTTCAATCGCCATGCCGGCGCCTGTTTAGCTTTTTCCCCGCTGGTGCTGCCCCTGGACCACTACCTCTCAAACCAGACCTGTGGCCCCCCAGACCAGCCCACCTTCCCCTCGGACCCTGAACCTGTTGAGCTTTGCATGGTCCCAGGACCCCACACCTTCCTGCAGTTCGATAAGAACTTTGTGCAGCTGTGCCTGACCACTCATCCCAACAAAGAAGGCAACAACGGAGATGGGACGCCTGAGGGCCAAGCCCCCTTGTCAGTGGAAACTCTGGACTTCCGGCTCGTAGAGGTTCTGCTCATTAATAATGAGAATTCAAGTCAGTTCACGTGTGGAGTCCTGTGCCGATGGTTCGAGGAGTGCTTGCACGTTGGCTCAGGCTGGGAAACCGAGAGCTGCAGTATTACCCAGACGGGATGTGTTTGTCCTAACATTTCCCCTCCGGTCTCCCTTCTGCCCACTGCGCCCCACAACCACTCTTTAGACCCCAGCGTGAGCGTGTTACAATCCCCACCCGATGACTGTTGCGTCACACAGCTGCATTCAAAGAATGGCATCGCTATAGCACCCAGGGATGTCCGGCAAGGTAAGCCAAGCTTATTTCTGACCAGCTGTTAGCGGTTTCATTTACAGCCTGCTCCATTAAATTCAATCAAGCTGCTTTACAAGCTACTTTGTTTGATTTGGTAACCATGGGCTCGTTTTGGATCACAAGCAAATTGTTTCACTTTCAGCTTGATTTGATTTGGAGAGCTCATTTTATATTTCAATCATTAGCCTCTAATTACAAAAGAGAAAGTAACTTTAAAGTGCTTAGAACTGCCTCCAATCAGGATAAGTGTTTGTGATAAAATAGTAATCAGTGACTCCCCTTGTTTGCACTGTTTGGTCCTGCTGATACTGGGTGGGGAGACAACACCTCCAAATGTGTGTTACTTAATCTGTTACATTGTGTTCTAACTGGGTGTGACTCGAAAAGATTCTAGTGGCAAGTAATCTATCAGTAAAATCTGAAATTTTTGTGTTTTTTATGCAAGGTTAGGTCTGGCACTCAAATTTCATTGGCTAAGCAGCGTTTCAAGAGCTCTGATATTTAGTGCAGCAATTGGGACTGAATAAATTCTCGGTATAGTAAGATTTCAGGGACTCTTTCTGCAAGATATATTGCTAAGCCAGTAGATGGCAACAAATAACTGTATGATAATGACTCATTGAATTATTAAACTGATTATTAAATACCCCTTATTCAATCAGGAGTAAATACGTCATTAATTCACTGAACCACTACTTCATTCAGAAATATAGCAAGTTGACAAGTTTCAGAACATTTATTCTAGCAAACTATTTCTTACTTTTTCTGCTAGGAATGGGCATTTTCTAAAAAAAAATTTATTCAAATATTTGGGCTCATAAAAAAACGAATATTCAAATATTTGTTTATTTAAATGAGGTTTAAAGAGAAAGTATTTGTAAGCTTTTGTCACGATTTCTGAACAAGCTTATAGCCGTTACACAACAAAGTTCTACAACAACATCACGTAATATTGCAAGGTTTTATTTTGGTTGAAAACATATGTAAACAAAAAACTAAAAAAATACATGAAATAAAGCATTCAAGATCAAGCAGAGCAAATGGAAAAATCAAGCAGACTGTGCCAACTACAGTACAGAACATAGGTTACATATAAGTGAGACAGCCCTTATTGTGTTTACATTGTTTCACATATTAATTCTGAGAGAAACAAAAATATCCACATGCTCGGGTGAAAGTTTATTCCTCGGTCTGATAACAATATGAATGTGTGCTAACAGTTTCTTAGCACTTTGTGTTAAACCACTCTCCCTCGAGAAAACATTATATATATATCTCTAGATCATTTCACTATCAGATAAAATCTCTTCTCGGCTCAATCGGAGTACAGCTGTGCTTACCTGCAGTCTTGAATTTTGTGATGGACAGCTGTCTTTCCTCAGTCGACTATGTTTGGATTTAATGTGATTTCTGTATGCTTTGGGGTTGTGGGTGGATATAGAGGTAGAGGACAGTTCATGAAAATTGTTGATGAATGTTAAATATATATTTATATATTGCTATTATTCGGGTCAACTTTCCCCTCTGGCCCCCGCTTTTGTTTTTTTTAAATCTTCCCCGATATAAGCTGCAGGTTATTAGAGCCATAGGCAATCAACGCCAATGATAGACTTGAATTATCACAGGTCACATATAGAATCATTCTGCTTGTGTTTCCAATTGAGAGACAGAGAGAGTCAGAAAGTGTGTAATTGACGCTGAAAAAGAAGCGATTAGGGTAAAGTGAGAATGAGAGAATGTGTAGGCTATATGCACACATGCTTCAGCCGGGTATTTCCTGGCACGCTCTAGAGCCTCTCAGCTAAAGCCACTGAGTTGTATCCTCCCTTGAGTCAGCATGCTGATTGGCTGTGCCAGACAGGAGGACACTGCCAATATGCCGGTTTCAGAGATGCAGCCTTCTCCTGTGCCCGCAAAGATTGCCCATCCAAAGGCCTTCTTCTCAAAGCTGACATCACTGACACCAGCCAATTTCAAGCATGGAGAGTTCTTCTCTTGAAAGATGTTGACAGTATTTTTAGGTGTATATTGGGAGATATTTTTCCTGTAATTAGGCCACTCTGGGATAGAGGAAATATAGCATCCAACACAGTTATTGCAAATGATTCAAAGTCATAACAAATTATGCAGAAAATTAGAGCACTCGGGCATATAGGTCTCTTTAACTACTATGCAATGTAAGAATCAACCTAATATTGCAATGCGGAAGTAAGCTAGTTGTTTTCTGTGAATATGTGAGACTTAATTAGCCCCTATAGGTACATAACTAGAGAAATAACTTAAGTGTATTAAACCATATCAGTGGTTCTCCATGAAACCATATCATACAAATCAGTGTGTTTATAATTATGACAATACATTAAAATAATATCAGGGTTCACAATATCAAGCAGCATAATGAGCTCTTTTTTGCAGCTAAAAATAACTGGAAACGAATGACATTGGAAGCCTTGCAATTTACAAATGGCTGAACCTGTTCTTATGGTAAAAATTAAATACAAATAAGGTGGATGCGATAATTAGACCCACAAGGATTCTGTACACTTGTTTTAGCAAATCTACTGAAATCTGTGGAATAGGTTTGACAATTAAAAAAAGTACACTTAAATGTTTATTAATGTTTTACAGTAATTAGTTGATTTTTGTAAAAATATGATTAACATACTGACAAATGTTGGAAAAATGTTGATTGAAAATATTATTAAAACAATCATGTATTCTCACATGAGGTCAGGGCTTCCATCGTATCTTCATAGATGTCACCTAATAAAAGCTTTTTATTTTTACATGAAGTGAGTCTTTATCTTTAAATATACTCATTTTATTGTACCAGTGCTCACCTATTGTTGTCACAACACAAATTAAAATAACTAAGTATGCCTTATACCGAAATGAACAAATTTTCTTAATAGCAACTGAAATTTTCAGCCAAACGTATACACATTCTGCCACTTATTTAAAACATCTTTTTTTTTAACATGTTTCAAATCCACTTGTTTTTGTACAGTTTTGTATAAGACGCCGGTCTTCATATTCTGCAGGGCCTTCATCAGAGGCGGGTTTTACATTTTCTACCATAATCTTCGTATGTTGAACTGCAATTCAATATTTTTGTTTGGATGGGAGATGAACCCACCACAGACACAATGTGTTTCTGTGAACTGTCACCATTCCTTGGTGTGCAAAATATTTAATTACAGGCGTGTTATCTGAAGGCTTAATTTGACTAATTATTTAATTGTCTTCAGGCCTAGGTATTTCTTGCTCATCTCTGGATCAGAGACAATCCCTATACTCAAAGCCCACGTGAGCATGGAACTTCCCACTCCTCAGTGTGCCACAGTCTTGAGATTAGGTTGGCAAGGGTGGAAAAAAATCAACATGTTATGGCATATATTCTTGTTATGCTAATGTTGTAGCTTAATAGAGGTTAATTGCTGTGATTGCATGTGTATGATGTTAATCTAGTTTCCTGTAGACTGAAACATCAGCTTGCAGGCAGAAGAAGCCAGATAACCATTCTGCATTATCTATTGTGCTTGAGTTGATGTTGATATAATCACTATTTAGTTGTTTCTTTTATCCATGAAGCACCTTGTGCATTGTGCTTTTCTGGTGGTCCCTGTCTGTTCCACATAAACAGTGAATGTTGTGTGTTTGTGTATATACTGCACAGATATTTAGTGAATGTCAAATTTAAATTGACTTAATTGCAGGCATTATTAGAAACACACTGTCAGATACAGAGGCATTTGTAGGCTGAAATTGATCGTAACGTCTGACAGCTCATAAGCTCTGCCGTTCTCAATAGTTTTAGTTTATAGCCTTTCTATTTGTCCGGAGTTTTCAACAAGGTACTTTAGGGGTTTCCTGCCATTTTGAACTTTTGATAGCTTTATATCTCACAATTGCGTCTTTATTTCACACTATGTAACTTTATTTAAAATTATCAATTTAAGTTGCAACTGTTTTCTAATAGAAATATTACATTGTAATTTATTTTCACAATGAAATTTATTGTTGTTATTTATTTATATTACTTCTCTTTTGTTTTACTCTCACAATCAGTTTTAATGACACAAATGTGACTTTAAATGACACAAAAAATATTTATTTCTTATTTCAAATGTTCTTTCACTAATATTAGTATATAATTCTTAAAAATGCAAGCATCATTATGCCAGTAAATAACATGGGTAATTGTTAAATTAGTAACATATATTTTCTTCCATATTGTGATGATGAATTTTACAATGTTAATTATTTTAATAGTTTATTTTATACAGACTTTCTATGAAAGTACTATATATGGTATAAGGTTCTTGCTATAAAAGTCTTGCTGTTTTTTTTTTTTTCTCAACCTGTCCTTGTGTTGGCTGAGTGACTGGTTTGGTGGTCCCTGTGTTCTGTAAAGGTTGTAAAGCCCTGATATTTGTCATCAGAAATACAGTAGAATGTCACTGGTTTGCTGAATTACATGCAGAGAAGCCAGTTTGGTTCAACGTTTGAGCTGCGAAATTGTGTTGATTTTCTGATGTTTCTCAGAATTGTTTGATCTGTACACCTTATGTTGGTCTGAGGGGAATATTGAGTCTTTCTTTGAGTTTTGACTATGCTGCTTTTTTTACCCAGCTGGCATTGGAGCGCACTGTCTGTTACATCATTGACATATGGAAAGGGTAATGAATACAAGGTGAATATAACAGAGGTTATATGAAGCATGAAAGACATCATTAGACGCTATTACTATGAATTAATCTGGGTGCGTCTCTCTGAATTCTTAAAATACATAATTGGTAATTGTGATGTCAGTGTAGGTTCCAGACAGGAGTAAAAGATTAGCATTGGGTCTGCAACTAATGATAATTTTTTTAAATGTTTGATTTTTCAGTTGGTAGTAGATATATTGTTTCAGCCCTAACAAGCATAGCTGCTAGCCTTACTACGCTTACTAATATAATATATTCCCCCAAATAGTACAGCTTTACCTAGTAATATAGTATTAGCAAAATAACAAAACAGTTTACTTCTTTGTAAATTGAAAACTATATTGCACAACTTTTTATATAAAGTTGGATATAGAAGTATTTCCACCTGTATCTGTATACACTTACGTAAAACAATATGTAATATATAGCACATCTTAAATGTGTGATTGTTTCTATTAGTGTTACAAATGTAAACTGTAATTTGCTAAATGCAACTGTTATGCATGACAATATTAAGATATTCTAAACACTAACATCATGATTTTCTGTAAAGCTGCTTTGAAACAATATGTATGTATGAATAACATTGACTTGACAACTTGGGTATCACAGTGTGTTTACCTATGTGACAATACAATCAGTTGAGGTAATAATTAAACATTTTGTCCTTTAATGTCCTCCTTAGTCTTCTGAAGTCTGAGTCATTTTAGTGAATCCTTCATCTGGATGATTAATTTCAAATGAGTCATTGTTCTGTAGATTCAGTGTTTTTTTCAAGCATCAGCTACATTTAGCTTAACTGTAGCACTACTTGAATCTGAGTAGTGTGGGCATGGCATACCTAATCGTGAGTTTGGCCCACTCTGGATACTGTCCATCAACCACCTGTACTGTTAATGTGCCGTCACATTTACCACTGTTTGGCAATTATATTTTTTTTTGTGGGGTAATTCCAGTAGTTGCAATAGTAATCCACACAATTTTGAATGCTATGTAAGGACAAAGTATTTCCTGACACAGATTTTGCAACAGGATCATACTAATTTGTCACTTTGTCTAGCAAAAGCTGCTTGGTTTGTATGTTTTTGTAAGATGTGCTTCATACATTACTATACAATTGACCATGGACCTTTTTGTCTGTGAAATTCATGGAACAAATTGATTTGACCACTGAGTTCTAAGGGCTACCATGCCGCTTAAAGTTGGAAGTGGGCCTGTTCTCAATTTTTAGACTGATTCAGCCTCAAAATAGTTCAGCGGGTAAATGATTTTGAATAATAGCTGACAACAAATTCTGAAATAATTCAAATAGCTGCTCTTTTCAGAGATAGCAGGGTGCCTTCACCACCTGCGCAACAATTCATTTTCCCACAGTACTGTTCTAGCTTCATAACGACTGGTATTTTCTCTGCTACACATACATGTAGCTAGTGACTTTAGCAATACAACTGTTGTTAAAAGAAAGAAGATGGACTGAATGATAGTCTGACTAGTTTTATCAACTTCAGTGCCCACACACTCTCATGATTGCACAATTTCTGTCTCTCTATTTGGACTCGAGACCTTGAATCAATATAGCTCACTCTACTCTGGTTAATAAGTGTGCTTCTGAGTATGCTTGTGCCAAGAGAGACTCACAAACTGTTAGCCAGCCTCCCAGTGCTTCTACTTGTGACACAAATTTGCATAACATTAGGGGAAGGCCAGCTGATTTTCTGTGTGCATTCCAATATCTAGGCCCACATGGAATATATGCAATTTTATTTGTATTTTGTTTGCATTTCCTGAGCTTGTTGTGAATTGTGAATGGGAATTCACCTTAAATGGTACTTAAATCAGTAAAAAGTCATCTTAAAATGATATGTATCTTTAAATAATATATTTCATAATCAAATCATTAAAATATGAATATTTAAATATACTAAACCTAACATGATCAAACATTTTAAATCTGTAGAAATCTGCAACATTTATCCTCAAAACAGTTGTGGATACCATATATAGATATTATAACAATAGCACTTATTTAGAGCATTTGAGTGCTTATTGAAAGCCTATCTACAGGTAGTATTTGTGTTGATGTGTGAACAGTATGTGTGTATATTATGTGGAGCTGAGGCTGCAGTGTTGTTGTTTGAGATTTGTTAGCAGTGGCAGTGTGATTATGATGGATGGAAGAGTCCTCTCAGTTAAGCTCCTCCTTTCAGCTGATCTGAACTGCAGGGGCGGAGGATGAGGGTTGCTCCATGATCCGAGTCTTGCTTTTCACTGACCTTCTGTCCACACACGGTTCCTCTTGACCAAGAGATCCAGTAGGTTAAGATCAGGGTCGTTGCTGCTGTCTCTTACACCTTTTAGAGAGGTGTTCTAATCCTTAGTTTGGCTTTCTTTTCTTTATCACTTTTAAAAAAAGGTTTTTTTCAGAGTCATATAAGTCATCCCACAGTCATGGAAAAGCTGCAAATACAAAAGTCTCTTTTTCAGAACCCATGGTTCTTTATTGTATAATTGATGCATATTCTGAAATCGTTTGACACTCAGTGTCTTGCACATAAGTTAGCTATGTTTTACCAGTGTTGTCAGGAGATTTTCAAAATGGTTTCATTTGAAAGAAGTAGTGTTTCACTGAGAGGGAATGCATATATTTTTGAGAAATATCTTTTTTTACCACCTTAGTATCAACTATACAGAAACCTTAGGGCTTGATTTGACAGACATGTTTTTTAAATATAAAAAGCCTCTCTACACATTCACAATTTTTTTTTCTATGTCTATGTAATTTTCTAAAATGTTTAATAATTATATTTATTAAGCGTTTATTTTGTGTAGAATAAATCTAGCTTGCAAGTCATACTTTTCTTTTGTTTGTTAGCTAATTGATATTTGTTTTTTGTTTTTTTTAGTCTGTTATTTTAGATCTGCGGTCACCAGACACTGTCCTGGAGGGCCGGTTTCTTGCAGAGTTTAGCTCCAACCCTAATCAAACACACCTGAAGCAGCTAATCAATGTCTTACTATGTACTTTTTTGTTTCAGCCGCCATATTTAGGATCTTGCAAAGCCTCTCCTTGGTGATCAGAGATCAAAATAACACTTCAACAACAACGAAAAACAATGGTATAAAAAAAGGTTTATATCCTTATTTACTGTGAAGCAAACTGCTGACTCCACTAAAGTCTGGTGAACATTTACCAATTTGACGTTTGCTGATATTTACATCTACTAGCTCATACACAATCTCTTTCCATACACTCAGGAAAGTTTCAGTTAAATTCTCATCTGTCAGAGACATGCCCATCGGCACGACTCCATCTACCGCACCCGGCCTGGATTCCTGTGTACTCACTTCTAGATTCTGGGCTGAATCAATCTAGCCAGATGCCACAGCCGTAACTTCCTACACTCCTGCATCCATGCCGGACTCGGCCCGTTGCGCAGCATGCCAGACTTAGCCCAGTTTAATTTCTTTATATACTGTGCTGTTCATTAATATTTAAATTAATATCGTTACCTAGACAAAACGTTTACTTTCATTTTTATTATATAGATTATAATATATATTATAACACAATATAAATCTCTAAACATCTCATTATGAAAGGAACTCGTATGCAAGTCCATTAAAGAACTTGCTTGATCAAGCTGGCATGAGGAACATTTATTTACGCAATTTATTTTCAAAACCGTGCAATTACAGCACAAAACTTCAGCAATACAATAAGTGTAGATGAAATATTTAACATTTTGTAAAATTACCCATGCATTTACTTGAATTAATTAGGAATTTGTACATAAAATTGGACTGTAGCATTTAATAAATAATGGTTAAAACATAAAAAATATAAAAAGGTGTTTTGAAACCCATTAGTACATTTTTTGAATTAAACATTTTGTACTTTGCAATTAATTTAAATAATTTCCTAACTGTTACTATGAATATTTTTTAAAGGCATTTAGTAAATCACATCCATTGGAGTTCAATCATTACAGACCAGTGTCGTTTTAAGAAACTGGTCCAAAATTAAAATGTTCCATATGTTACACACAAGCAGAAAAGAGGTACAGATGACGCAGTGGCCTGTCTTCAGCATTGGTTGCTTCAACACTTGGACACCCCTGGAAATTATGCTAGACTTCTTTTTATTGAATTTTGTTTTGCCTTTAATTCGATTCAGCGTCATCGGGTTATTAAGAAATTACAGGGCCTGCAAGTTGATATAACATCAAATGAAATAACATATAGCATATAGCTTTTAACTTATAGTTTTAGTTACTTTTTCTTATTTGAAAGTTGCTTTGGATAAAAGCGTCTGATAAATTACTAAAAAGTAAAAAAATGTAAATGATGACAGAATTCTAAGTTAACTATACTTTTAAGAAAAGTGTTAGAAAAAAAATCACTAGCTATCACTGTACAGAAAAATAACTTTGAATGCCACAATAAAATGCTTGAAAAATACAAATTCAGAAGATCCATAGCTTCCTGTTGGTCAGGTCATCTCTTAATTTCAGATTCATCCTAGTTGTTGCAGACAACATTGTTTTAAATGTTATAATCATGGTCAGTGCAGACATTTACTTGAACTTACTTTCTCATCGACTCTAACTGCTCCGTTCTAGTCCAGTCAGAGAAGTAGTCTAGTCAAGTCACCTTTATTTATATAGTGCTTTAAACAATACAAATTGTAACAAAGCAACTGCACAATATCAAAAAAGGTAAATGGTGTGTCAATAATGTAAAATGACAAGATTTAACACTCAATTTTCAGCTGAAGGCATTTCATTATTGAATTTAGTGATGGCATCGTCCAGCTCAGTTTAGTTGAAATAGTATCTGTTCAATCAAGTCGATGATATCACTGGAAATGAAGTGTCCCAACTAAGCAAGCCAGAGGTGACAGCGGCAAGGAACAAAAACTCCATCGGTGACAGAATGGAGAAAAAAAAACATTGGGAGACACCAGACTCAGTCGGGGGGCCAGTTACCCTCTGGCCAGACGAATCAGCAGTTTGTTCCAACTGCAGCAAAGTCAGAATGTAATGGCTCAAATGGTTCCAGTGGTCTTTTCCTGATGGCTGTCTAGGTGACGGGGTCCTCACTGGGGATCTGTCTCTGGGCCTCTCTATTTTTATGCACGTATAATAAAGATGAAGTCCACTGTGTTGGATTCCAAAGCACTTCTTTGGTGTTCACAGGTGTCTGAGAAAGGTCTACCATTTCTTCTGTGATGATAATTATCTTAATTACTACAAAACATAGGTAAAAAAATGTGTAGCACATTAATATAAATAATCAGTTATTTATGTATGACTCGTCATTCTATTTGCTGAGTGGAGAAGCAACTAAAATACCAACACAACTGTGATGCTGTTTTGTTGTAGTCAGTTACATGTGTTTTGCTAGTGGTCAGCACATGTATGTTATGTACAAATTACATAAGTCTGCTTACATAGCAACTGTAAAAGCAGGACACCGCTACTGCAGATTATCTCAGATATATTAATGCATATACATTTGACTGCAGTATTTTCTCATCGTAAAAATCACTGCAACTAATGTATGTATTTAGTTAACTGAGATTATTTTAAAATAACAAGATTCTATAGAATTATAATACCAATAGTACAAACAAATCATCTTCACTCTAACATCCTTTAAGTCATTATGGTCAGTTACATTCATAAAAATAAGAATGTGGAAACTAAACCTACACATCTTTCTCCTTGTATGCGTTGGACCATCGTCCTCCTCCTCATCTTCATCTGTTTGTTTGTGGATCGGAGTGTTGCTCGTCAAAGATTAGTGCAGCATAAAAATTCTAGACTCACATAACTGTACTTAGATCAAAGATCCAAAACATCTCGTTGATTTATTATCTTAAGGTGGAGCATAACGAAAGTTCCCTTTCGAAAGGGAACTTCACGCTGTGTCCTCGAGAGGGTGCTATAGGGAATGCTTCAGCGTGACCAATGTCTGAAGCATGAAGGAAAATATGACAATGAACTTGACATTGGCAGGTGCAGCCTATGATGTAAACAATAACTGCGGGTATAAAAGGGCACCTGTGGAAAATGTCATCCACATGTTTGTCTTCTGGAGACCATTTGTTTGAAGCAATAGAGATATGGAAGCATCCTCTGACAAGCACTTTAGGAGGTGTGTTCCCCCGTATCAGCGTTTTTTTGACACCGGATGATGCACACAAGATGTGCGTTATTTGTCTCGGAGAGTATCATATGCTTTCCGTTCTCAAGGAAGCAGAATGCACGGCTTGTGAGAGCTTTTCTATAAGAAAGCTCCGTTCATGCTTGTCTCTTTTCTCGAGGGAATTAAGACGAGCTTTGGCACCCGGTGGTTCTGGACCCACTGCTGCCAAGGCACGTCCGGAGACTGAAATCACGGGGCTCAGGTCGAGCTGGCAGAGGATTTTGGACGAGGTATTTCTCTTTACCATTATTCTGCCGCCCACATGGGCAATCTGCTGGATGTGGATGTTCTTTCTTTAGAGTCATCTGATCCATCAGATAGTGCTCTTTTAGATGCAAGCCTAGAAGAGCAGGATGTGGTTGCTGAGGATGAAAATTAAGCATTAGAACCCTCTCAGCCTGCCTGCCCCGCATACAGTGAACTCTTCGAGGTTATGGCGCATCTGACAGAGATTAAATCTTCCTTGGAAACACGAAAAACTAAAGACCGCTAATGGCAGATTAGAGGAGCGGTTTTTGGCTGGCCATGATTTCCCGGTTCCAGCGAGTCTTCCGTTTTTGTCAGACCTACACACCGAGGTGGAAAGGTCTTGGAAAAATCCATATTCAGTTTCAATATTCATTTTCACCACACAAATTTTGCGAACATTGAGGGATTGCGCGAGCATAAATATACATCGATGCCTCCCATAGAAGAGACATTGGCAAACTATCTTTCAATGGGAGAAACATCAATGAATAGTCCAACCCTGCCGTTGAAGCCTCTAAGAATTATATCTAAGCTGAACAGCAGGGCATATGCGGCTGCGGGTTAGGCTGGTGATGTTCTGCACATGCTGGCTGTGTTGCAGGCCTACCAGGCTAATCTACTTAAAGTCCTGGATGATGACAAGGGCCTGTCCCCTGAGGAGGTGATCGAGCTGCGTCGCACTACAGATCTTGCTCTCCACTAAAGTAGTAGTAGTAGTAGTAGTAGCCCTTTATTGTCACTAGTACAAGTACCAGCGAAATTAGCCATCAACCTGTCCATACATACACAACATACATATGACAACGGGGTAGACAGAACAGGAGACAGGGTATTTAGAAAAATACAGCTTTTACATGAGGAGAGAGAGGAGGAAAAAAAATGTTAACCCCCAGACTATGCTCCATTTGGAGTACAGTCTGAGAACAGAAAAAAAACACCTCAGCACAAAAGCACATATACCATAAACACATGACTTGCAACAGGGGGAACATATCCAGCTCTGGCAAGCAGCCATCCGGTCCAGTGCCATTTATTTCGGCGCCGGTCAACAGACCTGCTCGCCCTAGTGGCGGTGCAAAGCGTTTTACAGAGGCAGTTGAATGGGGGAGGGGAGTAATGTCCGTAGTCGGGGGAGGGAGGAAGAGATTCCCACTCCATCGCTCTCTCAGGGTGGTTATCCAGACGGCCTTGGCCAAGGCGCCGGTACGGAGAGCCAGAAAATATAAGATTAAATTGTTGTGACTTTGGGGCGAACAGCTGCAAAGCGCAGCTCATTCTCTTTGTCCATTCTGATCTCTGAAATCACCAAGTTTCACTTCCAAAGCTGCGAGTTTCATCATGATGGTATCCATATTCCGGTTTATAGTCTCAGTCTCATTGCTGACCGCTCTTCCCACAGCTTCAATCAAAACGGGCAGCCTTGTGAGACTTTGGACAGCTGTTCCCGTCTTCTGAATTTTTCGATAACCCAGGGTAAAGCCTAATCCAAACAGCAGAATACCTGTTATCATGGTGCCGAAAAGGTAGATATCCTCAGCGTCCTCAACGGAAAGAGCCGCCAGACACACGATTTGCCACCTCTCCCACGCATCCCTCGTATATCCGGCCGCGAACGTCCCGTCAGGACAAACAGGTTCCCCAGAACCCAGACTTCTCGTTGAGAAGATGGTATCAATCGCTGAGAGACCAGTTGATCAAATCCATAATTTTCTAGTTTGGAGAGCCGTGCAGAAGGAGTCTCTTCAATAGATAGATGAGACGAGACAGCAGAAGCAAGCAGGGCGGGGAGTGAAATCTAGGCGACTACCTCTGTTGAGTGCCAAACGAGAACTGTAAATAAACAGTTGCCGCAAATGGTCGCGCAATGTTGGCCACGGAGAGACATATCTGGATTAATCTGGCTGACATTGGGGATAAATAGAAACATTTTCTTCTCGATTTGCCAGTCTCACCCTCTGAGTTATTCGGCACATCAATTGAGACTGTGGTCGATAAATTCAGAGAGGCGAGAGTGCGGTCAGCAGCTTATAAGAAATTGATACCGCACCGCATTGATACCGCACTGCGTCTGTAGACTACAGGCAGGCTCTAAGGCAAAGTGTGGCAACTCGGCTCCTCTTCCCCCTGCTGGCAGGAGCAGGACTCAAAAAAAGAGAGACATGAGGAGGACTAGGAAGGATTTGAGAGAGGTTATTGAAGCCAAACACGTGGGCGGCTCATATCCACCAAACGCCAAAAGGAAGATATAATTCTCCTTTCTCCTCCCTGTCCCATGCGCCCCCACCCATTGGGTTCTGAGGTTTTTCTCTACACTTCACATCGGCCCTGAAATGAACCTATGATGTTTTAGCAGGTTTGTGTAGCTGACACATTCTGCTATACTGAGGTTCGGTGAGAGCTGGTATCGGGTAGTGTGGTTAGATCCTATGCTGTGACATGTGTTAGGCCCTTTTGTGGGCCACCTTGATAAACTGTCAATTGGCTAACTAGTTCGACAGTGTAATCAGCTCTTCAGCCTTCTGTAGGCTGCCTTGATGGTTAGTCTTGTTAGACGACTCACTGGAGACCCAGCTGGATGGTGACATCAAGTGTATGGTCCTTTTTGAGGCCGCTTTGATGGTTGAGCTGGTTTTGCCTCCTCTCGCTTAAGAGGCCTCAACTCTTCTGAGCTCCAGCTACAATGGTGACATCAAGTGTTCCTCTTTCTGTGAGGCCGCCGTGATAAACTCACTTTATGGTTGAGCACTTGAGCTCCAGCTAGACGGTGTATCTATTGTTTGGCCTTCCGTAAGGCTGCCTTGATAAACAGTCTTTTTTGTTGAGTAGGTTTGGCCTCCTCTTGCTTAGAGAGTCATTCTGCTGAGGCCTCCGCTCACCTGAGCTCCAGTGAGACCATTGTTCCCTGAGAATAGGGAACGAGACGCTGCATCTCTTTGCCATGTTTTGGGCATTCCTGCATCTCTTTCAGACAAAGAAGTGGATGACGTTTTCCACAGGTGCCCTTTTATACCCACAGTCGGTTATTGTTTACGTCATAGGCTGCACTTGCCAATGTCAAGTTTACTGTTGTTTTTTCATTCATGCTTCAGACACCAGTCACGTTGAAGGCGTTCCCCATAGCGCCCTCTAGAGGACGCAGTGTCTCGTTCCCTATTCTCAGAGAACCATGGTTACATGCGTAACCTGAGACGTTTTCTGGAAAATCAGCAGTCTCGCACGCAAATTTAACCATAATTAAATAAATTAAAGGATCCCATACATCCACATCTCTTGGTAAATAACCGATTGCAGTCGTGGCTCTAATGGATAGAGCGTTGGACTTGTAACCCGAGGTTGTGGGTCCAAATCTCGGCTCCGGCAGGTATCGTCCAAGACTGAGGTGAGACCCTTGAGCAAGTCACCTAACCCCCAACTTCTCCCCGGGCGCCACAGTGTCGGCTGCCCACTGCTCCAAGTGTGCTCCAAGAGCAGAGAAGTTCACATGTCACGTCTTTTGCACACTCGGGTTCTTTATTTCAAATGTAGATGTGCCGCAAACGCGGTCAATGGACAAGTGTAAATGCATCTGGTTGTTGAAACCACATATGCTAATTTTAATCCTCCCAAAATATTGAAATAATAAACATATGAGCGCATTTTATAGGCTATATGGCATGTTATAGTCAGATACGACAGTGCTAATGCAACAAGCGTCACCGCGGATGAGTAGCTTAGTATCTCATCAGCAAGCCAATGCGCAAACTGCCGCAAATGACACTGAAAGTAAGTCGCAGACGCTTAACACACAATCATATTCATTAAAAGTAGTGAGACTAGCCTATCTTTCCAATGCTGATGCAGCACTTTCTCCCGTTGCGGTCTCTGATATTAAAATTAGCTGATAATGAATAAAATGCAGGGCATATCCATTGCTTTCATTGACTTGAATTTGCATATGGCGCGGAAAGGAAGAACAGATTTATATCCATTTTGCGAAGACACATGTATGTGGCCAAGTGTAAATGGAAACGTTTTAACAAATCAGAAAGATATCCCATCAGAGAAAACGCATGAAGTGACCAGGTGTAAACAGGCCCTAAAGGTTAGCACAAATGTCTTCCATTGGCGCGTGAAGAGGGGGATCCGACAAAATGAGGTGCCGGATCGGATTTGGGAGGTGCCAGATCTTGATCCGGCTTGTTCCGGAACTAAGTCCTGCATAAAAGCATTATTTTACAGCTACCGCACAGCATTGTGGGATCGCTGCTGTTTGAATTTTGAAATTACTTGGCCAACGGTTCCAGAAGTATTTAAAAAAAAATTGGAAGAAAGAACACGTCTCAGGTATGTAACATAAAAATGTATTTAAGTCCATGTATATATTACCTGTAATCTGAGTGAGTGCTGATTGTTTTGTTTGGTATATTTCATATTTTCATATTTCTCTTGAACTGACCGTGGTGAAGTTAGTTTCAAATGGCGTCTTCTTACTCTATCCAATTTAAAACTAACTTCACCACGTTCCTGAATGGTCAACAAAAAGGCAAACTGAGCGGCAGCAGCTGTAACACACCGCAGGATCATGGCTGCACACCGGCTGCTACCGTTAGCTGGATTATTTCAGTCAGACACTAATTAGTTGTTGATTATATCTAAACGTCCTCTTCTCGGCTCGCCTCTACTCGCTTGGAACCTCGACGGGAGGTGATACGGCAAAAGGTAACGTTACCACATGCAAAACCACCACAATGACGACAGCTCAAATAACGTTAGCATAATTAACATTAGACCATAGACTGTAATCATAAGCATTAGCCCGGTCAGCTTCCTCAGCTCAGGTTATTATTGCAATGATTACACGTGCTGCCGGTCAGGCTATTGTAACGTTATTATGACTTCTGTTTTGCTGTCTTTTAATCGGGGGTCTTGAAGGCATTGTGGTTTGCACACTAGTATGATTGAAAACAGTTACGAGTGGCCATTTCTGTTTTCCCTGAAGGGCCTTTTCTCTCACTTCAGTGAGTTTCCATCCTGGAGAAGATGCCAGCAGCCATTGAGCAAAGAAACAAGACCATAATCGAGTTCTTTGAACAACACAAGATTACAGGCGTGGGTGAAGTCTTGGATGCCTATCATCTGCATTATCCTATACCTACTGCCCACTTTAATGAGAATGGCATCTTTCTTATGGCTGATGTGAGTATAACTTGTACACACACACACACACACACACACACACACACACACACGCGCACGCGCATGCGCACACACACACACACACACACACACACACACACACACACACTTACTCTGTCTAGTTCTCTCTTATAACAGTTCTTTTGTAAATTGCTTGTGCAATACCATTGTGTTGGTAATATTCTCCACACATACTATCTATTTCAAATTATTCTGTTATTCCATAGAAAGTCTGAATTGCTATTGGGAGTGGTTAATCCGTTGACTGGTTTTACTGTTTTAGACAGTGTAGCATACATATATTTAAAACATTAGCCATTGTTTTTTATTTGATGTTTAGTCGACCAATTTATTTGTCTCAAAGCCAGACTGTATGGAATATTAAAATAATAATAGGTTTGTAATTGGTATTTGTTGTGTATTTGGTAATACATATTGTAATATTTATATGTATTTTTGTTTATTCCCTAGCCCTCTGCCACAGCTGCTGATATCCAGAAAGAGACCCTACCCTGCATATCTTGCTTAATTGTGCAAGGTATATTCTTCCCTTATTTTGTTATAGTTTATTACAGGGCTTAAGGTTTTTCTGCACGGAATTCTGGTTTATAGCCAGTAGATTAACTAATCAAGTTGTTGATAAAAAAAAATATATATTTTAAATTAAATTAATAATATTTATATTAAAAATAATTATGATAATAAAATAATAATTGAATCAAAGTATTGAGACTGTGACTATAAAAAGCTAAAATATACCTGTTTTAATTTTGGCCACTATCCACTTTGAAGTAGTCTCCTTGTCCTGTAACACACAGCTTCCAGTGCTTCTGCTTTTGCTTCAGTTGAAACGCTACCTCGAACCTGTTATTTAAGAGGTTCTAAGCATATCCAGCATGCTCCAATATGACAACGCACATGCTCACAGTGCTTGGAAAATGCACAAGTTTAAAAAAATGAAAACTGGGGTCATTGTTTTGACACAGTAGAGGAGATCCAAAACATGTCTCAGATAGTGCTGGATAGACTTAAATAGCGAGGCTTCCAGGTAACGTTCCAAGCAAGCCAGGAGCCCTGAGAAGTGTTTATCATTGCACAAGGAGACTACTTTGAAGGTAATAGCAGCCAAATTTAAATTGGGTAATGTTTTTTTTATTTTATAGGCACACTGAACTTTTTTTTGTTGCACCCTGAACATATTTCAGGCACAGACAGTTTCCTTCCTTTAAGCCCTGTTAATAGTTGTTACATGGATATGTGTTTCACCGAAGAAAAGAAAGATTGTATTTCAACATAAGCCTGTTGCATCCATAAAAAGCCTAGTCTAAATTAGCAAAAACCATACCATAACTTTGTCTCCCAGCTGATAAAATTGGTACTTTCACCCATCATGCCAACACCGCCACTGGTGCGTGTGTGTGTGTGTGTTTATGTAGTGCAGCTTTCTAGTGCTCTTTTAGTTATCATATTGTGTTAATGCATTTCAGGAGAGACACTAAGCGCAGACAAGTGGATGATGTCCATGGAAGGAACGATTGTGATGGGGTCCCCACAACAATCTTTTGAATGGAGTGGCAGCGACCTTCGCTGCTTACTATGTGTTCAACTTGTAACTTGCTAAAACTGCTTATTATAGTTATAATTATAATTATAATTACCGCTCTTAATTCTATAAGAGACTAATAAATTATAAATGTGAAAACGTGTCACGTGTGTGTAAAACAGTACTCCCTGTAAGACACTTTGCCTGGTTACGTGACCTACATCCAGATTTATTCATCTTTCAGCTTATTGTGCTAATTCTTACATCAAACAGTCGACGTGTGTTCAGAAATGTAGATCTTTGGCGTTAATAGTCTAGGATCATGCTCCTTTTATCCGTCTCCATTTGTTGGCCTCATTGATGGTGTGCTGATAGACAGGAGTATAATTCCACTTCATTGTGTAGACTTAATATGTCATAGTTAAATACCCTACATCCATACAAAATAGCTTGAAAGCAACAGCCCCTTCATCCAGGAAAATAAGTTCTTCCAAGCACAAAGAGCTGCAGGTTGTCTTGGAAAATGGAAAATCCCTAGAGAACACTGACTTGTTCTCATTCTTTTCTGTGGATTTGTTTTCCACTCTCTCAGAGCTGGCATTCATTTATAATGATGTTTGAAAAAGCTACAATTGCTTGATTAATCTTATCTGAGATGTAATATTGACCTACCTGTCTGGTGTGACAAATGTGCCAGTTGACAGCCTCAAAGAACAGAAAGGACAGGTGGTAATTTGAAGTATGATAATTGTGTACTTCTTTGAAGATTAGTTTTTTGCCTCTCCATGCACCTTGTACTATATACCCCTTAAAATGTACCTGTACCACATAACAGGAGTATTCCAAGTTAAGTACAGGTTACTTTCTGTTTTTTTTTTTTTGTTTTTTTTTAATGTTAGGATGACACACTTACAATGAAAGCAGGATTTGAAAGCAAAAATGAGATTTTTTTTAAAAGCACTTCATTTGTTTTGTTGAAACTTCATCATTTTAGGATTTGAGACATTTAATTGTTATTGAAACAAAGATACACAGAAAAGATCATTTTGCATCTAAATCATGGTAACACTCATATTATTTTCATCTTGTGGCTAAATTTGGAAACAGTGAGTGCTTTGACATTCCTGCCTCCCTGTAACCCAGATTATTTTTTTTTTCAGGACAACCTGAAATTAAAATATTTTGGTTATCAACATTATGCCGATTAAGTTTTGCTAAGTACTGAAACCAGAATATAAATTTAAATAATTGTCTTAGTCTAAATATCTTTATTTCTATAATGAGACCCGTTTAAACTCCCAACAGGCCTTTGTCAATTTAAGGTACTGAACAAGGTGCACTTGTGATTTATTCTGGTCAATCTATTGTCAATCAACAACTGCAACAAAGATTGGCTCATCAATTCCAACTCAAATGGAACTTGCCGATCAATTATTGACTTACCGTGCATGGACCGAGAAAGCCAAGTAAATGCTGCTGGATCTTCTCGGGTTGATTTGTTGGGAAATCCATTGCTCTATGCTGCTTTTGTACCATACTTTCTCAAACCCATTATATCTCATTGTGAATCGTTCACTTAAATCCATTTCTGTCTACAAGAGGACTTTCAAACTTCCAGTGCCTCCTCAGAAATTCTTAAGAGAAAAAACCAAGCGCAGTGCCATAAAAGAAACATGACAGCTCCTGCTCCTTCACACTCTCTCCATCCAGCCCTAGGTCTACCATAGGCGGTGCTCACTCCGCAACTGCCCATCACTGTTTCCATACACAGTGGGAGGAAAAAGGCCTGTCCAAATCTTCAAAAGCGGGCCCTTCGAAAACCTCCTTCCCATGCGGTGAGGCTGTCTGGTTGAAATACTTGTCTTTGTGTTGCTTACATGCATGAGAGGAGCATCGATCAGAAGAGGTTGTCATTAAACTTGGCGAAGCACTTTGTCTATTTTTGGTAGCATGACAGAGGTTTGGGCGGTGTTCAGGGGCCCAGCGGAGAACCGTCGTTAATCATTAAAGTCACCGCGCTCTTCTGTGGCACACACAGAGCGATAACCAATGCAGTATCTATATGCTGCACCCACATGCATGCCCATATTTTTAACACACAGCCAGGTGTGTGAAAGCAGCATCTCTGAAATTCAGAGGGAATGTGGTTCTGTTCATTGTGGTTGTTCTCTCCTATTCACTTTGAAGACTTTGGGCAGAGTCACAGAGGAAGAAAGACAGATAAAAGGAGGGAGAGAGGTTGACGAAGCCCTGTTGGGTCCTGGTCTTATTGTATGATTATTTTGTCATTTTGAATTATGATTGTATGACGAGAGCCTTTGTTGTACTCTCAGAGGTCTGACTCACATGGGGGTTGGTATCTAGCTTTATTTGTGGTCCTTTTTTCTACGCTTCTCCATACATGGACTTTTTTGCTATACCAAGAGCTCTTCGACTGTTATTCTCTATCCTTTCAGTGCCTTTAAAATTAGAGTTGCAAGCAGCAGCGTACAATAGTTCTGCTATAATATTTCTAGCTGTAAATGTTCTCTGCCTCTGAGGTAGAAATCACAGTTCAGCTGGTGTATTACCGCTATTAATTTAATCATACCATTTAATCATACCCACCACTGCCTTCGGAAATCAGCGGGGTTTATTTTTTTCTAAACCATCTACATTTTTTCCAGTATTTCTTAAAATTAAGATGTTTTTGTACCTCTGAGAAGGAAATTAGACTTTGTCGTTGGCACTTGTGATACACTAAGCAATCTGCTTTATGTATGAGGCTCTTATTCCCGGTCATGCTTGTTCAACAAGCTTGGGTTTGAGAAGAAGAAGACCCACACAACTCAAGCTGTCGCTGTACAACACTCCATACTCTGAATCAGAACACCGTATCCACCATCTTTGGCAGGAGGACTTGTTTGGACCAGGATTTGTTTGGGTTTCACACTGAGCTTTTTAGAACAGACTGCAGTCGTAAACGCTCTCAGATTCAGACCAAAAGGACATATGTCGCCTCCTTTGAGCAGCTAGAACCAGTCTGGCTAGTTGTAAAAGACAATTTTCGTAAAAGAGACTGCAAAATATTATTGCAAAATGTGCTGTTGAAAATACTCTTCAAAATACTATTGACTAATATCGATGTGTCTCAATGGTTGACAATGACTAGCTTGTTTATAGTGATGTGTGCTAAAACAAGCTGTGGTTTAGCTATTAGCTAACGTGTAAATGGTATGGTAAGACTAGGTCTGGATTAACCATAGATGCATGTGTCCAGATGAATGAAAGAATGTATTCCATGTGAACACCCCAATCCCTCTTGAGAAATGCAAGAAATGCATCTTTTTGATATCAGGTGACTCAAAAATCTACCTGATTTATTTAGGGCTTCCTCAAAGTGGGCAAGAAATGGAACCTTAAAAGGATCCGTTTTCTAAATAAATCTTAATGATCTTGTTCTAAACTCGTTTAGTCCTCTTTAAACCTCACCCCTTTCTTACAAACACAGAAACTCCCATTCAAATATACCTACATACAGTCAACAACCAAGGGGAAGAAACAAGTCTTGCCCTACATTTTTTTATTAATTTTTTTATAATCCATTTCACTCAGATGTATTTCACAATACATAAAATATATGTTGCTACTAACCCACCCTCTTAATAAGTGTTGATTGGCACATCACTGCCATTTAATTAGTGACATTGGTAGCTAAGGTCAATCCATAAAACAGCCATGTTATTGTATTGTGGCTTTATCACTAGCATGCATGCGGCAGTACCGCCAAAGCCGAAGCACCTGCATGCACAACTTCACATTGGGCACCAATTACTGCTGCAGCCTGAATCAGTCACAATCCTCATTAATGTGTGAAATCGGGTTCAGCTCGAGGGACTGTAAAGGGTCTCTTGTGCGCTCCCACTTTTTCCTGTGTGAAGCAGCACCGCTGTTAATTAGAGCCCTGTCCTGAGCCGAGCCCTGTGGGAGCTGAGAGTGGATCTTTGTGCTCTTAAAACCTGACAAAGAATTCAGCCATGAGGTCTGTAGTATTGATAATCCAGCTGGGCTGTTTTTAGATACAATGTCTGTCCACTTGGTCTGTTCCTGTTTTTCCAAATGTAGACATATCCTGTTTTTCCAAGTTTGTCTTTTTGTTTACATTTATTTAATAGGGGGCCAAGCCTAAGCAGAGAAGTTATTATTATTCTGGCTGGGAGTCTCTTGCAACCCCTAGAACTGTATGCAAAAAGGTGTGATATTTGTCAACGTGATTAGGATTACTCTCAACATCTCCAGTGCAGTGTTGGCACCAGTGTCTCATTCCCTTTAGCACCACCTACAGTTTTACATTTCTTGCACTTTTTAGCTAAGAACTTTTGAACTGCATTGCCTTTAAATTAAATTTAGTTGACCTGGGGGTCCAATTTCTGCCTGAGTACATTACTTGCTATTTTAAATTTTTCAAAACACCTCCAACAGATTTAATTGGTTTAATCCCCAAATTTGGCGCAGATTGTATTTAAATCATGCCTGTCAAAAGTTATTCAAACTTTTTTTTATACTTGCAAATTTGAGGACCCCATACAGGTAACATTGGTTTGACATACACACTGCCACCTACTGGTAAAAAGTGATAAACAGTAATGTATGTGTCTCTTTCATTTACACTAATTCAAATCTGAATATTCCACTATAAATTTTCTATATTTTTTTCAATTTTTTTTTCCCTATCCACCATGCCGCAGTGAATTCAGTGCGGTGACTTTTTTAGTTGCATGTGATTTTGCATCAGATGCAGAGGAGCACAACAGATGTTTCTTGTCTTGCTCTCATCGAGACCTCCCTCTCTTCCTCCTTCTCTCTCTTTTTCTCAAGAGGTATGATCAAAGTGGTAAAGAGCCAATTATATGGGTCACAAAGAGATGTCACTCTCCACCTGGGGCGAGGTGTGCCAGAGCACACAACAGATGGAGGGCCACCGTTTGAGCAACTCTAATCAACACTTAAAATTACCCTTTTCTGTAAAAAACACATTTGTTTTCCATATACAGGGAAGACAGTCATTTTCATCTGGTTAAGATTGATTTAAATTAATGTTTGGCTTGATCATGTCAAGTCAGATCTGCAAGTCACAACACAGAAACAACTGCTTGCATCACTCTTTTGACAGCTTCTCCAGTGTTTGACAGTGTGAAACTGTGGGGATTGAGATCCACATATTTAAACATTAATTACTGAACCCAGCTGAGTCTTATTTTAATTAAAGCTTCCTCTCCAGCAATATTTTTTGAAAAATATTTATTTATTTTTAGTATTAATAAAATATTAATATTTATTTATGTAATGTATTAATTGTATATATCAGCCCAAACAAAGTTGATAATGAAGCATGTTTGTTTGCTCATACAGTGGTTTATAAAAAGCTCAACTACTGTGTCTAAAGCTTTTCCAGCTTTTGTAAATGGGTACTGATGGCTTTGCGTTCATTATGCTGTGTGTTAACATTTATTATCACCCCCTTTCTCGTTACACTTCTTAATTGTATTAAAATACTCTGACTCCTGTGGTCATTGCACCTGGAAATGAGATAGCAATAATATTCCCTGGCTTATCCTCTGTACCGAATGGCTGATTTAGATATCATCCAGGTGTGCTTAAATCCTTGTTGTGCGCATTCATATGTGTTTGTATGGATGTCCTTCATCAGGAGTTATTGAATGAAGAAGTTTGCCCTGAGTGTGTATGGGAAGGGCGAGCGGTGCGGCTGACTTTAATTTACTTTTCTCTGCGATAGGGAAGTTATCATTTATCTCATCCACAGTGCCGAACTGTAATCCGTCAGGGGACACCAGTCCCGGAGCTCATGATTCAAATACACCCATGAGGATGTGTGTGTGTGTGTGTGTGTGTGTGTGTGTGTGTGTGTGTGTGCGCGTGCGTGCGTGTGTGGATTAATGGGAACAGCGAGGGAAGAGGATAGTAATGAGATCTGGTAAGGATGAGGGGAAGTGGGCACACTACTTTATTGAACACTACTGGAAGCACCAGAATCTAAGAATCTTTTTTTTTTTTATGTGGTCAGTTGTTAAAGTGCTAGATGTAGTGCATTAAAATGAATTTGTTAACGGCAGAGAGGGGACAATGAATTGTTGGGAGAAAAAGGTGCGGGATGAGATTGGGACACAACTCAGGCCAGAACTGATATTGTGTCTCTAACATTGGCACCATGACACATCTGAGAACTCAAATGGGAACTCCAATAAGTATATATAATGGTGGGATTTGAAAAGAGCCATTATTTTCAAATTCTGTTTGGTGATGCTAGTTAGCCAAATCACACTCTTTATCTGCAAGTTCATACAATTGACCCTTTGCAAAGACTTGCCCCGCCTTCGTTACTGTTGCTATATCCGTCAAGCCATGCCACTCTCACGCCACACATCATGTACTCATGCTGTGAAAAATATATCATGGGGCAAAGAGAAAACTGACAACGCACAGGTTATATTTGGCATGAAACAAAATGGCATGTGACATGATCATCACTTCCTCTTTACTATTTATAGCATGCAATAAACATTAATGAACATCAGAAGGTATCTTGTTTCAACAAAATAAAAACATCAATGCACACCATTTTTATAGTTCAAGTCCACTGACGCGAATCTACTCTCCTTTCTGGTTTGTTTGTCAGACACAAATGGCAAATTCAGCATTATGATTGGTCAGATCGTCTGTCAATTAAACTCTCTGCGAAGGGACAATTAGAATTGTTTTTTTTTTTTTTTACAAAGTTCCCATACCAAGACAGCATGTTGTGCTTTTTGCTTTGTTTTACATTGCTCTATTTTGCTTTGCATTGTTTTTCTTTTGTGTTCTGTTTTGGCTTGTTTTGTGTTTTGGTTTATGTTTTTGTTTTGCTTTTGTTTGCTTTATGTTTTGTTTGAACAATATATGTTCTGAATGTTTTTTTTTTTTTTGGTCTCATGTCATCCAAAAAATTTTGCACCATGTTCATAGTAATTTTTTGTTTTTTTTTGTTTTACTGACCGGCTTTTTTTCCAACACACTTGTATTGTATGATGCTATTAATATAACGTCTAGCTGTCCACCTTGTTTTATCTTCTAGCAAGTCAGCAGACTCTTGGGCAGACAGATAGTGAAACAGTATGGAAAGTTTAGTAACCTACAAAAAAATGAAAACAAAAAAGAGAGATTGTGATCTGGTCTGAACTAAAGAACATTGTCGTTCTATGTCGTTTATGACTGGATCTACGACAGATTTTTTTCTCTTATAAATGAGACCTACAAGTCATCTGGCCTAATAGGTAAAGAACCCATAGCCAGTTTCACCCCCAAAAGTACTGTTTGTTCTGTCAGAAACACGCCTTCCATGCATGCTAGTAGCAATCTCTATGTTCATCTTCAAAAATGTACTCATAGTAGTGTGGCATGTGTTCATCTTTTTCTTGATTGTTGTGTCCTCAAGATCAGCCTTGGGTGATTGTTATTCCATTGGTCAGTGTCAAGTGACAAGCAGATGAATAGGGGAGGGCAAGGATGAGAGAGCGAGAGAAAGATACGGAGTGAGCCGAAGAGAGTGAAATGGAGAGAGACAGGTTCCTTTTGATTGCTGTGGTAACAGGATTAGTATTCCGAGTCCATCAGTTCCATCTCGCCGTCTCTTTGGCTGGTGGCAAAGCACTGAGGTCTTTTATGTGCATTCATTCTTAGTGGCTCGCTTTCTAGCTACAATCCACTCTCCTCTGAGTTCAGATGCATACAGGCTTAGAGAGCTCAAGGTTGGATGCCACCTCTGGCAGCCGGCCATCACTACACTCGGACTGTGGTGAAGTACTTCAGGGTGCAGTGTTTTCAATCACTCAAGGCAAAAAGGCCACTATATACTTCACACAAGGTAAATTATCTATGTTTTTTGGAGATGTGGTGGCTACGTTTTCACAAGAATTTGGACGATCACTCTAAAACTATAAAAAGCGAGTCATGAACTATCCCTGTTGTGTCCTTGAGCGAGGCTCTCAACCTCTAGAGGGACAGTCCTTGTAATAAGTGTTAAAGTTTGGAGTTTTCTAAGTAATTTACTCATTCAGGCAGTGAGGTGCGTGCTCGGTAGGACTTCTAAAGCCTTAGCTATGCAGTTGTAGCCAAGGGGTGGGATTACTTGTCTTAACTTGAATGTGGTTTGTCATTCGGGCAATTGTAGGCACCTTCAGTGTCAGAGGACATTCGTTTTGACTTCAGTTGAAGTGAATGTAAAATATGCCTATTTTTGTATGTAGATGTTTTGGCTATAGACACTTTCACAAATGTATTTAATTTATTTGCTACATAAAATTGTCCAAAAGTATACATACATCAGATTATTTTGTTTATTTATTATTATTATTTCTGAAAGTCAAGAACATGCACCACATATCAAATTATGTACTGTGTTTGATAATAGTATGTGAAAGCCATGGCACTGATGGAAATTACTTTAATGTTTATTAGGGGTAAGTAAAATCTAATCTAAATCTTTATGATCTCAAGCATTATTTTAATTGGCACGGTTGATTATTTGATAAAGTCAGTTATTAAACACGTATTTATATATTTTATTTACTGTATTTCACCCATAAAATTATAAAAAAAACAGTTGGTAAATTTTTTTAATTTAGATTTTTTTTTTGCAATCTGTTTGAAAAGCTCATGGGATCTAAAAGTGTTATACGTTCAAGAAATACCCACATACAGATGTACAGTTTTATTGTGTGCATGTACTTATATATATATATATATATATATATATTTACATATCTATATTAGGGCTGTCAATTGATTAAAATATTGAATCGCATTTAATCGTATGATTGGCATGAGTTAACTCGTGATTAATCGTAATTAATTACACATTTTTATTTGTTTTAAATTTACTTACATTAATCATTTTCAAGTTTGTAAGACTCTAATCAACATGGGCATGGACAAATATGGATGCTTTATGCAAATGTATGTTTATTATTATTGAAACCATAGTCAACATAGAGCATGAAGACTAGACAGTTTTCAAAGATAATAGATGTTTTTCAAATAACTTGTCTATTAGACACATGAAAAAATAAATACAAGGTTCCCATTATTTCTTTTTCTTTTTATTGAGCCATTTACTTACACAAAACTGTTTACATGTTTGCAGGACAGGGCAACTCACTTCTTCTGAACATGCACAATATACATAGCCTATGTTGTTTATTATTACATTTGTTTGCCTCTATATACCCACATACTATATTTTTATGCAGCTACATTCTCAATAAAACAATTTTCATTAATATATTTTACTGTTTCTGTTGTCAGACAATGGAATGAAAATGAAAAACTGATTGAAACGTGGCCCATTAAGACTATATAACTAGCGCTCCATTACAATACATTTATTTTGCACAAACATCCTTATAATCGAGCCGTTGTCTGATTAAATAAAATACCCATAAGATAATGACAATAGATGTGCTGTGATTTTGGCTATACTTGCATGTAAAATTAGAGAAGCAAGCAACATAATGTCTGTGTTTAACTGAATTAAGCTCTGCTCTTCTCTGCCGCGCACTGAACAGAAACTGAGCAGATGCAGAGAGAGAGAGAGATATGGAGATTTGTGTGCGCCTGCTGAAAAGAAACTGAGCAGATGCAAAGAGAGAGAGAGAGATGTGTGTGCAAGTGCTGAACAGAAACTGAGCAGACAGACGGAGAGAGAGAGAGAGAGAGAGAGAGAGAGAGAGAGAGAGAGAAGTGTGCTCGCGTGCTGGGAAAGCAAGACCTTGCATTACCGGCGATTCTCGTAGACTAAATAAGGTTTGGGTGCTTTTTTAGGCGGAAAAGGTTGTTGAAGTGGTCTGCAATGTTGCTAAGTTGGCAACACTGTGCATCTCCATTTCTCCAACTACGGGTTGGGCCACGGGGAAATACGCTCTGCGTTGCACTGCAGCTGCTAGAAGACTGTTTTAGAAAAGCAATGTTCCAAGACCATATTGAGTGGCATGGTCATCTTCTACTTTACAACGAACACTCTGTGTAGCTTTTGCTCTAGTTAGAGTTAGAACATAATTAAATATTCTGTGAGAGCCAAATTGAGATTCTCAATCTATAAAAATCATACTAAACCAGGTGAAATTGGCATGTTGAAACTCTCGGCGGGATACAAATTGGATCCCTCTTGATTATAGCTGGTAGATTGGAACCAGCACAGTTGCTGATATAAAGTGGGTTGTCCCTAACATTGTCTCGTTACGGTTGAGAGTTCGATGTTCAGCAACCTTCAGCTTGTTTCTATGTGTCTGGGTTTCTACCATGTGGCTTAATCGATACTTATAGCCTCATGCTGTCTATCTAAAGGCCTTCTTGGGGGAATGATACAATAATTGATCACATCTCACGTGGCAGCTGCTCTACATGTCTGGAAAGACAAATGCTAGATGGCTTCATAAGAATGGTTAGGCCAGTCTCGCATGTTTCTGTCAACTTCGGAAAACCCGAAACTACAACCCTCCCCAGAGTCTCTGCGCATAGGAATTGAAAAATAGAAAATAGAAAAATAGAGTTAGGATGGTACAACATCCTAGATAGAAAGGCAATGGTGCACCAAAGCCCCAGAGAATCCCTCTCTTTACTCCCTGAATAAGGGCAAGCAGATTATTGACTTTCAGATTTTCAAGTTGAGGAGAAAGAGGAGAGAAACGTATATTGGGCCCAGGTAACATATATATCCAATAAGGATGTTTTCCAAAGCCCCTGCATCCCCTTGAACATATCATCTTGCTTCTCTCCTTTACTCCACCACCATTTGGGTTGTAATGATGCAGGTGTGGAAAATAAGTAAGATGTACGAGGACATCATGCAACAAAACCACCTGATATCTCCGTTTTCCCCAACCTTCCAATCTCTCCCATCGCCCTAAGACATCCATTTTCAATGCTTGCCAATTCTTCATGTTACACCATATGTACCCACAATGCATCTGGGAGAGTGGACAATTGAGTAAGTTCAGGTAACTGCCTGGAGCATTTGGTGTAGGATATTATGCGTAGAATGAAATGCATCATACTGGAAATTGGTGTTAATGGTAGAGAGGGTGACATATCAATAGAGAAGACATACTGACTGGGGGTTTGCATGATTCAAAAGCATCAATCATGATCTCCGATGAATTCATCCACCTACACATCTTATTTACATTTTAATGGATCTACATTTGCTTCTTTTACTTGATTTTCTATCTGTGCAACATAGAAATTGAAAGCTTTCAACCTTCAAATAAGATGTAAATGGCATAAATTTGGTCCATATGACTCATGTGTTATATCCCAGGAATTCGGTAGTCGTATGATAACATTAACTAACTGCACAAGAAACAGATGCAAATTACTAAAAATGAAAAATATTCCAGTGAAGGTGGTATCTTGTCAGCTGCACACATCATTGAGACATGCTTCATATAAAAAAAAAAAAAACTTTCCAAAGAAAGAAAAATATATACTGTAATTTGCCCCTGATAAGGAATGACAATCAATTGCACAATGGTTACTTTTCTAAAATGAGATAACCTCAATGACATATTCAACCATCAGAGGGCACAGCCCTAAGAATGAAACTCAGTGAGATGAACGAATCATTCCCATATGATTGAATCATTCAAACCAGATCAGCCATTTGATGGATCAAAAGAATAAATTGTCAAATTGGACATCACTGCATTTCTGTCATGAACAAGTATAACTGTTCTAGAAGATTTAACACTATTACACTATTTTCTTTACTAAAAGCTATTGTATGACTTATAATGAATACAATGTACAAATGTATGAATATAAATGTAAATTAATATAATGTACTATGAATATAATGTACAAACCACTTTTATGGTACTCTTATGGTACTCTTATGGTACGAGAATATTGTTTATATAGTTCTGACTGACACCATGTGCCTTTTTTAAAATTTGTATACTGATCACCCCATCTGAACTGAAAAAATATTAGATTAACCAAAGGGTTGGCAGGTTTTATTTTAGCTTGAAATTAAGACAGTATAGCAGTGTTCATTTTCGCTTTATCTCTTTTTTGCCTTTGTTGGTGTGTCTTTGTCTAGGTCATTTTCTTCACTCAATGTTGTAACCACAGAGAAATGTGAAATCCTAAATGAGACTGAGGCATGGTGCTTGGGGGGACTTAGGCCTGCTCCCAATGCACGTCGGTGTCAGCCCGCAGACATTAATTGGTGACAAGGGGGGCAGGGACAACTCTCAGGGTGTGCTGTAGCCCGCTGGGACCTTTAGACAGTGTCCCTGAGCAGGAATATATCTGTGAGTGCCATGGGAGACAGATGTGAAAGGTAGAAGAGGAAAGGGAGACTGAAGCAGAGAAAACAGAACACGGGCATGGTTTCGTCCTACACAATGATAGGAATCACAGTTTTATGTCTCTGTGTGATACTATATGACAGTTTAGTTGCTGAACTGGTGTGTGGAAAATTTTTTTTAAAGAATGGTTTACAGTATTTGTGTGTGTGTCTAATGAGAGAGATAGATAAAACATTTCAGACTCTACTCTACCTCAAAATGGGGCACAGTTTCAATGACTCATGCAGGCCTTTTCTTCTTGAAACATTTTGATGTTTATGTCCAGGTAAAAAAAAATAATATAAAGTGTATTTTTGTTTAGAAATCTATTTATACAATTATTGAATTATTTATGTTTTTGATTTTTATATTTTATATACTATTATATTGTTATATTACATTATGATTCATTATCACAGACGTACACAGTTATGTACTTTATTTCTTTTTTTTTCTTTATGTAATTTTTTTCAAGCCTAAAATAATTGAACATTAGTGTCCTATATAGCCATTCAACATAATAGTATAATATGCTATATAATAATTGAAAATATATTTGAAATATTTAATGAGGAACATTTAATAGGCTTCGAAAAATATAACTTGTTTTTTTATTTAAGTGAATTTAAAACAATATTTACATAAACTATACACTTTATATGCATAAACTACCAGTAAACAGAACAGTGAGTGATTTCTCTTTGTGTTTCTTTGATTTACATCTTAAAAAAAAGATGTAAGATGTTTTTTTTAAATACCTGATGCACGATGTGGATATGACACACATCCTACTATTATTTTATATTATATCATATCATATATCAATCATATTATATTATATAATTTAAAACAATTCTGCTCTTTATTGTTTTATTTTTATTTATTTATTAGATTTGTATTTCTTTTTACTTTCAAAACTATTGCTCATACGTGCATCACCGCTCAATGTATGCTAATCATGGGCCACAGCTTCGACACATCATTATTTCTATATAGCTTCCTAATTTAGATTTGCAACAACACCCCCACATCCTTCAGCCAATGACGTTCTTCCATCTTGATGTCTGACACCAGTGCCGATTTACTGAGGCTGTGTAAAAGCTATCAGTGTTCCAGCGGAGCGTAGAGTCATTTGTCAGGTGCCAGAGTGACAGGAGCTGTTTATCTGATGTTATTCTGATGCTCACTGCGAGATCCTCAACACCCTCATTACACCTGGAGACATGTTGCTAACACATTGCAGTCTGTTTTCACCACTACAGCACTTTAAAAAGGTAGTGAAGTCACGCTGACAGTCATAGAAACAGAGAAACAATACTAGGTGATTGATTTTGCTAGAGAAAAGGTTGGTGGTTTATCGTTACCTTTTTTTTCCGGTTATTATTATTCTTATTCAAACAGCCTTTAGTTTTCAGCAAGAATATGTTAACAGTATTAGTATTCACTGATATCAAAAATATCAATATGATATATATTGGAAATATGTTTTTGATACAGGAAGATTGTTCTAAAACCTATCTTGCCTCCAACATGGACTTTATATGGACAAGTACTGTATTTAGGCCAAGCCAGTTCACTTGTTTTACTGCGCATGCAGTATGACAACATAAAGACCAATTTACTCCAGGAATAACTATAAAAAGAACAATACATTAGTGTCTACACCAATGTAAAGTGATGTTCCATTTATTGTGAGCATGCTGCTGTTGAGTTGTCTGCCACTTTAAATGCTTGAGCTCTTAAAAAGCAGGATAGATTCTGATTAGCTGTCAATATTTTTAATGTTCATCAGCTGGAATATTATTTTTTTTTGAAAATGATTTCAATGATATTCCTTAATGTTCTAATTACTATTTGTGGTGTGGACTTTAGAATTACTTTTCAAACTATATATTTATCGTTATAGTCATTGGTGTGAATTGGTCGCCTTCTAAACAAAATAACCAATTGCCACTTAGTTCCCATTGAAATAGTCAGTAGCTATGTATTCGTTACAGATTTGCGCAAAACTTTTGCAATATTTTAGAAATGACGATGCAAAAAACTGTTGCGCAATGACGGCGTTTCCATTAACCGATGCTCGGCAATAAAAACAATGTTTTCCTCTTGCGATAAGTCATGGCAATGGATGTTGGTAGATGTATGTACAGTATATCGGATCTATCACAGAGTGGTTGTGTCAAAGCCATAATGCGCCGCAGACATGTGCAGTAAAAATATTGGATTATTCCAAGCATTAAGGGCAAAGAAAAGTCTCTTATTCTTGAGAGCAGCCATGTATTTTTTTGGAGGTAATAGTACATTGAAGAATGATCATGTGAATTTTACGAACGCCAGGTGACCTGTAAATGTGAAAACAATTGGTTTCTATTGTAGTTTTGAAAAAATATAGATTTTTTTCGAATTGCTTGAAAAACACCTCATTTGAGAGTAAAATAGTTTTTACGATATTTGGGAGATTTTGCAAAATGTATGTGTTTCTACCGGGCATATTTTCAAACTTGACTTTCCTTGAAATGGGCTTAGCCATGGAAGATCGAACTCAAAATGTATTTATATAGAGTTTGGCATTAATATGTTGTTAGACTAACAGCGCGGTCCACAGAGCATAAAACTATTGGGTTAAAACATATAACAATATTGTTAGTATTCACTATTTGATGACTTGAATGTTTGAATTAAATTAAATGTAAATGAGTTTTAATAAGGTATTTGAATTAAGTAGCTTTATAACCAAGACTGTTCTCTCCTCGTTTGGCATCGTGTATATTTTTTCCACTCCTACTGCATTCTGAAATTGCCTACTCAAAAGATAGTTATGATGCTGCCTAGAGCTGGGCTAAAACAAGATATCTTAGCAGACAGCATAATTAAGTTGCCTACCTTTTGGATTAGATTTGACGTCGGGAGTGCCTTAAAATGCTGCCGATGGAGGTTTTGGAACAGAGTTAGGGCCAATGATGTTGCAAGACAAAGATGTCGAGAGAGAGAGAGAGAGAGAGAGAGAGAGAGAGAGAGAGAGAGAGAGAGAGAGAGAGAGAGAGAGAGAGAGAGAGAGAGAGAGAGAGAGAGAGAGAGAGAGAGAGAGAGAGACGGAGTGACGGAGTGACGGAGTGGAAGGGTAACATCAATCTCGAATGATTTAGCTACAAAATGACAAATGGATTGACAGACTGCAGAACTCATTCTAGGGTCAGGTTAGCATGCAAACAGGTTACGATTGATGTGATAGCCAGTCGCTTCATCTTCTGTTCAACCATCCTCTCTGACATACACTCCCACACACATATCCATGTCCTGTCAAAGCCCCTCCTCAGCCCTCAGCCCACACACACTCCATTGTTTTTCTCCTCTTTGGTTGAATTGTGCCAGCATTCTCTCAGCTGCCAGACTCCTGGACCACCTATATCTGGACTGTCTTTCACAGTAACACCCTGGCAGGGCCGGAGCGGACCACGTCCTTCAGAGGCGGGCGTCCAGGGGCCCATGTTTATGGGCCTCATTTATGTTCATCTGCGCTGACGTTAAGTGGAATTTTTCCTCCAATTTGTTTGCTAGCCACTGCTACTCTTGATGGACAGGGCTATTTGTCATAATATCAAATGTGCAACACTCTTCCTCTCAACGCTGTGCTAATATGTGCTTGCACACACTGTAGCCTTGCAGATATTGTACAGTATATCACATAAACACTTTCAATGTAAAAATATGTACGTTTATAGGGTCTGTTAAAAAGATTATTTTCAATGGAAGGTTATATGCTTATTTAAAAATCAGACCATATCTTTTCTTTATCTCTTAAATAAAAGTTATTTTATTCAGTAAATGCATTGCGCAAACTATCTTCACTGCCGCCATGGAATAGCATCACCCTGTTTTTATTTTTGATGAAAAATAAAGCTGCTAGCTGACCATATCACCCCATGCATATAAATAGAGTTAATATTAAAACGTTTTGATAGCCATTTAATTGTTCATAAATGTGGAGGCTCTATGAATGTAGGAAAACATATTTTCTTTTTAAGCCCTTTTTTATCTAATGGCAGTGCTGGAGCTGAGGCACATTACCGTTCTTAAAGACATCAGAGAAAAATAATTTATCCCTTTCTCTGAAAGACTCCTCTATATCCTCGGTACAGAACAAGAGCTACATAGCAAACGCTTTTAATATAATGAACAGGTGCTGTTTGTTCTTCTTCTGTGGAAAGTAATAGAGAGAGAAAACAAGAAAAAATAAGAACTGTTTTTTTTTTTTTACATTGTTTGTCAGGGTTATGCGCTTAGGTTGTAGTCACAGTCAGCCAATGTTATTTTAGTATCATTGAGATATGTTTGTGTTTTATTTCAAGTAACATTTTGTATTATTACATTTTTTTGTTAACTTTTTAAATTTTAGTTAACTATGCCAACCTTGGAGCATCATTTACTTACCCTTACTCAACCTATTTGCTTGTGTGGTTGGGATGAAAGAAAGGATGCAACACATTTACACAGAACATAGAACATCTAGCCAAACTCAAAAACGAAACTAAAATTAAAGCATCTTTGGAAACAAGGGGGCCTGGTGTTTCGGGGGCCCTACGCAGCTTGTGTATTCTGCGTATAGGGAGGTTCAGCTCTAGACTTATATAGGCAATACGTGCTCCATATCACTATATTGCAAGCCTGCTGAGGATATGTAGTGTGAAACGTGAAATAAATATTGGTTGATTTCAGTGATCACTACTCATTTACTGTACATTGCATGGACAACTCCTCTTGTGTTACACAAAAAAATACAAAATAAAAATACATGTATGACTGAAATATGACAGAAGCTTAATTTTTCCCTGAACCTTTTCTTTAATATGACAGTACCAAAAGACTTTTGAGGTTGAAACAAATCCAGAGTATCCAGAGAAGTTTTTAAGACAACTGTCAACTTTACAACCCACAGAATCTGCATACGCTGTACAGGAGAGATCATGATAATTTGCTCTTCATTCACCCCTTTTATAAAACATTAAGGATAGTAATCCCCTCAGTTAGACTGCAGGCGGCCTTACCATCTCCACTCGTGCACCAGGCATCAGCTCTTAATTTAATTTAGTAATATAAATTGGAGCTAGGGTCAGCATCACTGGAGAATTATACCTGGAATTCTTGTCTTCTGAAGTCCCATAAGAGGCCTCTTTGATGGAGTGATTTCTAATGCGAAAGTTGTATAAGCGACAGCATGGCCAGAAAAAAAAAAGAAAAGAAAATAGGCTCCCTGAGCTTTTACACCCCCGCAGGGTGAAGGGAAAGAAAAAGACAGCATCTTCGCAGACAGCGCACAGAGCAGTACGGTCTTGCTATTAAAAAAAAATTACATCACGACTACAGAAATAAATGAAGATGGAGGTGGATTTGGCCTCTGTTCCAAGGGTTTGGCTAATTTACTGTGAAGTAGTGACAGAGGCAGAAATATCTTCAAACGCTGAGCTCACAACTCTGTTTTGGTACTTGTTTGGAGGTCTGTTTCACAGTTCTGCTCATTTTATGCAACATTTCCATCACTGGCATGTGTTTGTGTCACTGTGTGGTTATGCATTTACATTTACATTAATTTATTTAGCAGATGCTTTAAAGCTAAGTGACTTTAAAAAATAAACAGTTTTTCTTTAGAGGATTTGTACAGAAATATTAATGATTTTCCCGTTTTTGATTTAATTTAATTACAGTTGTCAAAAGTACTCTTCGGTTTTTGGTTTAGTTTAGAAAACTTTTTTATCCAAAACAATATACAATTAAATACAATTAAAATATATATAATTAAAATTATATAATAAATATATATATATATATATATATATATATATATATATATATATATATATATATATAGTGTATTCATTTATTTAGATTTTTTCCCAGCTGATTTTCTGTATTTTTTTGCACTTAAGTATTTTAAATTGGGGTTGTCAAAATATTTTTTTTCATTTGCATTTACACTAATTTCCATTTGCACTCACATTAATATAATTGAAGCAGAAAACTTGTAAACCAAAACAATAATAAAAAACTAAAATATTGTTCTGCCAAAATTCACCAAAGGTAAGCAGCTCACACATTAATTGTTCTTACATTTAAAAATAATTAGACACAGTGATTAATATGTATTTATTAATTAACAGCCTTATCCAACCATTTTAGTTTGCTTTTTCGATTAGGTAGTATAATAAAAGCATATACACTACTTTCAGTGTAGTTTCCTACACTTTGGAATTTCAAATATGCAGTTATTTCATTGTGTTATGCTATATCAAAACAGGATGATTTATTTATTTATAGTGGGGACATAATTTTATTGTGTGTCAGAATTGCACAGTTCGATGCAAGTGATTACAAACTTTAAACTAGAGCAGAGCCGGGTAAAATACATCCGTGTTTGTTTGCATGCATGCATGCAGAGTCTGTGGATTTTTGGTGTATCTCCTAAACACAGAAGGTACGTGTCAGTTCTGGCACCACAGTTGGCAGGACAGACGGATTACACCACACCACTTGACATGGGCAGACAGCACATGCCACATGCCACAGCCGTCATTCATCTGTGCCTGTTCAGTGCTAATGTGAATGTGTACAGAGTATGTATGAATAGATTATGGTTGTTGGGCACACGTTGGTACTTAGAGGCAATATGGTGCCAGTGTTATTTAGCCTGAAGTCTTAAACCTCAGCCTCAACCATCACACACATTTACTCACTTTGCCTTTCATCTGTTTCTGTGTCTTTTTAATTAAAGGGAGATTTCAACCCACCATGAAAATTCAGTCATTAATTACTCACTCTCATGTCATTCCAAACCCATAAGACCTTCGTTCATCTTCGGAACACAAATGCATATATATATATATTGATAAAACTTGAGAGCTTTCTATACCTGCATAGACAGCAACACAACTACCACATTCAAGGCCCAGAAAGGTTGTAAGGACATTGTTAAAATAGTCCATGTGACATCAGTGGTTCAACCGTAATTTTATGAAGCTACAAGAATAATTTTTGTGTGCAAAGAAAACAAAATAATGACTAATATTCAACAATAATAAAAGAAGCATTAATTTGTATAAAATGTATTCATATAGAATTTTGTGAGAAAAGAATCACAGCATTTCAATATATGATTGCAATGACACAGCTTTGTTCTGCATCTTTGTAGAAAATTCACTTTAGACACTATGTCTGTTATGCAAGTATCTGCTCTCTTTGAAGTCTTGAGAAATTACCCTTTTAATTGTGTATACCCTTTGACAAATAGATGATTGTTTGTCACTTTGTTCTGTTTTTCTTTTTATCTGAAAAGCTGTTTTTGTTTTGCAGGTCAAGTAGTTGAGGCCCGAGGATTTAAGAGATGATTTTTTTTTGTCTGAAGGCACTGAACAGAGTTATAACAGCCTCTGTTTTAAGTGCTTGCTTTTTTATGTTTGTACTGGATCTCCCCGGGGTTCACATATCTCTTGGAAGAGAGTCTAGTAGGGATACGTTGTGTGGGTGAACATGAGGTAATTATTTTGGCAAGGGTTTGATATGCTTTGATAAACATATAGATATATTGCTAGAAACCTCATTGCTGAACCCTCAGGGGAAAATTCAGGTGTGAAACAGCAGTAACATCAAATATAGAAACAAAAATCAAATACGTTAAAAACTCAGATACAGAGCAGTTACAATAACCAGTGCAGAAACAAAGCACAGAATGCATCAAAACATATAACCTAGATAGATGAGTGCTTTAGGCGTTAACCTTACTAAATCCAAGAGTGAGTAAAAAACAAGGATAATATTTCTATAACTGAGGGTGGGCTTGGCAGGAGGAGGAGGCGGCATTGTAATGTTGATGGTAACAGGCAGAGAAGATTCCCTCCAGCGCTTTTTAAAACAGTATAGTGGAATAAGCCAGTGACTGATAATCCAAAGTGGATTTCTTAAAGGGATAATTCAACCAAATTGAAAATGCTGTCATCGTTTACTCATTTGCATGTCATTCCAAACCTGCATGACTTTCTTTTGTGGAGCAATGTTTTTTTTTTGGACCACACTGACTTTTATTATTTGGACAGAAACAGTTAAAACAGTCTTTAGAACATCATATTGTGCGTAAATAATGACAATTTTCATTTTTGGGTGTATATCTTCATTATACCAAGACAATAGATTTTAAGGCATTTTCAATCAATTGTAATTATGTTATTTCAATTGTAGCTGATGAACGTTTCCCAAGTTGACATCTTTCATCTTTACTGTTTTTTAAAGGTGAGCATATTTTGTATTGTTGGTAATATTTCAGGATGAACATTTACTGGACCGAGTCAGCTTGATTAGACTTATTATTATTTATTTTTGAGAAATCATACATGCACACACACACACACATATATATATTTTATTAAAATTATAAAATAATATAGTATTTTGTATGTGTAACTTATATAGTTTTATTTTACATTACAAATAAAATCATTTTATTAATTTCAACATCTTTACTGATGCTGGATATCTTTAGTCTTTGGCTGCGTCCATTGCGTTTGACACGTTTTTTCACTGACACGCCCCCAACTCGGAAACTCACGGCTTACAGAAAATGTTGAGTTTCCCACTTGTAATAATGACTTTGTGGTGGCGTTCTTGTGCATTCAACTCGTAAATACGATGTATCCGACATGACTTGAACACACCATAATTTCCGCTACTAAAATAAAGAGAGAGTTAGTCTAACAAATAAAAGTGTAGTCTGCACAAAATTGTAGGCTATTTATTTTATTCTTCTTGTCAAGAGTCGTGTATTTTTTGATAGCAAAATGTAAAACGAATTTAGTGTCTTAAGACACAAATTAATTTAACATTTTGCTGCCAAAACCATAGGAAAAATGTGGCACAGAGGAAATCAAAATGTTCTTATTTGTATTTGTCTTGTCAGGATGCGTACAATTTGTTTAATATTTACAACACAATAGGATAAAGTGTTGCAGAGGGGAACAAATGTAGGTTGTACAAAACTACCTATTGCATTCCTCTCGTCAAAATAGGCTCTTAAATTAATTAACAATTTTGCCAAGTCATTCGCTTTTTATGATATGTGTGATAATATCTGGGGAAATCATCCCTGTTAGATGCTTGAGCTGGTATAAGTTCATTATCCAAGGACATAAAAGTATCTTGACTCATCCTAAAATGTTTAAACCAGTTAGTGTCACTGTAATTTGTACCATTACAGTCTAAGAAACATCTCCTTGCGGACGACATTTGACCCACACACGACGGTCTGGCGACATCTGCTCTCTCCCATAGAAAGCTAAAGCTAGTTTAAATTTTTGTTTGTGGTGGCCTGAGTGACTTCCTGGCTCTTTGTGAAACTAATGTTGGCCTCTTTTAATCATGCGGCGATGTTCCCCATGCAGTAATTCATAATTTATTGTAAGTATTTTTTTCCAATTGGAAATTTTTTAAAGAAAAATTAAATGAAAATAACTGTCAATACCACAGGAGCTAACATTGTGACAAACCGTCCAGAGCATGATACACTGTAGTACTTGCACAAAATATAAATTTAACATTGTTACATTTTAAGATGTTGTGTTTTTTTATCTATTTCATGTTTTACATTTTTTATTATTTTTTTATTATTTTTTTAATATTTGTTATTTAATTTATAGCATTTGTTTTTGTTAAAACTCATTTTACAATTGTTGTTAGTTTTAAAAGGCATGTTTCCCACAATTTGAATTAATGTGTGAATGCATTTATGCCAAATCAGAACAGCATTAAACGGTCTGTGTAAATGAAAGTTTTCGTGGTTTTATGCCGCTTCAGATTTGGTTTCTGTGCCGCCTTAGCTATGTAAAGATGCCTTATCTGATTCTGAGGAATTAGATGTTATTATTGCCAATGCAAGAGATACTGAGGATTCACCACCTCAGTCTTGTGGTTATGAGGAGCTGTTTGAGGTGGTAACAAGAGCGGTCAATTGGCCAGCAGAGAGGGAGGACGTTCATTACAAAAAAAAAACAAAAAAAAAACAAGACCAACGCTTCTTGCCTTCTCGTGGACAACGTCAATGCCAGGGACTACCGTTTCTTTCCTGATCTCCACACCGAGGTGTCGAGATCGTGGGAGAAATCGGGTTCCTAGAGTTTTTGTACACAAACATCTCACTATTCCTCTATAATAAATAAAAAATAGCACGTTATGGAGAGATGCCTAAGGTGAAAAAAGATGCTTGTGAGCTTTCTCTTGCTTGAATCATCTTCGTCCATTAAATCCCTGGTATTACCCATTAAGCCAGTGAGAACAACATCAGCACTGGTGGGAAAGGCTTACTCGGCAGCTGGTCAGGCAGCAGCGTGTTTACACACAATGTATCTGCTGCAAGCCTACCAGGCTGAATTGTTAGGATATCACGATGAGGGTGGAAGTTGTGGTCCGAACGAAGTTTTCAAACTGTTTCGGGTCACATATTTGTCTCTCAGGGCTATGGCAACCCTGGTGGCCACTGAGAGACATTTATGGTTCAATCTGAGTAACATCAAGGGAAAAGATAAAAACTCTCTTATGGATGCTCCTATTTCCCCCTCTGGCCTCTTTGGCGATACAGTTAATTCGGATGTCGAGAGATTTCAGGAATCAGCTAAACAAGCAGCTGCATTCCAGAAGCTCCTCCCCCACCGTAATCATATCTCCGGGGCTGCTGAGCGGGAGCAACCCCAAACATCTAAAGCCAGCTCCTCATACCTTGTTGCACAGAGACAGACGTGGCTTATCGTGCTCCCCCACCTAAGCATGGGGAAGAAGTCCTGGTGCCCAAGGGCTCAGGCCAATAAGGATTCCACTCAACACCTCATTTTACGGTGTCAGTCTCCCGTCGGTGACCTCAGGGTAGGGTTTCAGGGTTTAAGAGCGCTCAGTTCAGACGCTTCCTGATGGTTTGCCAGTCTTGAGAGGCTGGTACCTCTAGTAGAATTTTGACAGTGTGGAATCTTCTGCAAAATATTTCTTGTTGGGTCCTGCAGACTATAGAAAAGGGGTATTAAATACAGTTTGTGTCTTGCCCGCCCAGGTTTAAGGGGGGTGTTTTCCACCAAGATGGCCCCCCAGCAGGTAATAGAACAAGAAGTGAAAGTTCTGTTTGTGAAATGCACCTCACTCCAACAGGGAAACCTGGTATTACAGCCGGTATTTCATAGTTCCGAAGAAGGATGGGGGTTGTATCCCATTTTAGATCTTCGAATTCTGAACGACTCCGTCATGCAGCTCAAGTTCAAGATGTTACTTTGAGACAAATCGTGCCACAGATCAGATCCGAGGACTGGTTTTTCACGATAGATCTCAAGGACGCATACTTCCACATATCCATCCTTTCATATCACAGGAAGTACCTGAGGATCACTTTTGGGTGAGAGTATACCATTATAGGGTTCTTCCGTTCAGCCTAGCATTATTACCCTGCACTTTCACGCAGTGCATAGATGCAGATCTGGCACCTCTTCTTCTTTATAGTATTCGCATAATGAACTACATTGATGATTGGTTGATTCTAGCTCAGTCGCATCAGTTGGCAGTTCGGCATCGAGATGTAATTCTTGCCCACATGAAAGAGTTGGGATTACGGCTAAACGAAAAAAAGAGTGTGCTTTCTCTACTACAGAGGACCACCTTTCTAGACGTGGCATGGGACTCAACGTCAATGCAGGCGCGCCTCTCACCGGCACGCATAGAGTAGGGGTTGACTAGTCGACTTCAGTGCTCTGCCATGATGCTTTAAGCTTGAAGTCGACTAGTCGCTGGTCCTATAGAGGGCACAATAGGATAATAAATCCCCATTTACGCTCAGTTTCCAAACAGTTTAAATTACAAACTAATTCATACTCTGAATGCACTCTACAAGACATTACTGGATGATCTATTATATTACTGGATAATCGAAATTGAACGTCAGAATGCACATTTTAAACAGCTTATTGTACAGGTAAGTTAATCACGTTTTAATCTAATGCACTGTAGTGCACACTCATACTGTAGGCTACAGAAGCGTACAATACATCACATGCAGATCGTGCTCATAGAATCATTCAGCGTGAAAATTTATTGTCAACACTGTTCTGTGATTTCTCTGTAAAATAGCTTATAAACTGAAAAGTTCAAGCATATATTTCTTAATAATTAAATCCCACAGCTTTACTACTAGAAGAGAGACGCTGCCAAGTAGAATTAATTCACACATGCAACCGCTCTCACTAATGCATGCATTCATATGACTGTAATCTTTACTGTAACTTACTACATATCTGTATCTGATTTAGTACGAGCAGGAATCTATGAGGAATATAATGAGCAAAAGACTAAATAACTGATAAAAAATAAGCTTTTATAGGTGCAATAGTCACGTGGGCAGTGCTGTGTCAAATTTCATAGCTGTGCACAAGGCGTTTGTCACAGCTCCAGACTTATTTGTTCATTAATGACTTCATCAGCGACTAGTCGACTTCGACTTGACTTTCATCACATAAAAGTCAACTTAAAAAAATTAGAAGTCGTTCAACCCCTAGTATAGAGTCCATCCTGTTGGCTGTGAAAATAATAAAGCTAGGCCAGTCACTCACTGTTAAAAAGTTTCAGAGACAGGTCTATGGCAGCAATATCCAATGTGATACATTTTGTACTGTTGTACATGAGACCCCTGCAGTGATCGCTCAGGACCAAAGGGTTTTTCCCGAGGGGTAACCCCTTTCGCATGATCAAGGTCACGCGGCGATGCTTACGTGCCTTGGTAATGTGGAAGAAACCTTGGTTCATGTCCCAGGGTCCCATGTTGGGAGCTTCATGTCGTCACAAGATGCTACCGACAGATGCCACTCTCACGGGCTGGGGAGCAATCTTAGACGGACGCTCAAGTCAGGGTCTGTGGAAGGACCATCATCTCTCATGGTACATCAACTGTCTGGAGATGTTGGCTGTATTTCTTGCTCTAAAGAATTTCCTAGTAGATCCCAGGGCCACCATGTGCTCATCCGCTCAGACAACACATCGTTGGTCTCCTACATAAATAACCAGGGGTTTGCTGTCACGTCCACTTTGCAAACTGGCGTGTGTTGAAAACTCTGTTCTTCTAAAGTGTAGAAAACTCAGAAGAGAAGACCAGGAGACTTCGGATTGGATTGTCAGCAGAATTTCTTTATTCTATGACATGTCATTGGTATCTGTGGTCATCGAAATCTCATTCTTAAGTAATTTACAGGTTGTCTTATAGGTATTTTTGGAGGAGGGACTTTTTTGGGGTGGAGACAAACATCAAAGAAGCATACATCTGAGGGCAATAAACCTAACGAATCCACGTCTGGCCAGGAAAAAGTCATTTGCAGAACAAAGGTAAAATCTCTCAGTAGTCTGACTCATTGATCTTACCATTATCATCGAGACAAAAGGCACAGCTGTCTCGAGCTCAAATGGTCAGGAAACGCTCTCAAACATCTGAATTTCCTGACACTTTCTTTAGTCAGGAAGTGTATCTAAATTAAACATTTAAAATAAAATTTGTAATCGTTCACGTGCCAAATCCTCCTGTGGTCCCAAGGAAAGTTCTTTGATTAGCTTACATCCCGGGGGTCCACAATATAGGAGCAAACGTCCTGTTGAGACAGGGGCTGAGGCCCGGGGAATAGAGGCTACACCCCGAGGTGGTGGAGCTGATATGGAGGGAGTTCGGCCAGGCACAAGTGTATCTGTTTGCGTCTCAAGAGACGTCTCACTGTCCACTCTGGTTCTCCCTCACGAATCCAGCTCCTCCCAGACTGGATGCAATGGTACAGACGTGGCCGAGGCTTAGTCTGTATGCATTTCCCCCGATCGCTCTGCTCCCTGGAGTCCTGGAGAGAGCTCACTGGGACCAGGTTTTACTACTTTTCATTGCCCCGTGGTGGCTGGGCAGAGTATGGTTCCCAGATATAATATCCCTTCTCGACGGGCCTCCTCTGGAGCTCCCCATCAGGAGGGACCTTCTGTCCCAAGCATCCCCCCCCCAACCAGAACTGTGGAAACTGTGGGCTTGGCCTCTGAGGGGGGCCAGCTCATAGACTCAGGTCTCTCAACCGAGGTTGTTGAGACCATTCTACACTCTAGAGCCCCTTTCTCCTCTATTTCAGAATGAGGACCAGGAAGGCACAATTTGCTTTGCCCAGTGCGGGCATTAAATGCTTATGTCCATAGAGCTGTCATGTGTCATAAAAATTAACAGTTGTTCATATGTTTTGGACCTCCTAACAAGGGGTCCCCTGTGCATCTAAGCAAAGGATGAGAAAGTGGGTGGTCGAGGCTATCTCACTTGATTATGAGTCGGCCGGTCAAACTTCTTCTATGGCTGTACAGTCCCACTCGACCAGGATTATGGCGGTCTCTAAGACCCTTATATCAGGAGTTGCCCTCCAAGAAGTTTGTGATGCGGCAGGTTGGTCCTCATCGAACACATTCATCAGATTGTATTATTTGGACCTGGACTCTACCCCAGGTTCCAAGTGCTCTTGTCCTAGTGCTGATCTTTAGATTTCACAGGAGACAGACACTCTTCGCTATGGTGGTGTTATATTAACGTTCCCCAAGCGTCAAATTTAATGCAACAAGAGTTCCCTTGAAAGGGAACGTTTGGTTACGACTGTAACCTCGGTTCCATGAAGAGGGAACGAATGTTGCGTCCCCTTCCATATCTCATTTGTGCCTTTAGGCGACTTGCTCAGACTTTAAGCTAGTGACAGCTTAATTTGAGCAGGCTTTATAGCTTCCTGATTCGTGACGTTACCCGCTCTGACGTTCCACACCTTGGATTGATTTAACATGTGCTTCAAGACATCACGCAAAGCGTTCCCCAAGCGTCAAATTCGATGCAACGTTTGTTCCCTCTTCAGGGAACCGAGGTTACAGTCATGACCGAACGTTCTCTAACCTCATCAGGCATTATAGGAGACAATTTAGAGCTGTTAAACTGGTAAATGGAGGTTTCAAAAAGTTCTGAATAAAAAGGATGACATTAATTATGGCCAATGTGCAATAGAGCAAAACATTTATTTCAAAATGATATTTCCCCACATTTAAAATTCTTATTATGCAATGAAAGTTTACTTTTTTGTGATTTTTTTTTATAAAACATCAAAAGTATTAACAATGCAGATTCATTTTCACAGCCTTATTTGATCATATTTACCAAGGGTGCCGATAGTTTTGGCCATGACTGTATATATATATATATATTGATTTTGTCCAATAGTTCAACAGATTTGTCCTTTAAAAAATATATATTTTTTTTTTCTTCTGATTATTAGTTCATATGTCAGGCTTTAAGGTTAAAATATATACATATACATGCAAAATACATTTTTATATGTATTATTATTTTTGTATTTATCACGTCAAGAGAACAATATACAGAGAAAGAAACAGGGAGAAACTGAAAGTGTATCAAATGCTCTGTCTTCAGGCAGGAAGAAGGAACGTGGCCGGAATATTCTGAAGGTACCATGTGCCACCTGCTCATGGAGGGGGGATGCCTTTAAGAGAGAGTGGAGCACTGCCCAGATCCAAGGATAGATGGGCTGAGTTGGGAGGCCAATCGCTCCTCTGCATTTCCAGCAAAGATTAGTGCATTGGGTGCTCTGTCACAGTGACGGCACTCCTGCTGACGAGGGTCAGAAAGAATGATAGTCAGAGAGGGGAAGAGAGAATGTGTGTGCATTGACAAGCAACACTATGAAACATCTATGAAAAATTAACAGCGCTCATAGAATACTACAACAGTTTCTCTTTAAAAGTGTAGTGAAAACCCAAAAATGAAAAGTTTGTCATTTAATCTCCCTAATGGTGTTCAACGTTGTGACTTTATCTACTGTGGAAGGTTTTTGACTGGTTTTCATGTCTATAGTATTTTTTTATTTTTTTTTAAGGAATTACAATAATGGAGAATAAAGCTTTAACACTTAAAAAATCTGGAAAACACACTATAAAATGATGCAGAACCTGATTTTTCCAAGTGCGACATATTCGTGGATCAACATCTTTGTTGACCCTGGAACAACATTGCTATTAACCAATCAGATTTAAAGAACAATTTTATAATTTTTTGTGAAGTTTAGGCTTACAATCAGTGTTTGTTGCTTGTACATCAGTGTCATTCATCTATAATTTCATCTGATTGTAGAGATTACTCATGGTTAAGGTTAGGTTTAGATGTAGGGAAATGGTCAAGATAAAATTAGTTTATATATATGTTGACCCAGGAACACATCTAACATAAAATGACCATGAGTAGCGGCCTATATGCGTTGTACATTATAGATTATGTTTCATTGATAGTCATCCCCACCAGTCAGATATTAATCGACGTGACCAGAACATTGGGTCAGTGAGTTGATTTTGTGAACTTAATCTGATTCCTGTAATCATATTATGAAAAACAAACAAGCAATCAATAATTTGATCTATTCATGAAGCAGATGAACTGATTCATTTAAATAAATACTTAAATAAATACAGTGGGGCAAAAAAGTATTTAGTCAGCCACCAATTGTGCAAGTTATCCCACTTAAAAAGATGAGAGAGGCCTGTAATTTTCATCATAGGTATACCTCAACTATGAGAGACAAAATAAGAAAAGAAAATCCAGAAAATCACATTGTAGGATTTTAAAATAATTTATTTGCACATTATGGTGGAAAATAAGTATTTGCTCAATAACAAAATTTCATCTCAATACTTTGTTATATACCCTTTGTTGGCAATGACAGAGGTCAAACGTTTTCTGTAAGTCTTCACAAGGTTTTCACACACTGTGGCTGGTATTTTGGCCCATTCCTCCATGCAGATCTCCTCTAGAGCAGTGATGTTTTGGGGCTGTTGCTGGGCAACACGGACTTTCAACTCCCTCCAAAGATTTTCTATGGGGTTGAGATCTGGAGATTGGCTAGGCCACTCCAGGACCTTGAAATGCTTCTTACGAAGCCACTCCTTCGCTGTTCGGCGGTGTGTTTGGGATCATTGTCATGCTGAAAGACCCAGCCACGTTTCATCTTCAATGCCCTTGCTGATGGAAGGAGGTTTTCACTCAAAAATCTCACGATACATGGCCCCATTCATTCTTTCCTTTACACAGATCAGTCGTCCTGGTCCCTTTGCAGAAAAACAGCCCCAGAGCATGATGTTTCCACCCCCATGCTTCACAGTAGGTATGGTGTTCTTTGGATGCAACTCAGCATTCTTTCTCCTCCAAACACGACAAGTTGAGTTTTTACCAAAAAGTTCTATTTTGGTTTCATCTGACCATATGACATTCTCCCAATCCTCTTCTGGATCATCCAAATGCTCTCTAGCAAACTTCAGCCGGGCCTGGACATGTACTGGCTTAAGCAGGGGGACACGTCTGGCACTGCAGGATTTGAGTCCCTGGTGGCGCAGTGTGTTACTGATGGTAGCCTTTGTTACTTTGGTCCCAGCTTTCTGCAGGTTATTCACTAGGTCCCCCCGTGTGGTTCTGGGATTTTTGCTCACAGTTCTTGTGATCATTTTGACCCCACGGGGTGAGATCTTGCGTGGAGCCCCAGATCGAGGGAGATTATCAGTGGTCTTGTATGTCTTCCATTTTCTAATAATTGCTCCCACAGTTGATTTATTCACACCAAGCTGCCTACCTATTGCAGATTCAGTCTTCCCAGCCTGGTGCAGGTCTACAATTTTGTTTCTAGTGTCCTTTGACAGCTCTTTGGTCTTGGCCATAGTGGAGTTTGGAGTGTGACTGTTTGAGGTTGTGGACAGGTGTCTTTTATACTGATAACGAGTTCAAACAGATGCCATTAATACAGGTAACGAGTGGAGGACAGAGGAGCTTCTTAAAGAAGAAGTTACACGTCTGTGAGAGCCAGCAATCTTGCTTGTTTGTAGGTGACCAAATACTTATTTTCCACCATAATTTGCAAATCAATTCTTTAAAAATCCTACAATGTGATTTTCTGGATTTTTTTTCTTATTTTGTCTCTCATAGTTGAGGTATACCTATGATGAAAATTACAGGCCTCTCTCATATTTTTAAGTGGGAGAACTTGCACAATTGGTGGCTGACTAAATACTTTTTTGCCCCACTTTAACTCTGAGCATCTATGTGCTCAGAGGACTACTCTACTCTATGGACTCTAGGGTGAATGTCAAGATTACTTGTGAGCAAGTACTGAGAAGTACATTTATTTCTTACACAACAATTGCATGTCTTCAGAACATTTAGAATATAGTGCATTCAAACATATGGACCACCTGTATGGTGGTTTTGTGTCCTTTATGAAGCATAAATACCCATTAATTGTAAGTACATAAAAAAATAACAAGTCTTCGACAGTCTTCAGAATTTGTTTTTGTGAACCTTGGAAGTAAATTGAGTTTGATGTGATGACATATTTTTTTATGTTCACTTTTCTTTTAAAATGCCAGTGTATCAGTGGATACACTGGCAAATGGTTTTATTTATGTATGCGATTAAGGATCTAACAGCATTGAACATAACAAATATATATTTTTTCCCAATAGTTCCTAAAAAGGAAGGAACTGCTGTGCTTTATTTAATACTCTTCCGTTTGAGAGAACATGGATGTTTGAAGCATATAATTATGATGCAGGCTCTGCAGACCTTGATGAAAACAAGACCGCAAAACAAATCCAAAGGTTTTATTTTCTAATGTAAGAGTCAAAAGGAGATCATGACCCCGCAAACACTCCAAAATATCAGTAACAAAAGGAAGGAAAGACACTGCAGGAGGCAAAATCACTCATATGGATGAGCAGAGCGAGGGTTAATTTTGTGAGCTGAAGAACAGAAAACTAGTAAATTAAATATTTTCATGTCCTCTGGAGAGAATGTATGAAGTTGCTGAGGATGTTGGAGACAGTATCTAACAGTGCATGTTATTCCTCCAACCGAGGGCTGTCATGGGAGAGAGAGCGAGCCGTAAAAGTTTGTGAGGTGCGTTGAAATAAGAAAGCATTGCACTTTCTCCGTCGGACAGACATGATGGTATCCAGTTTAACTCCCTCTGGAAATAAAGCAATGTAAGGATTTATTGGCATTTCAGCAATTATAAGAGCGCTGTCACACTCCACCGGTTACTCAGACAGGGATTTGTGGGCTTGGCACAGAAGAGAAGCTGTTTTTCTTTCTGTTTTCCTAAAACCTGCCTCATGGATCAAATACCTCCTCTATAGCTTTTCAATTTGAACATGTTATGTGATAGTAAATAATTCATGGACGATGTTGGCCGAGGAAGGTGTCGATGTACTGGGCTCGTAAATGTGGAATATCTGAATCTCCTTCACTTGCAGGAAGCCATAGTCTTGCAGAAGAACAAAGTTTCTGCCGTGCACCGGTATATGCATTCGTGTTCAACACGCTTGCGTAAATTCATGGAATCGTGGTTCCATACGCCTTAAATGATTAATTAGTTATTACTTGTTATGTAGGCTGTGGATTCAATTAACCCCTTTGCTACTGATGGATGAGTCTCTAACTGATGGCCAGCTATCCTCACAAAAGTGACCTGTACTTGGCCTTCCAAATGCACCTCGTGTGAGAAGGGTCTGTGTCTCATGTGTCACCCATTCATCTTGTAATTGGTGTGTAGTTCTGTCAAACAGCCATTAACGACCCACCTCATCCCTTCCAATTACCCCTAAAGCACCCTGGAAGCTCCCACAGCAAACATAATTTCTAGATGAGAGCTGCAGGAGCATCTGTCAGTCCAGAACATCATCAGAAAATAACACAGCCAGATAGGGAGTAGGGATGGGTCACGATGATATGCTAGCTGGTTGATAAATGACTAGATGTTTGGAAAGGTAGACTTTATCATTCTGTCGATCTACTGTTTATTTGTTCTATCAATTGATTGTTCTTAATTAATTATTAATGCCTATCTGTATATTAATTAATTAATGCCTATCTGCCTGTCTGTCTGTCTGTCTGTCTGTCTGTCTGCCTGCCTGCTGTCTGTCTGTCTGTCTGTCTGTCTGTCTGTCTGTCTGTCTGTCGTTATATCGTTATATATATCTGTCTAGCATTCTGTCATGTGTTCTTTCTTTCTTTCTTTCTTTCTTTCTTTCTTTCTTTCTTTCTTAGCAGCAGTGCTTTATTTGTCGTGGTGACATTGTGATGTGCTTGAGCTGTTTGCAATAGGCATGCACAGATTTTACAATAATGATATTTACTATACAGTAATAATAATAATAACAACAACGTTTATTTCAAATAAATATTTACAAACTAAAATACATTGTTTAAATGTTATGTTTTAAGTGAATTTAGGCCTCACAAATTGCAATGTACAGTAAGAAAAGTGTATATTAATTTTGAAGTTGGGCAAAGATTAGAGTTTGGAAAATTATAGTTTTGTTCATCCTTAGTAGCAAGTTTCATGGGTCAGTGCTCATTATTATGTGTTAAGTGAAGAGAGCAGAAAGTAAGATAGGGGTGAAATGCCTAAAGGTCTCATTGATTGGACAGGTCCGCTTCGTCAGCAAGTCCCCTGTAATGAGCTCAGTGAATAACCCTGCACAGAACAGGCTGCACTGCTGAAGGGACGTGGGAGACTGACCAGATTCAAGACCCTAGACACCAGGGGAGACACAGATGAAGTGTCATAATGGTCCCTCATAAGTAAATGCATACGCTATAGATACACAAGGAGAGAGTGAGATGGATTTGTTTGGCCCAGAGCCTCAGGGGGAGCTTGTAATAATACTGATAGTGACTGTATTAAAACACCTGTCAAATGAATCATCTGCTAATTTAGCAGCTATAGGATTAGTCTTTCAAATGGATGGTTCATTAACCTGCGGTATCTTTCCACAACAGAATTTGTAAAAGATTGTCAAAGTCATTAAATTATTGTAATACATTAAATGGTTTTAGGATGAGCAGTTTTTATTATAGAAAGAAAACCTTACAATAAATGTTCTATATTGTTCAATATATATTTTTCTTCCCACAATGCAATAGGATCATACTTTTTCCCCAAATTTTTGAATGGCGTCTCTAATTATTTATTTATAAAATTAAATATACAGTATTTTAAAATGTAATTACTTCTTTATATCCCCCAGTAGCCATTACACCAGTCTTACACAGTGTCTTTCAGAAATCATTCTACTATGCTGATTTGGTGCTCATGAAACATTTCTCAAAACATGCTTTTGTCCTCAGTTAAAAGAGATTAATTTATCTTTATCTTAATCACCCTCATGCTTCAAACTTTTATGATTTTCTTTTTGTCTTGAAACACAACTGAAGTTGATTCTGTGGTTTTCCACACAATGAGAGTTAATGGTGGTTTAGAACTCTTAAGCTTTTACACTACATGTAAATCATAACACTATTGTGTGCTGTATTCCAAGTCTTGTAAGTTTAAAGCCAGAACAAATCCAGTTACAGAAGGATTGATGATAAATGTTATTTGGTTAGAGTGTATTGTAATTGATTACATCAATTTGAGTATGCCATATGCAAATAACAGAAATGACACAAATGCTTAAATGTGTTCCTCACATAAAATTATAAATATCTTAAGGAGACTTGTATTCATTTATATTCATTTTTGTATATACATATATACAATTGTATATATTGTATAATCATCTTTGTATTCATTTATTAACGTTCTGCCTTTTTATTCCAGTAAGATATTGAGTAAATGGGTAAATGATTTTGGCTCAACTAATTCTTTAAGAAGAAATTAATGAAGTTTAATGAACATTTTAGTTGGCTATTTTTCCTCTGTAAACTGTCAGTAGCTGCAATAAAGGACTGAGTAAAGCTCTGCTCTTATCTCCTCTTTCCAACTGTGAAGAGTTTTAATCCACCATGGCCTCCTCTGTCCTTCCCACTAACCCTTACTTATCTCACTGTCTCACCAAAACCCCACCCTGCATCTAGACCCCACTCCCTCTCTTTGCATGGCTCATTAGCCCACGACATATCCACTAACGACAAGTGGAGCTTGTAACTGTCATGGGAACCCAATGTCCAGCCAGACTCTGCAGGCTTGTATGGATGAGGCTTGGTCCATCTTGTACATGCTGGGCAGGTGAACTGGGGTGGTAATGAGGAGCACTGGGCCTCGTTTAGCTGGGCTACGCTAGCACCCATAGAGGCCCAAGCCAAAGGCCCAGAGCCAGAGCCTGCAGCTCTCAGCCAGGTCTCTAGCACCCAGCCGGCTCCAGCCTACTGGCAGCATCCAGAATACTGAGCAGGGCATCAGCAGCATCTCAGTAGAGCCCTGTGCTTAACAGCTAGACACACTGCATCAGAGCACTTGACGTCTAAGCACCACAGTCTACGTGTCCCCTTGCTGAAATAGAGAGCTTTGCAAAAGATCAGTAGCAGTGCATGCTGGCTTCTGGAAAAAGACCAGAGTCATATGTGGATGTGCAATGATCTGGTGACATTTTGTTTTGACATTGTAATACATTTTGATGTATAATGCATTGCTGTACACTCTTAATAGGTGTGCAATAAAGGTTCCAAAAGGGGGTTTTCACAGCGATAACATAGAAGGAACAGTTTTGGTTCCCCAAAGAACCTTTTCAATTTTTAAGACATCTGCAGACGTTATTCATTTGTTTAATGTGGTCGAGGACAAATAGTTCCTCTCCACAACTATTAATCTCATTATTAAATTATATAATGATTAAAATTTAAATCAGGAATGGAAGTATTGACATTTAATTAGTAGAGATTTTTCTTGGTTCGTATTGACATTTATCTCTTTCTTGAGGATGATTTACAATTAGATTACTTATCAAGGCTCCGTTTATTTAATCCAGAATACAGTGAATATGTTAAATAAATAAAATATCATTTTTTTTGTTTAATATACTGTTTTAATATACTTTAATTAACTTAGTTTTTTATTCATGCAAATTTTCATTACAATCATGTGAGCTGATTCTATCTTATTTCTATGCTATTGAGACAGACGTTTATCACCTCCGGTGCAATATAGTCCAGTTAAATAAACCATTTTTTTTTTTTTTAGCTTACAGACCTGTTGCTATGAGAACAACTCTGAGATGAGCTTTAAATACCGTAACGCTCCAGTATTGTCGAATCGTTAAAAATTTAATTCAAATAACTCAGTAATTCTTGTACAAGCAACCGGCTCTTGCTTTGTAGAGGCTTGTGATTGTTTTAGTTCCTCATTTGATTCAGATGATTCAACATAGTGACTGTATACATCTTCATCGAACACACACTCTCACTACGTCAGTTAAAATCAGCTTAACCGTACGCAAGTGATTACCAGCAGATAAATAGATTAATGTATATAAAAAAAGAAGCACTCACCAGAGATTGTATGATCTGGCTTACCAACAACTCACAATTGTATTTCTGCTGTTGAAGTGCATTCTGGGGCATTGTAAACAAGCCACATCACACCACATTTGTCATCAGGTCCACTTGACGTACGGCCTTCCTGAGCAAAATACAAATACAGAGCATCTCTTTCCAGTTGTCACATCTCCTTTTGACATTCCATCAAACAGCTGTCAAAAATGATCACTCAAGCGTTACACAAGAACGATGACAGGAATAACATTATTTTTAATGGCAGAAGAGAATGTTATTTTCTTGGAAGAACGTACTGTTATATACACTGAACAAAATTATAAATGCAACACTTTTGTTTTGGCCCCCATTTTTCATGAGCTGAACTCAAAGATTTAAGACTTTTTCTATGTGCACAAAAAGCCTCTCAAATATTATTCACAAATCTGTCTAAATCTGGGTTAGTGAGCACTTCTCCTTTGCCGAGATAATCCATCCACCTCACAGGTGTGGCATATCAAGATGCTGATTAGACAGTATGATTATTGCACAGGTGTGCCTTAGGCTGGCCACAATTTACTGGCAGATTATTTATTGATTAATGTTAGTTCCAGCACACATGGAGGACTCAACCACCGAGCAACAAGGATCTCAATTTTAATTTTGACATTTTAAACAGCATGATTAAATAAATTATCGCAATTCCACTGTGTGTAAAGCGCCTGCCTGCATTGTTTAGAATGCCGTTGAAATGTTCCATAGTGAGAATTGGTTTCCTATACTGTTGGTGTTACCCATCATTTTAATAAATGACATTTTAGTATTTTTTAGCCCCTAAAGAGCACAAGTTTTCCTTTCTGACACTCATACTTAATTAAAGGCTTACTTCATGCAGAAATTTAAATGCAATGATTCATTCACCCTCAAATAGTTTCAAACCTGAAGTACTTACATTCATTTGTGAAACACAAAAAGTAGATTTTTGATAAATCTACTTGTTGCTCGTTCACATGCACTTACAGTCCAGAGCTTTCAAGCTTCAAAAAGGACACAAAAGTATCATAAATATTGTTGACTTGTGGGCTTATTCTTCAAAAATTATTCTACAGAAAGTTTGGAATGACATGAGGATGAGTAATTGATGACATTGTTTAAAATGTGTGTTACTATTACTTTGAAAAGCAAAGATGTCTTATCTGACACTCACACCGTACTTGTCTACATTCAGTCTGGCTCAAAACGTGTACACTATATAAAGCGGAACATTTAGTTCAGTGATGAAATCGTCTCGGTTACGTATGTAACCTTCGTTCCCTGAAGGAGGGAACGGAGACGTCACGTCGGAGGACCGACGAATTGGGATATCGCTTAGAGAGACCAATCCACTTCGAGTGTAAACTAAACGAGCCAATGCACATTGGCATGCGATTATTGCATCCAGCTGCCGCTGATCACAGCGTGAGCATAAATAGGCAGCAGGTGCAGCGCATATTCAGGTTTTCGCTGAGGAGCCGAGCCGGGGCCCGGCCGCTCAGCAGTGGTACAGGAGCCGTGGCGACGGGACGACGGGACGACCGACGAATTGGGATCCCTACCAAAAGGCCACGGATACTGCCCCTTCCAGTGTCCCGTGGAGGCCTCCTGTGCCGTTATTTTTTGGTGCAGGTTAGGGCCCCCATTGGAAGATCCATTACTGTTGCTATGGCACTACCCACTCAGTAGGACTGGATAACACCGGAAACGCACCTGCTCAGCTCAGAACAGGAACGCTATGGAAGCCCTTACCTTCCGACGGAGGTTCAGAGGCAGTTACACATATGGACAATAGTCAGATGCATATGGAAGATTGGAGGTGATTGTAACCTCTTGGAGTAGCAGGAAGTCTGCCGGAAACACGGGCTCTAAGGCTAACCGTGGAAATACACATATGGGATCCGAACAGTCTCTACATATGGAACACAGCCTCTACCGGTTCTCAGGAATTCATCGAGTGAGGGCCTGGCGCCGACGCCCGCCACGTCCCAGCTGCCGAGGGATGGAGGAGCTCGACAGGGTCTACATTTGGACACTCTGGAGCAGTTTTTAGCAAGCCGACCCGAAACCGGGGCCCCTCAGTGCTTCTACCCGTTTGAGGTGAGAACACAGGAGGAAACCGGTTCCACACGAAGGCTATAGAATCTAGCGAATGTGTTAGGGGTCGCCCAGCCTGCAGCCCTACAAATATCTGTCAGCGAGGCGCCACGAGCCAGCGCCCAGGAGGACGCCACACTTCGTCAGAGTGAGCTCTCAACCTGAACGGGCAAGGCACACCCTGTGCCTGATAAGCCAGGGTGATGGCATCCACTATCCAGTGGGCCATCCTCTGCTTGGAGACGGCATTCCCTTTCTGCCAGCCTCCATGACAGACAAAGAGCTGGTCTGAGGTCCTGAAGCTTTGCGTCCTGTCAACGTAGTGTCTCAATGCTCGGACGGGACAAAGCAAAGCCAGGGCTGGGTCTGCCTCCTCCGGGGGCAGCGCTTGCAGGCTCACCACTTGGTTTAGTAGTGGGAACCTTGGGCACATAGGGCTGGGGCCTCAGGATTATCTGGGAATTCCGCCGGTCCAAACTGTAGGCACGAATCGTCGACCGAAAATGCGTGCAGGTCCCCAACCCTCTTAATGGAGGCCAGTGCAAGCAGGAGCAGAGTTTTCATTAAGAGAAACTTGGGCTCGACTGTCTACAGGGCTCAAACGGGCCCTGTTGTAGTGCTCTAAGCACTACGGACAGGTCCCAAGAGGGTATAGAGGGGAGGGTGGAGGATTCAGCCTTCTAGCCCCCCTAAGGAACCTGACGACCCAGTCATGCTTCCCCACCGACTTCCCTTCCACAGGGTCGTGGTTGGCAGCAATCGCGCCACGTAGACCTTGAGGGTGGAGGGAGACAGCCTTCGCTCCAACCCTTGCTGCAAGAAGGATAGCACGACTCTGATCGGGCATCTCCGGGGTCTTCTGTGAGAAGAGCACCATTCGACGAACAGGTTCCACTTCAAGGCGTAAGCGTGTCTTGTAGACGTGCTCTCGCCAAGTGATGGTGTCAACTACCTCTTGGGGTAGGTCACCTAGAACCTCCGCATCCCGCCTAGGGACCAGACATGAAGTTTCCAGAGGTCTGGACGCTGGGTGCCATAAGGTGCCCGTCCTCTGAGTCAGTAGATCCTTCCTCAGAGGAATCTGCCAGGGAGGGGCTGTCACGAGGAGCATCAGCTCTGGGAACCAAGTCCTGGTAGGCCAGTATGGTGCCACGAGCAGGATCTGCTCCTCTTCCTCCTGACCTTGCACAGTGTCTGTGCGAGAAGGCTCACTGAAATGCACATCTCTAGGGACGTGAACAGGTCTACCTGTGCGAGTCCAAAATGTCGCAAATCAGCTGGACCGTCTGGGGATGGAGTCTCCATTCTCCGGAGTGCAGCTCGTGACACGCTCGTCGGCTGTCCGGTTGAGCAAGCCGAAATATATGAAGCGAAGCGACCTCAGATGCTTCCGACTCCAGAGGAGGAGGTGGCGGGCGAGTTGTGACATGCGACGGGAGCGTAGACCACCTTGTCGGTTGATGTACGCAACGGTCGCAGTGCTGTCCGTACGGACCAGTACATGCTCGCCTCGTAAGCGTCTCTTGAGACGGTTCAAGGCCAGGTGTACTTCCAGCAACTCTAGGCAGTTGATATGCCAGTGCAGTTGGGGACCCGTCCAAACCCCCGACACTGCAAGCCCGTTGAACGTGGCCCCCCAGCCCTTGGCGGAGGCATCCGTGTAAACCACAGCGTGCCTGGAGACCTGTTCCAGGGGCACTCCCAAGGAATGAAAGGTCTGACCACGGGTGAAGGTTTGGCGGCAGGCTGGAGTGACTTGGACCCGCAGCGTGCCGCCTGCCACGCCCTCCTCGGACCACCGCTGCAGCCGCCATATGCCCCAGGAGCCTCTGAAACTTGTTTCAGTGGTGCCGCCGTCCTGTTCTTGAACGTATTCAAGCAGTTCAACACCGACTGAGCGTTCCTGCGTGAGGCGCTGTCTGATTGACCGAATCCAAACTCCATACCGAGAAAAGAGATCCTCTGCATCGGCAAGATTTGCTCTTTTCCCAGTTGACCAAGGCCCAACTGGCTGAGGTGCGAGAGCACCAATCCCTGTGTTCGCATAACTGATCCTGAGACTGAGCCAGTAAGCCAGTATGAGCCAGTCGTCGAGGTAGTTGAGAATGCGCACGCCCTGTTCTCTCAAGGGAACAAGGGCTGCCTCCGCTACTTTCGTGAAGACACGGGCGATAGGGACAGCCCGAAGGGCAGGAACTGTACTGATATGCTCGCCCTTCAATGCAAACCGCAGGAATGGCCTGTGGCACGGAAGGATCGACACATGGAAGTACGGGTCTTCAGGTCAATCCTCAGACCAGCGTGCAACCACGCTGAGCCTTTCTGCATGAGGGCGAGAAGGCCCAGATCAAGATCGCAGAGCAGCTCCGCCCCTTTCTTGAGGTAGGGGCCTGCCGAACTCCGAGATGAGCATCCACAGTGGAAGATGACTCATCCATGAGCGCCACCTCAGCTGTGCTATGCCCCAGGCACGTGAGGCAGCGATCGTGACCATTCACCCAGCGCCAGGCAACGACCGCATCCAGAGCCACGGGTGACAGATTGTTGAAGCAAGACCCAACTCGCTTTATAAAGGCATAGCGTCAAGGATTTGCCAGATGCAACATCGTCTTTGACGCACCCTGCCGTGAATGCTCTTTCTGGGCAATTTTAGCATGCTGAAGCAAACAGGGGAGATGGTCATTTGCAAACCTCTGCAAACAGAGAGAGTGCAGCCTGATGTGTGCAGTCCACTCAAGGGAAGAACCACCACCGCTGTAGTGCCGCCACCGCTGAGAGTCTTCCGGGCGTGCTCCCTCTTGTTCACCGTTCAGCAGAAGTCAGGGCGGGCGATGCCGCGGCTCGGCGGCTGGCGCTGCACCTGCAGCCGGCAGAGCAGGCGGGCGGGGGGTGGAGGCAGCAGCTGCCCGCCGAGGCAGGAAGTATTAGATCGCCTCAGTCTGCTCCTGTGCAGCCGGGAACTGCTGGGCCAGATGTGGCCGAAGAGGCCAGTCTGGGATACAGGAACCTTGAGGAACTGACTTTATCGGCGTCCCTATGTCAACCAGACACAGCCAGAGGTGGCGCTCCTGGACCACAAGTGTGGACATCGACCACCCAGAGACCGTGCCATAACCTTCGCCGCCGTGGGCGTGAGGTCAGGTGCGGTACGGAGCTCTTCTCAGAACTTCCGGATCGTAACCACCCCCGTGCATGTCCCTCAGTGCTTTTAGCCTGAAAGAACCTGCAGTAACGCCGTAGCATTAGGTGGAGGCAGCATCTCCACAGGCCACATAAGCCTCGCCGGATGAGACCAGACGAGTACCTACAGGCCCGGAAGAGGAGGCACGGTTTGCCCTGCCGGGTGGAGACAGTATAGGGACACACTTGCATCGCAACTGACCGCTCCACCGGGGGGACCCCCGTAACCTCTAGCTGCACCACCGAGGGGGGTGAGGGAGGAGGAGTTAGCAGATCGGTTTCTGGCAGTAAAAGGTGCCGTCCACGACCTGTAAGCCCCTCATGCACGTCCGGGAGAGAGGCACCCGGGGCAGGGCGCTGAGAACCAGCACAAGTTACCCCAAGAAACCAGTCGTCCAACCTCGAGGGTTCGGGACACGGTGGCTTTCTCCACTCGAGCCCTACCCTTTCGGTGGCCCGGGAAAGCATAGCCGTCACTTCCAGATCCGACTCAGGCATTGCTACCGCCGGAGCGGCAACGCAGCCGAATCTTCCTCTCCAGAAGCTCTGGCTCACCCTCCGATGCAGCGATCGACATCTGGTCGTCGGGAGGAGTGCCAAGGATACTGCTGGTACGCTCCTTTTAGAGGGCCCAGCACGTTCCATTGTCAGCTCAACTGGTTGCGGAGCGCAAGAGGAGCGATGGTCCCCTGAGGGTTTGCCACCACTGTAATCCTCAGACCAGCCGTGCTACCGCCTGAAGTAGACCTCGCCTGTCTGCAGCCAGGACGAGAACTAGATCGAGACGGAGGCAACAGCTCCGCCCCTTTCTTCGAGGTAACGGAGCCTGGCCGCAACTCCGAGATGAGCATCCACAGTGAGAAGATGACTCATCCATGAACGCCACCTCAGCGTGCTACCCCGGGCACGTGAGGCAGCGATCGTGACCATTCACCCAGCGCCAGGCAACGACCGCATCCAGAAACGCACGGGTGACACGTTGTCTGAAGCAAGACCCAACTCGTCTTTATAAAGATGCAACGTCAAGTTTGCCAGATGCAACATCGTCTTTAAAAAGACGCACCCGTGAATGCTCTTTAGGAAAAAACAATTTTAGCATGCTGAAGCAAACAGGGAGATGGTCATTTGCAACACAAAGAGGGGTAGTGCAGCCTGATGTGTGCAGTCCACTCGACATGGGAAGAACCACCACCGCTGTAGTGCCGACCACCAGCATGAGAGTCTTCCAAGAGCGTGCTCAACTCGCTGAATTCACTGCTCAGCAGAAGTCAGGAGCAGAACGATGTAACCGCCGGCTCCGGCGAAAAGCTGAATATGCGCTGCACCTGCTGCCTATTTATGCTCACGCTGTGATCAGCGGCAGCTGGATGCACAATCGCATGCCAATGTGCATTGGCTCGCTTAGTTTACACTCGAAGTGGATTGGTCTCTCTAAGCAATATCCCAATTCGTCGGTCCTCCGAGGTGACGTCGAGAGTGACCGACTGATAGGGTACAATAATTTCATGTTATTCCAAACCTGAATCTGAAAGTAGATATTTTAATGAATGTGCATGGCACTCTCTTCCTTGCAATTACAATAAATTAAGATTGGAGACTTATATAGACTTATTCTTCAGAATAAGTTTTCTGTGATATTCTTCCACAGAAAGTTTGGAATGGCGCGAGGGTGTGTAAATGATAAGATAATTTACATTTTTAGGTGAACTATTACATTAAGGCCTAATGAAGCAGTTTAAAAAGCTGGAAGGCAGTTTTTCCAGACACCATCACACTGGGAGAAAAGCTGAAGAAGCAGTTTTTAATCTATCACAACAGTAATGAATATTTGAGTGGTTACCATTCCTCAGCAGTAAAGCTGTGTGGACATGGCAGTGTTTAATGCCTTTAGAGCCTACTGTCCACAGAGGAAGTTAAATTCACCTGAAAAATGGAGCCAGAGCACACTCTCCTTGTGTATTTCTCACCAGCGATAAGTAGGATAACTGAACTGTATTATAGATGCACTGTCAGCAGTGTCAGGAGTAGTTTGGACGTTGCCAACCCGTGAGGCCTCGCTGACTGATTTAGAACTTCCTAGACAAAGACCCCACAGGGTGCCTGACTAAATTTACCCAGCTTTTCATTAAAGACATTAAGTTGCTTTCTACTACCTTCTGGAAATCTGAAAAATGGTGATGGCGGGCTGTGTAAAGATAGAAGTATGAGAGGAAAGACTGATGAGGACGTAAAGACGTTAGTGTTGGTCTTGTACAAACAAGTGAGTAACTAAAAATATGAGAGGTACAGAAAGAAAGAGGAGAACAACCTTGTACACTCTTCATCTGGACAGATACTCCCCACACAATTACAGACATTTGCATAATTAATGGTTCTTTCGAGGGCTGCTACCCAACTGAATATTTGTTTTCTATCTAGCAGCAAGATAAATAAGTTAAAAGCCTCATGCCTGAAAATATATTAACTTTACTTTCTGATTGTAGCGTTTTCACTATCCATGTACAAGAGATGGGCTACTCACTTTTCTTTTTTATGTTTGATCTATGTACATATGTTTCAGATGTGTTCTTTGGTTGCTACATTGCATGTTTAAGACAACATGTTAAGCAGGACTTTACAAAAATATATGTCTGTCTGTCTATCTATCCATCCATCCTTGATTGTTTTGTGCATTTTATTTAATATCGTATTCCAAGCATTTGAGTTCACATGTTTATCTATGTCCTGGGTTCCTGTGGCTCCCTCTGCTTCCCATACTGTAATGTCAGTGGGGTCAAGGCACAGCTCTTTGATTCTCTGTGTCTCTACTGTTCTTTTCGCTCCAGCTCTGCAGGATGTCCTTAGCTCAGGTGGAAAGTGAAGATGAGTAGATTAGATCCCATGTCATTGGATCACAGCAAGCCAAATCAATCCTGTGTGCCGGTGGAGTACAACAGAGAGAATTGCAAAGCTCATCGATCGCCTCTGAAACAAATCATACATGCAGGAACGCTTGCGCCCCATGCTGAAAAAGCTCTTTAAAATATAGATCAAAAATGTCTTGTCTTGTCGAATTGTTTCTTACCTTTAACACAACGAATTCGCAGTCAGAATGAATTGCCGTTTGTTGAACGGCGAATAAGATTTGTATGCACTTTGCGAACAGTTTGGATTTGCGGTGGTGAACTTTTGAATGCAAAAATGAAAGTTTTGAGGGTGAATCTTAGGTGTGTTTCCTACAAGTCAGCTGTAGGGTGATCAGACGTACTGTGTATCGAAATCATGTATCGAAAAACTTGCCTTTAAGGTATTAAAAATGCAGTTTACAGTTTTTCTGAATTATCTGCTTCGCCTGCCCACAAAATTGAGGTTCACAATGCAGCTCTGCAGTACCTTACATATTCACCAGAACATAACAAGAGAAAACGCAGTTAAACTACATAAATGACAGATGTTATTTAAATGGAAAGGATTGACATTTTCTTTCTGATGAGATATGAAACATTTGATGCACTTTTGTAATGATAACCTGCACTGTGGTTTTCTCTAACTGCACTTTTTCTTCCTGCCATTTACTTTCCCCCCCCCTTCCAATGTCTAGACATCTGAGGAAGGCAAACTGCAATTCAACTGCTATTCAGAGCCATAAAACTGCCTTGAATGTATAGCCTCCGATATGTGGGAAAGCAAGCAAGGACAAGTTAAAGGGAGCCTATTTCCCAGAGAGCCCTGGAAACAAGCTCATCATCTTCGAATCCATTTGACCTTGGTGTGATGTAACCTGCACTAGGTAGCCCATAGAAATTGCATAGATTGATGCGTTTGCGCTTGCTTATAGCTTTGTGCATCTCTGTCATTAGGAGGCAAATAAAGCATGGTTGTCGTCAGGTTGCATAACATGACTGGTGCGGTCAAGACCAGCTCAGTGGCCATTATTTATTAATAGATATGCTCTCTGCTCCAACATGAGGAGAATTATTAGGGTCAAAGTATAACACTAATAATGGTAAAACTGAGAAAACCATTAAAAGAAAAGAAAAGAGAGAGATAAAAAAGTGAAATGATAGAAAGGATTCAGTAACTTAGATAAACGTCTTGAGAGAAGGGTGATAAAAGCAGGCCCTGCCTTCAGCCAAGGTGAATGTGTTTTTGAAGATTGCTGGGATGAATATCAAGGTTCAAGGTTCAAGGTTCTTTATTATTCGTCACATACACAATTATACAGAGTATAATCAGTAGTGAAATGCAAGTAGAATTGAAGAAAAATACAGCATAACATGAGGAAAATGAGGAGAAAAAAAATAACCCCCAGACTATGCTCCTTGGGGAGTACAGTGTGAGAACAGGAAAAGCACCTCAGCAACACAAAAGCACATACACCATAGACACACGACATAGCTACAGGGGAAGTGAATCCGGCCCAGCAAGCAGCCATCCGGTCCCGCAGCCACTAATCCGGCGCTGGTCAGACCCGCCTGACAGGCCGGCGGATCAAAGCGAACAAAGGCGAGTGGTCGAGGGAGGGTCAATGTCTGTAATGTCTGTATCAAATGATGATGCAAGTTTTATGGAGACAGAGGCTCAAAGTGGCTAGCTTCTTTTAAACAGATTAAAGAGGCAGAAGATGAGGGATATGAGTGAGCTACTCGTACGGTTGTGTGTCTAGGCAACGCACTCACAATTGCCTTTCCTCTTGGAAGGTACTCATTGGTTTGCTTGGTTATTCAAGACTATCTTGTTTGAATAATCCCTGTACTTTCTGAATCCGCCTCATAAATCAGCCTCAATAAAATTATCCATCAACCAGACCAACTAGTCCATCTACCTTACACTCATGCTGCAACACATTTTCTAGAACGATAATATAGTTAATATATAGTAATGTTACACTACTGTTCAAAAGTTTGGGATCAGTAAGATTTTATTTGACAAGTATAAATGGACAGTCATGCTAAAAAAAAAAACTTTCAGAAATATTACGCTGCTCAAATGTTTTCAAACTTGATAATATTTGGAAATGCTTCCTAAGCAGAAAATTGGTATATTAAAATAATTTTTGAAGTATCTGGTGGACATTTTTGACTGGAGTATTTGGAGTAATTAATTAATACAATTAAAAAATAAATGTTTTCCATGTTTAAATATTTACCGTAATTTTAATCAAACAAATGCAGCTTTGGTGAACAGAAGATACTTTAAATAAATAAAACTACTTGTATACTCTAATGCTAAGTAAACTTATGTAAGCATTTATTCAATCACAATAAATTAGCATGAACAAATGAACTGTATAAACCAATATAGTTGTCATGGATACTAAATATATTCTTTGAAAAGAATATTTTTTATTTTAATTAAGACAAATAAAGTATATACTAAATATACTAAAATAATTACAAATAACTAAACAATACTTTGCAATTGAGTGACTGTAAGGTTGATAGATTGCATATATGGTTAAACTATATGGTTCTTGAATTGACAACAAATACTGACAAAAAAACATTATTTTTGTTGTTACATTAATAAATGTATACATATGGAGAAACTCAAAATATTGATTAATGATGGGACAGTATAGGAAAGTAGTCACTATATCTCGTCAATAATCAAGCATTTCTGTGTGTGTTTCAAAAAGTTTTTTTCTGTGTGTGTGTTTTTAGTTATTTTTGGCATAGTAGTTATTTTAGAAACAGAGAAATACACGGATGATGCTAGAGAACTTTGATAGTAAATTAGTAAAAGATGAACCCAAAGATAATAAAAAATATATATTTTAATTGGAAGAAACCATTCTGCCCTGAAGACTGATCCATGTTCAGCATTTAATTGCAATTTGTATTTTTTTATTTTATTGCTATACAATATCAACTGGTAAAGTTTTCCCTTAATCCATATCGTGTGTCCTTTAAAATAAAATTATGTTCCATAAAAGGAACTTTTTAATTAAAATTGCTGTTTGCAGGAGAGTTTTGTTGGAACGGCAGCGCTTATAGTTTGTTTTTCTCATTTCTCTGCAGGATCTCAAGAAGCTTCAGAAACCATACGGGTGTTTGTGTTTAAAGATTTATTGTGTGTGGAGTTTGAAATGTTCCCTGTTGCTATCATGTCGTTTTAAAGCCGCCAGGTGCTGGCATGTTTGCAGAAACGTGGGGAGATTGTTCCTTTGTATGTCTCCTGCGTGGATCTCAATGGACATTGGCGTAGGAGAGGATTGGCAAAAGGGGACAGAGAGTGACTGAGCTAAGAGGATCGATCCCTCACAGTGTGCGTCAGACCACATGTTATTTTTACACCTGTCAGGTGCAATGCCCAGGTAAGGTTCGAGCCAAGTAGAAAGTACCGGTGGCCATGGAGACTGTCACTGAATCTAGGGCACGGTTTCAATATATGTGATCATGTGAAGCGGCCATGCTATCGTTCTTGCATACGCTGGAAAAACAGTCCTAGCAATAAGCTACAAATCATCCAGCCCGGAAACAGCACTACATCATGGAAAATACACACCTCATCCATATAACTCTAACCTGAAATATTTAGAGTGATTTAGCATTTGCAGAAACTCAATCTGTAGCATTGCCATCCCATCCATCTCATTTGCCTTTCTTCCTCACCACTCTGTCTTCAGTCTCATTTTCAATGTAAGTCTGAATATGTATACTCTATATTTAGGTGTAAAAATAATTATCTCCACCAGTGTCGGGAAGCTGCTTAGAAACTAATTTGCCAAGCTACAAGCTGCTTACGTATCATTTGGCTAAGTGTCTCAAAATGTGACAATTGTGTTATACATTTAAAATAAATAATATATATATATATATATATATATATATGTAACATTTCATGTAACCTTTCGTATGTCTGTCATGCTTATAGTAAGATTGCATTTATTCTGCATACTGTAAAATCTAATTGTGAAATATTATTGCAACTTAAATAATCTTTTTATATTTTAATATATTTTAAAATGTAATTTATTCATGTGATGGCAAAGATGAATTTTCAGAAGGAATTATTTCTGAAAAGTTTTAATTGTCATATGATCCTTCAGAAATAATTCTGATATGCTGATTTGCTGTTCAGGAAACATATATTTTTTTTATCAATGTTGAAAACAGTTTTGTTGTTAAAACATTTTTGTGGGAACAACCATTCTTTAAATAGAAAGGGGGTGGACTATTTTTTTGAATATATATATATATATATATATATATATAATTATTATTATTATTTTTTTTTTTTTACAATTTGAATGAATTTACTATCACTTTTGATAATTGAATGCATCCTTTAATGGATAAGATTATTAGTTTCTTTCAAAAATATATTATATTGAATGTCGAACCATTTTTTGCTTCCATAATGTTATGCGATATGTAGTTTGGGTATCATCGTTCACATTTTTTCCATTTCTCTTTCCATCATCCTCCTCTCTTTTGCCCTGTTTATCTCTACGTATTTGTTTCGTTTGCAACTTTTTTCCAAGGTTCCAACGTCAGTCCTTGGGTTCACTCCAAGATAGCATCTTTCTGTCTGCTTGTATTGAATGAATGGATGTTTTATGGCAGGTCAGGGCTTCACCGACTGCCTCGACGATTTGTCTTCAGCCGACCAGAGCTGATGGAACATCAGAGCCAGAATGATTGGTCCAATATGACAATCAGGATTTCTGGCAGAGGATGGAAAGGATGGCCTTAGCGAGCAGCAGACTGGACATGTCTGCCACTCGGTGACAACTTCTGACTTTGTCTGTCTCAGAGTCGTCCCCACACTCCTAATCAGACCAGGCACCCTCTATTTCTCAGAATGCTTGTCAGGCCATTTTTCATATTGTTACATTTTGCCAATTTGACTCCGCTGTGTTTTGAGCATTTTTTCATGGCATTATTGCACAGCTCTATGAATCATGCATTGCACATATTGGAGATATGCCGCTTGATATTAAATCTTATTGATTCAATCGTCTGTTTTGATACTGGCATTGAAGATTCCTACCACGCATATAAACAGATTAGATTTATAGAAGGACATGCATTGACTGGGATGTCTCGTTAGTTGATGTGTATCAGTAGATAAAAAATAGAAAACCAAATCTCTATTTGTTGGCTGTTACTAACCCCATTTACATCCATTATGAGGACAGAATTAGATTAAACATTCTCTCAATAATTATGTATGTTCCACAAAAGAAAAAAGTCAGACAGTTTTGGACCAACATGAGGTTCAATAAATTACGACAACATGTTGTAAACTGTCATTCAATCAAAACAGGGTTTGGTTTGTGGCATCATGAGAAATTGTTTATATTATGAGTTCAATTGAATTTATTACGCTCTTGTTTAAAAGACTGTGGTCAGTTTTTTGAATGATTAATAATATTAATTATTCAGCAAGAATGCACTGAATTGATTAAATCTGACAGTAAAGACATTTACAATGTTACAAAAGTCTATTTGAAAATATTTCAGTTCTTCTCTGAATTCCGAACTTTATAAGCATCAAAGAATCCAGAAAAAAATGTTTTTTTTTTAGCACCAAATCAGTATATTACAGTGATTTCTGAAAGATCATGTGACACTGAAGACTGAAGTAAAAAAATACTAAATAAAATATCCTGTTGCTTATTTTGGTGTTGGCTTCCCTGGAATTTCACTTTCACAAGCCTGCCCAGTGACTCACCACTGACTACATGTTCCTCAGTAATGTCCAAACTGTTCCTGTCAGGTTGATGAAAATCAATGGCTGAATTCTAGAAAAAGTAAGGGAGAAAGAAACAAAGGCGAGTTAGATAGAGACAGGTTATGTTTGTTACTGATGAAAGGTTGATAAATACAGCATTTAGGCAGCAGAAAATAAGACATTTGCAGAAGCAGCATCTCTGTGGAGACTGCCCACTCTTAGGGTCAGTGTTTCATTTCTCTTCTCTCCAGTCCTGGACATTAACAAAGGTTTCAAATGTACTGTTTATTGCTGTTTTTTCTCGGTAGAGCACTCCAAATGAAAAGGGAAGATTACACACTTGAATGTTGTGGATATATATATATATATATATATATATATATATATATATATACACAGTGCTCAGCGTAAATGAGTACACCCCTTTGAAAAGTACAATTTTAAACAATAACTCAATGAACACAAAAAACATTTCCAAATATATAACATCTGTTTAACTTACAACATGAAAGTAAGGTTAATAATATAACTTAGATTACACATTTTTCAGTTTTACTTAAATTAGGGTGATGCAAAAATGAGTACACCCCACAACAAAAACTACTAAATCTAGTACTTTGTATGGCCTTCATGATTTTTAATGACAGCACCATGTCTTCTAGGCATGGAATGAACAAGTTGGCAACATTTTGCCAGATCTATCTTTTTCCATTCTTCAAGAATGACCTCTTTTAGAGGTTGGATGCTGGATGGAGAGTGATGCTCAACTTGTCTCTTCAGAATTCCCCATAGGTGTTCGATTGGGTTCAGATCAGGAGACATACTTGGCCACTGAATCACTTTCACCCTGTTCTTCTTTAGAAATCCAACAGTGGCCTTAGATGTGTGTTTAGAATCATTGTCATGTTGGAAAAGTGCACGACGACCAAGGGCATGGAGTGACGGTAGCATATTCTCTTTCAGTATAGAGCAGTACATTTGTGAGTTCATGATGCCATCAATGAAATGCAGCTCCCCGACACCAGCAGCACTCATGCAGCCCCACATAAGGACACTGCCACCACCATGTTTCACTGTAGGCACCATGCATTTGTCTTTGTATTCCTCACCTTGGCGATGCCATACAGTTTTGAAGCCATATGTTCCAAAAACATTTATCTTGGTCTCATCACTCCAAAGTATAGAGTCCCAGTAGTCTTCATCTTTGTCAGCATGGGCCCTGGCTAATTCTAGGCGGGCTTTTTTGTGCCTGGCGATGGAGGCCTCTTTGGTGGACGGCACCCATGCATGCCATTCCTCTGCAGTGTACGTGTGTCACGGGAAATAGTCACCCCAGTTTGGCTTTCTACTAGATAACTGCAGTGAACTTACATGTCGATTTTCTTCAACCCTTCTCATCAGAAGACGCTCCTGATGAGGTGTTAACTTCCTCTCGGACGACAGACCTCCTCGTCCCAGTGAGATGGTTGCAGTTCCATCTTTTTAAATGTTTGTACCGCTTTTGCTACAGTATTCTGACTGATAAGTAAAGCTTTGCTAATCTTCTTGTAGCCTTCACCTTTCTTGTGTAAATAAATAATTTTCTTTCTCAGGTCTTCTGACATTTCTCTTACATGTGGTGCCATTGCTGACAGCATGAAATGGGAAGGGGTTTTCTTTAAGTAACACCCTTTTATAGTCAACTGTATGCTGAACACCTGTGTAATGAATAATTAGTGGTTGCATTCTTGTTAAATTAGACATTTGTAGTCTAAAATGTAGCTGATGTTTTCCATTGCCATGCAACACGGAATACATCTCCTTGAATGACGCACCCAGCCCCTGGAATGATCAGCTGTGATGTCCTCACATGCAGCATTCATTGCATCAAACAGAGACACCTGATATTGTGGTCTATTATCATATACTTTCCACCTCCATTCTCAAAAAATGGTAGTTGATTGTGCTGTGGGCAATCTGCATATATGTATGCACTCAAACTTGATTGGTTACAGTAAAGGGTTGAATGGTTGATTCAAATTGCATTGCAATTAGAGGTCATTTGCCAATTTAGCAGACATTGCAAACAATGTCAATGTCAGATATTTATGGAATATACAACAATGTACACCAATTTTTGATAATTAAATGGATCGTTTTGAATGTGATGGCTTACACAATGATTGAGAAGTTGTGAAGAGTTTGATAATTTAAGTGAGAATAGACTCATCAGTTTTGATCAACAAGCTATATTAAATTAAATTCAAGATTATTTGTATAGCACTTTTTTTACGATACAATAGTTGCAAAGCAACTTCACAGGAAATTAATATAATTAACTTATGGCAAAATTTGGTTAATTCAGTATAATCGCTGATGGTTGGCCTCCTCTGAGGTCCTCCGAGGGGTTGGCATCATCTCTTCTCAAGTGTTCGGTCATCTCAGATCATTTAAGGGTTGGATCCAGACTGAAGCTTGTATAATTCCTAGTTACCACAGGATGTTAATTAAACAGAGAAACACATAAAGACAATTAGCATAGTTGTTGTTCCATCCAGGTAAAAATTATCTGTTCAACCCAAGCTAAACCATAATAATGTGCGTTTGATCAGATATACCTGCAGTACAACATTATGAGATGCATTATATGAATGCTTGGCTAAAGAGATGTGTCTTTAATCTAGATTTAAATATAGAGATTGTGTCAGAACTCCGGACGTCATCAGGCTATTGCAGAGTTTGGGAGCCAAAGATGAAAAAGTTCTACCTCCTTTAGTGGACTAAATATGCAATTAGTTGTTGTGCAAATTCCAGATAATTGTACTTACTGTTTGCACACATGTGCCAAAGCATTTGCAATTTGCTCAAATCAATATGAATTTCCAATCTGATGTGAACAAGAAGCTAATTGTTCAGAGATCTGAACTTATCTGATATTACAGAGATCTGATATTTACTTGAATCACTGTTCCTTTATTTACAGGTGTTATTTGCAGCCATCACAAGAATATTAAAGGGACCTGATATTGTTTATTTATACATACAGAAAACTATTTAGTTGCTCCTGTTGGCTGTTGTAATAACACAACTGTTTGAGTCACCTGTTAGTAAATACAGTTGTAAATACTCTTGACTATGTGAATGCAGCCTGTTTGTCTTACTCTAGCTTTCATGTTTACATGTTCACATGGCTGTGAATTTCCAAACCTGGCAAATTACATTCTTATCCAGGTGGTGGCATTCCATGGTTTCCGTGACAGTGTCTCATGTGATCTCCTCTGGTTATGCCACATGCCCTGTTAGTAGAGTGAACAGTTCAATTTCTGAGATGGAAATTATCCATTCCTCCCTTGAGCTGACCTGCTGAATTATTTAAAATTGGTTAGTAAGGTTTCATATAAAACTGGGATTAACAAATACATATATGGCAACAGTTCCACAGACAACATAACATGAAGAAATGTTATCAGTAGTTTATATAATAAAACAAAAAGTTCATTTTACACAAATACATTTTTTAATAACTTATTTATAGTTCTATGTATATACTAAACAGGTAAGGGATAAACACTTGTTTGTATGTTAAAATATTTATTTTGTAGTTGTTGATGCTCCTTTTTGTATTTGTTGTCAGCAGCCACTTTTATTGGTTACTTCCTATCATGCAGACACAAAAAGATACAAAAATGCAAATACTTTTGGATTTGAGGATGTTTTTGTTGAAATGGCAAGCAGCATATTTTAGAAAAAGGCCAATATGTATTTTCCGGAGACGGCTTATATGTCCATGGTTACCATCACATAGTCATCTCTTCAATAATGCTTAGTTTTTCCAGATTGTATCAGTTTTCATTCATCAAAAAGCCAAGTTCTGACCATAGTGTTCAAAGAAAAATAAGCCTAGTTTAATACCATAACCACACAAAAAAAAAATTGTGTGCAATAGCTGATCTATAAACATACATATTGCAACATTCACCGCATTTACTTGACATTTGTTGAAATTCATAAGCTGTGTTGTGTTGTAGGCAGTGTTAAAGGGGTCATGAAATGCCTTTATTTTTTTTGTATTGTTCACTGAGGTCCACTTATGATGTTATCAAGATTTGTCCATAAAAAATAGGCAAGTTTGAATAGGCATGTCAGATTGTAGACCCAGAAGTAAATGCAAACTGCTGTGATTGGTTAATAGTTGTGTATGTTTGACAGCGTATATTCCTCATAGATGGATGCTGCTGTGATTTAGATCAAAACTGCATGAATAACTCAATACATATCAAACGATGTGTAAGAAGAGAAAGCAATAGTGAGCATGTAATGAAAGCAATTACTCTCACTTGTGTGTTGCAACATTACTGTCTGATCCAATATATAGTCCAATATATAATATTTAATCTTTTTTTTTTAATCCTACCTCGAATTATGCCTTATTTGTAAACGAATATGCAGTAAAATGAAGTTAACAAAGGACCAAGTTCTCACTGACACAATCTGGTTCTTCATTAAAAATAAAGTCAATTTACTCTTTCATAACATTGGGATCAGAAGGAAGGCAATGCAAAGACTGAGTTTTCCACAACTTGGCACTGCACAGCATCTCGTTATATTCAGAGCCATTTATATCGCTTGGTTTCTGCATAGACCTGCACGTTCGCTTCCCTCGTAACACTACATGCGTGAATTGCTAGGCCGGGCTAAACAGGCAGCGATGTACAAGCAGGCGTTGATCATCTTATGCGAAGGTGGTATTCAAAAACACAATTACATCATAGAACATTCTAAAAGCTGTCATTGTGGCAGACTGCCTTCAATATAAGCAGTTTTTTAGACTAACAAGTTCTGGAACTTGAAGGATATATAATTTATTTTTATAGTACAATGACCTCTTATATATCAAAAGATCAAGGGAATTTTGGTTTCTCAGTTCATGACCCCTTTAAAATCCGGTGGGCGGTGTATGTGCCCCAAGGAAGGACAGATACTCTCCTTAGCAAGATGTATTCAGACCTACACACACTAATCAAACCTTGGCTGAGAGGATCCAAACAGCTTTACTGCAGGCTGTCTGGAAGACAAAGAGTGACCTGTGTGGCTGGAGACATGGATAGTTTGTAAAATCACAGCAAGTGTGGTCGCTTTTGTTGCGCTGTTTCTCTCAGAAAAGAAAAGTGATCTGCCCCATGAATGGACTCTGACTGAAAGGTTTTAAATGTGGAGCTATACAGACAGGTCTGAGGGAAAGTTTAAAAAGCTTTTTGTGGAAAATAGTTTTGCCATGATACCAGAATTTCAGTCTATACCAATCCAGTGAAATCTAATAGTTAAATACTAGTTTTGATACACAGCAAACTAACTAACAATACAGTTAAATGTGAATATAAATATTAAGTAATTAAACCAAAGGAATGTAGCCTTTAAGTAATGGGCAATTAATTCATATATTTGTTTAAGTTATTGAACAAGTAAATAGTAATTAATAATTACAAATAAATAAAGACGAGCAAGTTTTCTCTTTATGACAGTATTATTGTTTGATAGATGGTGACAGGTCTAATGTGTTTAGACAAACAGATGGTTTACATTAATGACTCAATTAAATGGCAATTTTGAGCAAGAGATGCATTTGACCTTATGCATATGCTTATGCATATGCAGTTGTGTCATTTATTTATTTATTTTTATTAGCAAATCGTTATCATTAATTTTAGTAATATAACCTTAATATTACAATTCCTTCATTTTTAGAAACAAAATAGAAAGAAATCATCCTGCAATCTTGAAATTCAGCTAATACAGTAATTAAACATTGTATTAATGTAATTAAATGTTGGAAACTATTTAAGGAAATTAATTACTCATCCATGTCACTGAAAGTACTGTCAGAGTAGTCTTTAGACTGGTAGTGCACAGGCTTTGGAGGTGAAAACTGGAAGTCAGAATTGAAGAATACGAAAGGGAGGGAGGTAGAGTAATGTGGAAAGAGGCAAATTGGCAAACTAAAAGGCCATTTACTTCACCAGAGAACTCAGTGGTGTGTATGTGGAAAGCTTATCAAAGACTAAGTCGGCAAACAGTTCAACAGTCCGGTCCTTTTGTGATGTAGTGTATTATTTCTGATGCACTGTCAAGTCCAACGGGAGCAGTTAATATTGATCGTACGTGTTTACAGCCATGTGCACACACTGCTTTCCTTTAGAAAGATAACAACATAACCGCATTGAAGGGTTTGCCATGCTTCATTTGACTGAAATGAGTAAACAAAAGGCCTACATTGTTATAACCTGTAGCATGATGCATACAATTCAGCCAAGCATTATATATTCTTTCTCATTTCTTTCATATGGTTGCTAGACTTTGTTCTGTTCAAATCTTCTGCATTCCCCAATATATTTATGTATTCCTGTTCACTATTTTGAAGTGCTGTTGAATGAGGAAGTCATTCATATGATAATCTTTTCCTAGTGAACTTCAAATCTTTTCACATACCTCACAGTGCACTCTATACAAATGACTGCTACCTGTAAATCCCCTCAATTAGAGGATAAAGAGGACTTGCCAGTTTTTGAAGGACCCTCATTTGTCTGAATGTGACCCTCCTTAAAATTGTTCAGAGATCTGAACTTATCTGCATACATCTACAGAGATCTTGGATATTTACTTGAATCACTGTTCCTTTATTTACAGGTGAATAAATAAATTTATTGTGAACCTGAAACCATGTAACTTTGTATTTCGAAAAAAATATTGTTTACATTTAGACAAAGTTTTATCACGTTCCATATTTTAGTCCATTCTCAATAACTAAAAGTGCATCTAAGTTTAGAATATGTCATTTTAACTTTTTTATTCTTTAGTTATTGTGTTTTTCACACTGGTACAGAATACACATATTGACAACTTACACATTCTATCTAGCCAGCAATTTTGTGCCATTTTTGTGTAGTTGTAAGTTTGATATTGTGTTTATGTTGTATATAAATCTGATCAATCTATATGTTTTGGCAAGTTAATTAACCCACTAATGAAGTGCTTCATTTGACCAGTGCCCATGCGCTGTTCAGCTTCAACTCACGTAGGTCTATCCGCGACATAGAATATAATTGATTGAGTGTTTTTCCATTTGAATTTGGCAGTGTAGATATTGCTACTTTTGTTTCTTTGCATAGATAAATGTTTACGCTTCAACTAGATCAACTACCTGATGAGTAAAAAGATTGAGTAGTCATGCAATTCCTGCATGTGTTCAACTATGACTCTTCGACAGGTCCCTCTCTGCTGAATATGTTTTATTCATGGAGTGGCGTTCATGTAATCTATATGAGAGCATGTGGTAAGGGTTGACAGGGTTGACATGCTGTCCATATAGAAGGCCTTGAACATGTTTTATTTGGACCTAAATATGGAGTGGAGATGTTGGAGGAGTTGTTGAAAGAGTGAACTTTCAGGATAATGGAAAAAAGAGAGAGAAGATCTTAAAACAACATGATTTTTTCACACTGGTCCAGGCAGGGTTACACAGGTTTGTTACACTGGGTTACACTGGTCCTGGGACCAGCAATGCTATCATTACTGGCACAACATTTACATTTTAGATTTAGACTTAAAATTAAAGTTCTTTATTGGCATTGTTGGCTCCTTGAAGAATCGTTAACATCCATGCAACCAATACATGTTCTTTATATTAGAAAAAAAAACGGTTCTTTGGATATTCTTCACAGTAAGAGCAAATGGTTATTTTAAGAACTTTTCACTAAAATTGTATTTTGGGAACCCAAAATGCTTCTTTTAGTACTTTGTTTTAAAGTGGGCATGGAATGAAAATGTACTGTCTACATTCTAAATGCATGTTATTGATCTTAGTGTGAATAATTCATCCATGCATGCTTAATTTTTTACAGTCATACAATGTCAGAACTAAATCTTCCAGTGAAAACAACATACTTTATTTAGTGACCTATGCAAGACTTCTCCAGTCATTTAGTCCACTTAAACATTCCTTAAATTCAACCTTAAACTCACATTCAGATCTACTTCCATCCATTCAACAACTGATGGATAGAAAAAAAGTCACAGTATGGAAGAAAATGTATATTGCTACTTCTGTTACATCATACGTGTATTTATATATACACACAGAAAATAGTAAATCATTTAATTGTGGGACTTGTTGGGGCAAAATCATGGTTCACTCAAAATAATCCTGCATCAAAAGTACAACCTATGCTCTAATATTTGTCTTGGTAAGAAAGTTCAATGCATGGATCTTCTGTACTTTTTCATACTTCAATCCTCAACAGCTTGAGCTATTTTATATTTCAGGGGAGGCAAGGAGATTTGAGTAAAAAGAAAGAGCGAAAATATGATTATTGCTTTTGCTGCCATCAGAATGAAACACCTGAATAAACACACAAATATATGCACACTCACACCACACACCACATTGAATGTACATATGTTTCTAAGTTCTTATCTTGCATCCACACACTCCTGTTGAAGGAATTGACTGGGATGCGAACACACATATCTCCACATGGTTTCCCACCATTAGCATCACATCACAACCACGTAATCCATCTCACGCACACATGCACACCTACACGCTCTGACACATTTGGATTTGTCTCTCTGTGGGTATCCCACAATGCCTGGCTCTCGGTTTGGATGAAATCCGTCTTTTCCCAACACAGCTGTGATCATGCCTTACACATATTTTTGTTTTTACTTCTCCGTTTATTCTACTTACATGTTTTGAAGCTCGTTTATCTTTCTCCCGCGCTTCCTCTCTCATCTATGTGTCTAAATCCTGGCCTTGCAAATAACAAAGAACAACTTTGGCTCAAACTGGCAATCCATCAAATCCTCTTTCTTAGCTCAGTCTTTGTCGGAATAAAAGGTTTTACTCTACTCTTGTTTCTCTCCACCCTCTCGTTCTCTAATTCTCTGTGTCAATTCATACTGTAAATTACCATCTGAATCATTTGGCTGTTATTAAGGTGTGTTTACTGAAAGGCCCTACATACCTTCATACCTGACTTCACCCTGGAAGGTAGAGTCCCAGCGTGTTACTGCAGTCTCAGATAAGGAAGTGAAGTAAATGAGAAGGCCTGCCGGGAGAATAGAAAGAGAGAGTTTTACCTGAGTCACTAACCCCAAGTGTCCCATGGACATGTAATTGTAGTGGCTGTGTAGAGTCACGATTATTACAGGTTAGCATAGCTAGCTCAATATTGCTTTTTTTAATTGAATCCAAACAGCATCTTGTCTATGGAAAGCCATTCAGAACAGCTGTTTGATCTGATTTATATGACATTTTGCAACATTTAGAGTATAAAAAAACATTATGTTAGCCTATTTTATAGTAGATACTTTATCAGTATTTGAATCTTGTTAGAGGACTTGAAAATGTGGAGTGGAATAAAATATAGATTTTTTTTTGTTTTATTTTGTTTAAAAAAATCGTATAGTGGATTTTAATAATGGGCGATAGTCAGTTATCAGCCATGATATTATCAGCATATGCCAGGAATTTAATATCAGATCACTGTTAATATTTTCCTGTCAGCTGCCAGCTGCCTTATAGACCTCCTTGATGCATATACAACAAACACACACACATATACTTTTATTTTTACAATAGCACATCCTGAAGTCACATTGCAGACTTGGCCCTGACCACATCAATTTATGTTGACAAGGAGATATATATACATAAATAAACACACACCTAAAATTGTGCAGAGTAGGTCACACATGCTGTGGTGTGTAGTCATAAATAGCCCTGTGTGCACATGCACTCGTGTACACACTCAGGGTTTGGGAACGTGTGCATAAAACATGGACAGTCAGAGGAGAGAGATGTGGGCATGAAGACGCATAAATTACTTCCTTTGTGTGGCTCACTGAGTCAGATGGAATCACCACATTAAGGTTATGTGAACACACACACTTAGACACAACATAGTAATCCCAGATTCAGAGACTAAGTGGAGCCAAAAACAATCACCCACATTAAAATGAAAACACAATAATGCATACATGAAAGCACATAGTAACATTTAGATTTTATCAAGTTGACAGTCAAAACCCACTGACCTCTACCAAACATTAATAGAATGAAAAATGAAAAGAAAGGACAATGATATTAATGTCGTTCCAAACCGTTATGACTTGCTTTCTTCTGTTTAACAATAAACAATATATTTTAAAGAATGTTCTGATCGCATTTTCAAGCATTTGCAATTGAGCTATGTAGCTTAAAATCCTTAAACACCATAAACGTAAAACAAAAGTGGTTCATATGACTCATACCTGTGTTTAAAGTCCTCTCAATAGCTTTGTGTGAGAAACAGCCCTGAATTTACAGTTATTTTCAATTATCTTTCCTTCCAATACGTTATTAACTGCTATAACTGAATCGCTAAGTGATTCAGCTGATTAACCAAGAAGCAAATAAGTGAGATTTTCGAATGAATCATTTAGATAGACCTGTTTTGTGAACTGGATTAACCGATTCATTGAATAAATCTTACTCAAAAGAACAGTTTGTGCTTGTACTTCTCTCATCAACTCTGATGCATGAGGTGAGGAAGTGCAAATGTCAAGAATTTCAGAAATGCATTTGTGGGTGAATTATTCGTTTTATATACTATTGAAAGCTCCAGGGAACATGAGAAAGGTCAGTTATCTAAAGGTTTACTATTTTTCTCTTTTTTTAATATCTCTATTGATTCTTTATGCTTGTTTTTACCGCCTGTCTAACTCTAAATCCCATTGCACCAACTTTGAGTTCCGGTTATAATTGTTTTATGGGGAGGCCCAGCACAGTGTGCCGAACTGCCGCTTCTGTATTATTTACTTTCTATTTGTACCTTCATGACAGTTGAGAATGGATAGATGCTTGTTATAATAACTATCCACCCCTACTGGAGGCTGATGGACAGGTCGTATTTACCACTCACAGAACTCTGCGGAGCGTGGGAGAGCTGGAGAGGAAGGATGTGGAGTGAATTGTTGGGGTTTTAAAGTCGTTGATGTTGCTGTGGAGAGGCAGGCTGAGGGGTGTCAGGCGTCTGCTGGAGATGCATTGCTGCCGTACCGTGCTGATAGATTCTCTTGCTGATGCTGCTGCCGATTTTTCTTCTGCTACATCTGTTTTATGTCGAGCCGGCTGGTATGGTGCCTCGCTGCGGTTTGTTTCAAAGCTAAGTGTTTTAGTATACTTCGAGATGTACTTTTCACAAAGCATTACCAAAATACACAAACTGACTATTTTGTGCACTAAGATAGGGATGTGCAGAAGTACATGCTTTCAAAATCAGGTTCACCTGACAGAAAATATGTGTTTCTTTGGATGTGTTTGCATAGGAAACATTTTTGTGTGTCTAGAAACAGAACAATGTGGTCCAGTGTATATTTTTATTTATTTATTTATTATAAAATTTGTACAACTATTTTTTAACTTCAGACATCTCTTAACCCTATAAAGCCTGTCATTAAACAAGTCAGATTGTTATTTGCATTCATTAATATGTATTATTATTTTTATTGGAACCGTTTATTGAACATGTATATAGTTTGCTTGCTAATTAACCCACCACTTATATATAAAATAAACAATCAATAAATAAATATTTACTTTTATATGTAAGATAAATGCGTGCACACACACACACACACACACACACACATACACATACATAAATATATAAATACAAATGTGACTCTTCAATTGACCACAAAACCAGTCATAATGATAAGTTTTTTTTTAAATGAGACTTATGCATAATCTGAAAGCTGAACAAATAATATTTCCATTGATGTATGGATTGTTAGGATAGGACAATATTTTGACGATACAACTACTTGAAAATCTGGAATCTGAGGGTGCAAAGAAATCTAAATATTGAGAACATCACCTTTAAAGTTGTCCAAATGAAGTGATTAGCAAGGCATATTACTAATAAAAAACAAGTGTTGGTATGTTTATGATAGGAAATTTACAAAATATATTCATGGAACATGATCTTTACTTAATATCCTAATGATTTTTGGCATAAAAGACAAATCAATAATTTTGACCCATACAATGTATCGTTGGCTATTGCTACAAATATGCTCGTACTACTTAAGTTATTACTTTTTTTGGTCTAGAGTCACAAATATATATAAACATTTTATATCTAAACTTTATATTTAAAAATATGTAAAATACATATTTTTTAAATACAATAATTATTAAATAATTATTTTTACTTATTTAATATATATGTATTAAAATATGCATATATCACAAACTTAATAGTTAAAAACATATAATAAATCTAATATTTTGTATAATATATTTGTATGTTTATTTAATATCTTAACATTATATCTTAAAATCTTAAAACTTTATATAAAACTTTATTATAAAACATAATTGTCTGCTGCTTGAATTCACTTGTATCATTTAATGTTTTTTAGGTTGTAATTATTTATTTGTACTGTATTTAGTCAAAGTAGTATATAATTGTATTATTAGATATTTAAAATGTATCAGCTATATTGTAAAAATAAGTATTGGCTTATTGGTGTAGACCAACATTTTTATATAATATGAAAAACAAGTTGACATTGCAAACCGACAAGTCATTGTGACCCATGTCTAATATTGCTTTAACTGATGAATGCAGTGTAGCGTCTTTAAACACCCAAGCCCAGTATTGATTGTTTCAGATGGATGCTTGCGGAGGTTCGGCACACTGCGCTTTACTTGAACCCAAGTGAGTAATACAGACACACCGCCAGGCCGTTTAATTAAATGGCTTCAATTTGAGCTAACCGCTTAAATTCATTTCCGGCTTCCAAGAACAAGATGTGAGAGTGGCAGAAACATAATTCAATCTCTCATTTAGTTCTTAACGTGCTAGCGTGCTAACACACACACATACCGGATGATGGAAATAAGTACAGTTGGCTCTCAAGGGGAAATGTACAGAAGACGTCCCAGGATGATGAACATATGTTTAGTGCGCTGGACTCTTAGGCAGGTTACACACCCCACTGCTGCAGCTATCTCTAGAATCCTGATTTACCACATGACTGAGTTTCAGCTTGAGAATAAAATATTGACTCTGAGAAGAAACTGAGGTTTTTACTGTTACATATATAGATTGAGCATCTCTTCAGTGTAAAAGAAAAGGCAATTCAAGTGTTTAAAGGATTGTTAATTATTTTTTTATTTGTATCTTTTTTATTCAAGGATGCATTAGTGAAAGAAATGTTAGCATATTATAATGATTTCTGAAGGATCCTGTGACACTGAAATCTGGAGTAAAAGCTGCTGATAATTCGGCATTGAATCACTGGAAAAAAAATGTATTGTACAAATTTATTAAAACTAAAAAGTAATTTTTGAAATGCAGTGATTTTTTTATTATTACTGTTTTAACTGTATTTTGAGCAAATAAATGTAGCATTGGTGAGCATAATAAACTTTTGAACTGTGGTGACTTTCTAATGACTTAAATGAGTTACATTTTGCTCGTTCCCTCACACAGTGTATACAAGTCATGTGGACTGCTTTGATTATGCTTTTTTGTATATTTTTTAGTTATTTTACAGATTAAAAGCACCAATTCCCATTCCCTGTCATGTTACACATAAGAAAGAAAGTCATACAGGTTTGGAACAACATTCTGTATGATTGAGTAAATGATAAAAAACACTACTATTGCTTTGAATGGTGAAAGGCACTGTATGATGACTCGCTTTACTCTGAAGCATGTCAAGATGAAGACTAATGAAGCGTGGGCTGTTTCCTTCTCAACATGTGGATGTTATTGGATGCAGGCTGAACACTCTGTGAAATGTGGCAGGAAAGAGCTGGGTGGTGGTTAATAGAGATGTAATTGTGAGGAAATCGAGAAATGTTATAGAGATATGTGCTTGAATCAAAGACATGAGAGGTCATATGGTATACTTCAACACATCATTTGTGTCTGATATGAAGATAAATTACGTGTTTATTCAATCTATGTCTTACCAAACCGCTCTCTTCACCCTTTGCCGAATGGAGACAGTGGCTTGGACCCGACGTAGAACAACAGGCGCTGAGGAGAGGCACAGCATAGGAGTGAGATACAAAAAGCAAGCAGATACAAACCCCCGCCTTACCTGACACCACCATTGTATTTTCTGTGACAGAGAAAATTAGTGTGATCGTCTGCGTGCCCGTCTGAGCTATCATAAGCATATTAACACAGGCCCTGCGGGAAGCGCTGGTAATCAGGTCTGTTTGACAGAGCCAAGAGGAGGAAGTCTCTAGAGTATCTATCCATCCCATGTGCTTCAATGTATATGATGCAGCTCTCTTTGCTAATAAATGCCTGAATTATCTTATGATGCACTGCATGTTTTTCTTTCTCACTGTTTCTTTTGTCTCTTTGTTTTCTTGTTCTCAAACCATCTTATAGTCTTTAGCTTCTATCTTTAGGTTATAGTGTGCAGCTTCTACCACATCAATTTTTATGGTACAGATTGGCTGTATGTATTTTTATTAATATATATATATATATATATATATATATATATATATATTTAAATACATATATATGAAATAAATACATTTAGATTTATGTACATTAACTTTTACATTTTCAAGTGATTAATCGCGATTAATCACATCCAAAATAAAAGTTTGGGTTTACATAATATGTGTGTATACTGTGTATATTTTGTAATGTATATATTAATGAATACATGTCCATGCATATTTAAGATTTTTTTTTTTACATTTATATAAAATATTTATATTTATATATATATATAAATTGTATATAAATATATATAAACATGCAAATATTTTTTTATATATATATATGTATGTATGTGTGTGCATTTACATATTAAATATACACAACACACACATATATATTATTTAAACACAAACTCTCATCATGTGATTATATGATTTTGATTAATCATGATTGTTTGACAACAGTAATTTCATATTTTTCATTTAATAAATGTATTTCAATAAGTTATTTTATAAACAAATGAAAATGTAGGCTATAGTCATTGTTTTATTTTTATTGTTTTAATTAGCATGCTGTGCTTTAGCTGGTAGAAAGTTGTCTTTCATCTCTCATTCATCTCTCATCTCTCATTTTTTGTATGTAGTGTCAAGTTAAAGTTCGTTTTGAGAGTCACATTCTGTTCCATTCTGTCTTTTGAAAATATGTATTACAAATCCATATATTAAAAGCAGTACATTTAGTTTAAAATTGTCTTTGTTTATAATTAATTTTTGAAGCATTCCGTTTTAAATTCAGCTCAAATCTTCTGTTTCCTACATTATTCAAATGCATTTGTATCTTTACAATAATATCTGCATTTAAAATCCCATCTGCACTGACCTTTGAACTACTTTTTGCAGCAAAATAATGGAAACGTAAACACGCAAAATCTGTGGGGTGCTTCATTCTCCATCTCTTGACTAAGATGAATTTAGCATTGGGTTTTAGGAACTCGCTGAAGTATAAATCATGCCCCCTCCCAAACAAAGATGTTTTTTTTTTTCATGTAGAGGATGTGCTCATGATTGTGAATTCTTCTAAGCATCCATAAATGCTCATGGTAATTAAGAAAGAGCCTCAGAGAATCCACTTGTTTTCTAGTGTTTTCTTCCTTCGGTTCTGCCTGCTACATCTTATGGAAATTATATTTTCCTTCATATGCCGGTGGAATTTATTAGCAACCCACGCAACTATTCTTTTCACTCACTTAGAGCAAAAGGTCAAGTCGACCAATCAGCTCCAGAGAAGAGAGTGCTG